>CM029021.1:141244524-141765465 GCA_016801055.1 Panax notoginseng
AACGGAAAACGGTCGGATGAAGATAACGACAAAATTTGAGTTTTTACAAATAACGGCGTAGTTGTTACCGTTAACACTGTTGGAATACCCGGTGGTTAAAATACAGTAATACGCGTTATTGCACAG
Source organism: Panax notoginseng (assembly GCA_016801055.1). NCBI lineage: Eukaryota > Viridiplantae > Streptophyta > Magnoliopsida > Apiales > Araliaceae > Panax > Panax notoginseng. Next base: position 141,244,651 of record CM029021.1, read on the forward strand.
TAGCACACGGTATTGCATAGTATTTTTAAAATTATTAATTATTACGTAAGAATGCACTACTCAATAATTGTTACAGTAATTACTGTTCAATATTTTATTTTATTGATTCAATAATTGCTACGTTGAAATTTTATATTATTGTTGTTTCAATAATTGTTGCTGCACAGTATTTTCTATTATCAGATCAATAATTCATATTATTTAAATAATATTATTAGATAGCATTATTGGCAATGACTAGAAAGTTCTGTCTAAGGAGAGGTTTGGTCATCTAATTGCGCGCTAGTAAGGAGAAATCCTTATTGGAAAGCCCCCTCTTTCCTGGGAACGGCCAGGTTGTCATAAATGTGATTCTGTAATATTATTTGTGAATAATTAATTATTGATTCATATGATAAGAAAATATTTATTTTGTGGATATAAATGAGGGATATATTTTTGTGGTTAAAAATGAAGGAGTTAATGTTGAGGTTTTTATCAGTATTTTTGTCGGAATGGAGGTATTAAAAATCAGGGTTTTTGAGATATTTTGCGGGGGTTATAATTTTTAATCCGACCGTTGGATCGTGGTAATTTTTGGATATGTTATACATATATAAGTTGAGTATATGTCCACAAATTGTGAACCGTTAAAAATGAACGTATGATTTATTATGAATTTTACGAGATGACTGGTTCAGAAATTGTTAAATTTTCGGAGTTTATCATTTTGGTGGAAAATTCTAGAATTGGTGGGCCCCCACTTGTGGTTGGTGAAGAAATGTGCTGAATTATATTTCAAATGTGGTGGGTGGGAATAGTAGCAGGTAAAGCCACCAGGTTGCAGGTCAAACCTACCAAAATTTTCCTATAAATAGAGGGCTAAGTTAGAATTGAAAATCACACCAGAAACATAAGTTTTCTCTCTTTCTCTCTCTAGATTATTGAGTGTATTTTGTGAGTATTTAGATACTCTGTGAGTTTCTATTCATCAGTGCAAGTTTCCTTCAGCCTTATACCGATCAGAAGTACTGCTCTTTTGAGGTAAGGGATAGTAAGGAATTTTAAGGGTTGTTATATTTTCCAGTTTCGTAATTTTTCTGACCTTCAAAAATTCTGGAAAAATTTGAAACGATATTTTGATGAGTTTTCTTGATTGTGTCCAAAAATGATGATTTTTGGATGTATAGATTGAGAGTTATGAATTTTTTGAGAAAAGACTATTTTAAAAGTAACAGCTTATAATTTCTTGTGGTTAACTCCAAAATTGATGAAATTTTTATTGGGAGTACATGTATATGAAAGGAGTATACACTGTGAATTTCAGAATTTTTAGATAAAAGTAAAATTTTTGATAAATGTCTAAATATTCGGCTATTTTGGCCATATGAAAAATAGTAAATGACTTTTAAAAATTCTGAAAAAAAATATATGTTCAATATTGGACTATATTATGCTAAATCCCAGAAAAGAAATATTTTTGGAACGGATTTGGTATTTTTTTATGAAAATAGTCTAGTTATGAGAAAATGAATTAAATATGTTATGTGAAGTAAGAAAATTGGAAAATAGGATTTTATGGCTTGAGAATCCTATATGAGGTATATGCAGATTTTTGATGAGGGTTTTGATTATTGGTGATAAAATCTTATGAGTTTGGTATTTTAGAATGATTAAATGCATTATTTAGTAAAGTGTAAACAATTTAAATAAATTGTTTATAAGCTTAAGAAATATTATTCTTTCAATATCATTATACCGAAATACTGGTATGGATTTTATTGTGGAATTTCTACCTTTTTGTGTCGAGTTTACTATTTATGAGTTACTATTCACGAGTTACTATTCATGAGTTACTATTCACGAGTTACTATTCACGATAAAAATTGGTTTCTTTTTCTAACCAAATTATAGTTGAGTTATGAATATTACTCTTGAGATTAAAAACTATGTATTGATTATATTGATTTTATTATCATATATAACATTTTTATAACCCTGATGTTGAAATTCTCTTTCACTAGAGTGTAAAGATGGGTAGATTATTGGTATGATCATGACTAGGGTTCTCTTTGGCCTGTAGTGCAAAGTTGAATTGTGACTGGTATGATCATGACCATTGAATTTATAATTGAATATCTTAAGCTTAAGAGCAAAGGTGAATTGATCAACATGGTTATAATTATTGTTTATATAAATTCTAAAGTGATTATAATTCTTTGAGATATTAATATATTTGGCATGTAGTGCAAATATGAACTGTTGATGAATATATTTGGCCTGTAGTGCAAATATGAACTGTTGATGAATATCTTTGGCCTGTAGTGCAAAGATGATATGTTGTTGAATATCTTTGGCCTGTAGTGCAAAGATGAACTGTTGTTGAATATCTTTGGCCAGTAGTGCAAAGATAAACTGTTGACGAATATCTTTGGCCCGTAGTACAAAGATGAAATTATTAGTATGATTATGAACAGAATTGTGATTTGGTATAACCATGATCTTTGATATTTCAGGTAAAGACAAGTGATGAAAATTATCTTTGTCCTGGATGAGAAGGAATTTAGAATCATAATTATGATTATGAGTTATTTATATGATTGTGGACCAGAACTGTTGATTGATGTTACAGGGATAAAACATTGTTGGTGGATTTTTAACATGGAGAAGATAATAGACTTTATAGTCTATTTGACTCTTCTAATGGATTGCTCGTTCCGCTGCAACTATGGTTGAAATTTTTATCATTTACTATATGTTTTAAATCTCTGATTTATTATTGATGAAGGCTATTGATAATTTAATTATCTTTAGTCATGATATTCTTTACTGAGCTAGTTGTGCTCACCCTTTTGCTTCACAATTCCTTTCAGGTAATAAGAGTGTAGCTGGGTCGAGCGGGGTAACAAGGGAATAGAACGGTGGTCATCATTTAGTATTATATTTGGTGAAGAAAATAGGGTGAGGCGAACCCAACGTTGGAAGGGTGTTTTGTCACAATCATACAAGATGTCTAATGACATACAACCTCGTGTCATCATAAGACAGGGTTGTGCTCATCCACTTGCTGAGTATATCTATGGGCACTACCTATATAATCTTGGTGTTTGTTTGAAGTATAATTCTCAATTAGAGACAGTGGAGATAATGATAAGTCAAGAGAAGACTCACCATTGGGAAGAATATGATAGTAATCTTCTCGTTTTTCTTTGGGGTCTATTGGGTCAACCAAGGATAATTCTGTGGCCATATGATATCTATCATAACCTAGACGCGTGGCCTCCCATGTACGAAGGTTTCCTTGAGCACTTCCCAAAGATTCTAATTTCTAAAACAGTTTTTGACTATACCTTTATGTAAGGTGTTATTGTGAGGTGATGTCCACGGTTAGAACATGAGTCACATTTGGTATATATTTGTATCCAAACTCACAGCATATGTGTTGTTGTATTTTGCACGACAATTGTTGTAATAAAGTTGTAGTTGTTTTCTGTACCATGTATTTGACGACTCAGAATAAGTTGGATGGAATGAACCTATCTTTTGTGTCGGGGTCGTTACATTTGGTATCAGAGCTTAGGGATATGATCTCTGGCGGAGATCGGGAAATAAACTAGGAGGGAGAGATGAGTAAATCCTTCGCTAGTGTGTCCTACCTAAGCTTATTTGTTGGTCAGTCATAATATTGGGATATTATGTGATATGTTAATTTGTTCAATTAACCCTTATTTTGAAGCTGTATTCTAGAATGATATCTGAAATACAGGAGATGAGCAATGGAGAAATCATGATGACAGGGAAGATGAAATCTGAAATGAAAGCAAGGTATTCTCAACTCTTTGAAATACCAGGTACGTAAATTTCGGGACGAAATTTCATAAGGAGGGGAGATTGTAAGACCCCGAATTTTATGAAATAAAAAGTATTCAATTTTTCTATTTAGTAAATAGTTAAATTGATAAAAAGTTAAAGTTAAGGGTGATATATGAATTTTTTTCAAAATAACAAGTGGTTATAAAATAATCATTGTTGTCGGGGAATATTCGTTTGGTCGTGGAATATTCTTTCTGTCGGGGAGTATTCGTACGACGGCGCAGCTATTTGTGGGCCCTATAACGAAAACGGTCGGATGAAGATAACGACAAATTTGAGTTTTTACAAATAACGGCGTAGTTGTTACCGTTAACACTGTTGGAATATACCCGGTGGTTAAAATACAGTAATACGCGTTATTGCACAGTAGCACACGGTATTGCATAGTATTTTTGAAATTATTGATTATTACGTAAGAATGCACTACTCAATAATTGTTACAGTAATTACTGTTCCAATATTTTATTTTATTGATTCAATAATTGCCTACGTTGAAATTTTATATTATTGTTGTTTCAATAATTGTTGCTGCAAGTATTTTCTATTATCAGATCAATAATTCATATTATTTAAATATTATTATTAGATAGCATTATTGGCAATGACTAGAAAGTTCTGTCTAAGGAGAGGTTTGGTATCTAATTGCGCGCTAGTAAGGAGAAATCCTTATTGGAAAGCCCCCTCTTTCCTGGGAACGGCCTGGTTGTCATAAATGTGATTCTGTAATTTTTATTTGTGAATAATTAATTATTGATTCATATGATAAGAAAATATTTTTTTTATGTGGATATAAATGAGGGATATATTTTTGTGGTTAAAAATGAAGGAGTTAATGTTGAGGTTTTTTTCTCAGTATTTTTGTCGGAATGGAGGTATTAAAAATCAGGGTTTTTGAGATATTTTGCGGGGGTTATAATTTTTAATCCGACCGTTGGATCGTGGTAATTTTTGGATATGTTATACATATATAAGTTGAGTATATGCCCACAATTTTGAACCGTTTAAAAATGAAGTATGATTTATTATGAATTTTACGAGATGACTGGTTCAGAAATTGTTAAATTTTCGGAGTTTATCATTTTGGTGGAAAATTCTAGAATTGGTGGGCCCCACTTGTGGTTGGTGAAGAAATGTGCTGAATTATATTTCAAATGTGGTGGGTGGGAATAGTAGCAGGTAAAGCCATCAGGTTGCAGGTCAAACCTACCAAATTTTCCTATTAAATAGAGGGCTAAGTTAGAATTGAAAATCACACCAGAAAACATAAGTTTTCTCTCTTTCTCTCTCTAGATTATTGAGTGTATTTTGTGAGTATTTAGATACTTGTGAGTTTCTATTCATCAGTGCAAGTTTCCTTCAGCCTTATACGATCAGAAGTACTGCTCTTTTGAGGTAAGGGATAGTAAGGAATTTTTAAGGGTTGTTATATTTTCTGTTTCGTATTTTTTCTGACCTTCAAAAATTCTGGAAAAATTTGAAACGATATTTTGATGAGTTTTCTTGATTGTGTCCAAAAATGGTGATTTTTGGATGTATAGATTGAGAGTTATGAATTTTATGAGAAAAGACTATTTTAAAAGTAACAGCTTATATTTCTTGTGGTTAACTCCAAAATTGATAAAATTTTTATTGGGGAGTACATGTATATGAGGAAGTATACACTGTGAATTTCAGAATTTTTGATAAAAGTAATATTTTTGATAAATGTCTAAATATTCGGCTATTTTGGCCATATGAAAAATAGTAAATGACTTTTAAAATTCTGAAAAAATATATATGTTCAATATTGGACTATATTATGCTAAATCCCAGAAAAGAAATATTTTTGGAACGGATTTGGTATTTTTTATGAAATAGTCTAGTTATGAGAAAATGAATTAAATATGTTATGTGAAGTAAGAAAATTGGAAAATAGGATTTTATGGCTTGAGAATCCTATATGAGGTATATGCAGATTTTTGATGAGGGTTTTGATTATTGGTGATAAAATCTTATGAGTTTGGTATTTTAGAATGAATTAAATGCATTATTTAGTAAAGTGTAAACAATTTAATAAATTATTTATAAGCTTAAGAAATATTATTCTTTCAATATCATTATACCGAAATACTGGTATGGATTTTATTGTGGAATTTCTACCTTTTTGTGTCGAGTTTACTATTTATGAGTTACTATTCACAAGTTACTATTCATGAGTTACTATTCACGAGTTACTATTCACGATAAAAATTGGTTTCTTTTTCTAACCAAATTATTGTTGAGTTATGATATTACTCTTGAGATTAAAACTATGTTTTGATTATATTGATTTTATTATCATATATAACATTTTTATAACCCTGATGTTGAAATTCTCTTTCACTAGAGGTGTAAAGATGGGTAGATTATTGGTATGATCATGACTAGGGTTCTCTTTGGCCTGTAGTGCAAAGTTGAATTGTGACTGGTATGATCATGACCATTGAATTTATAATTGAATATCTTAAGCTTAAGAGCAAAGGTGAATTGATCAAACATGGTTATAATTATTGTTTATATAAATTCTAAAGTGATTATAATTCTTTGAGATATTAATATATTTGGCATGTAGTGCAAATATGAACTGTTGATGAATATATTTGGTCTGTAGTGCAAATATGAACTGTTGATGAATATCTTTGGCCTGTAGTGCAAAGATGATATGTTGTTGAATATCTTTGGACTGTAGTGCAAAGATGAACTGTTGTTGAATATCTTTGGCCAGTAGTGCAAAGATAAATGTTGACGATATCTTTGGCCCGTAGTACAAAGATGAAATTATTAGTATGATTATGAACAGGAATTGTGATTTGGTATAACCATGATCTTGATATTTCAGGTAAAGACAAGTGATGAAAATTATCTTTGTCCTGGATGAGAAGAGGAATTTAGAATCATAATTATGATTATGAGTTATTTATATGATTGTGGACCAGAACTGTTGATTGATGTTACAGGGAAAAAACATTGTTGGTGGATTTTTTAACATGGAGAAGATAATAGACTTTATAGTCTATTTGACTCTTCTAATGGATTGCTCGTTCCGCTGCAACTATGGTTGAAATTTTTATCATTTACTATATGTTTTAAATCTCTGATTTATTATTGATGAAGGCTATTGATAATTTAATTATCTTTAGTCATGATATTCTTTACTGAGCTAGTTGTGCTCACCCTTTTGCTTCACAATTCCTTTCAGGTAATAAGAGTGTAGCTGGGTCGAGCGGGGGTAACAAGGGAATAGAACGGTGGTCATCATTTAGTAGTTATATTTGGTGAAGAAAATAGGGTGAGGCGAACCCAACGTTGGAAGGGTGTTTTGTCACAATCATACAAGATGTCTAATGACATACAACCTCGTGTCATCATAAGACAGGGTTGTGCTCATCCACTTGCTGAGTATATCTATGGGCACTACCTATATAATCTTGGTGTTTGTTTGAAGTATAATTCTCAATTAGAGACAGTGGAGATAATGATAAGTCAAGAGAAGACTCACCATTGGGAAGAATATGATAGTAATCTTCTCGTTTTTCTTTGGGGTCTATTGGGTCAACCAAGGATAATTCTGTGGCCATATGATATCTATCATAACCTAGACGAGTGGCCTCCCATGTACGAAGGTTTCCTTGAGCACTTCCCAATGATTCTAATTTCTAAAACAGTTTTTGACTATACCTTTATGTAAGGTGTTATTGTGAGGTGATGTCCACGGTTAGAACATGAGTCATATTTGGTATATATTTGTATCCAAACTCACAGCATATGTGTTGTTGTATTTTGCACGACAATTGTTGTAATAAAGTTGTAGTTGTTTTCTGTACCATGTATTTGACGACTCAGAATAAGTTGGATGGAATGAACCTATTTTGGGGTTGTCACACGTGTGGTTGCATAGTAGCACACGGTATTGATTATTAATGCTTATGTGAGAAGTCACTCAGTTTGATTCAATTATTGTCAGTTAATAATATGAATTATTTAGCAAAAATAAAGTTTTGTTTTATTCGTATTATTAACGTAATAAAACAGAAACATCATTTTATATAAAACAGAATACTTTATTAAAGTTATTTTATAAATAGAATATATTATATTTTATTTAAAAGATTTTCTTTAAATATGGACCGTCAGATTAAAAGTAATCATTCTGGACCGTTCATGGATTAGTTACTATGCATTCTATTTTTCTATAAATAGCAGCTCATTCCTTCATTATTTCTTACGAATTCACTGAACTCTAGAGAGAGAGAAGAAAAGTATTCTGCTACTTAACTACCTTATTTCAGTTCTTCTTAACGGTAAGGGGTGTTATTCTTTCTTATTTATGAAGAGAACTGTTATTATTCTATTTCTTATTATTCTGTTGGAATAACCTGTATATGCGGTCTACCCTATACTTGGTGACATTCTTTTATTATTCTGTTGGAACATCCTGTCTGTGTGTTTTACACCAGACCTGGTTCCGTCTTTATTATTATGTTCGAACATCCTGTCTGTGTGTTTTACACCAGACCTAGTTTCGTCTTTATTATTATTCTGTTGGAATATCCTGTCTGTGCGTTTTACGCCGGACCTGGTTCCGTCTTTATTATTATTCTGTTGGAATATCCTGTCTGTGCGTTTTACGCCGGACCTGGTTCCATTATTTATTATGCTGTTGGAATAACCTGTCTGTGCGGTCTATCGCATGCATGGTGATTCTTTTGTTATTCCATTCTTTATTATACTCAGTTGGTTAAGTTTTAACTTCTATACTCTATGAAGTTAGTGGAATATCCTTGATAATTGTGTTTCATCCAGTATCTTTTTATGAAAATATTCTTCTAAGCATTCTTGAATTTTACTCCACAAAGCAGTATCATGTTGACAATTTGGACGTTGTTAATTCTTGGATAAATTAATTCTTGAACTTGTTTTATTGAATTCTTATATCATTGTCATCATTCTCATGTTTATAAAGTGTTGAAAGTCATCTGTGGCCTGTAGTGCATAGATGGACTTGGTATGATTATGACCAGGGATTATTCGGTATAATCATGACCGTAATGTTACAAATGATGTGGTAAAAGTCATCATTGGCCCGTAGTGCATTGATGGACAGTTGTTGGCATGATCATGACCATTAATGAATACACGAATATCCTTGGCCGTAGTGCAGGGTTGATTCGATGATGTAAATTATTTTATTAAGCTGAGTCCCAGCGATAACAGTGTTGAAAAATCTTTTAAATCATAGAAGATAGTAGATTTTATTTTCTACTTGACTCCTTTAATAGATTGCTTGTTCCGCTGCAGTTAAACTTGATGTTCGTTATATTTTATCAGGTTAACACTGTTGAAGGCTAATGATAATTTATTCTGTATTATCTTAGTCATAATATTTCTTACTGGGCTAGTTGAGCTCACCCTTTCTTTCACTGTTCTCTTCAGGAAATAAGAATATAGTTGGGACGAGTCGGAGAACGGAGTGATGGACCAGATGATAGTATTAGTAGTCCTCACTATTCTGTTAAATAGTGCGACAATAATTGTAATGAGGACTCCTTTTGAGTTTGTAAAGTCTCTAGTAGACAATAATTGTATTCAAACTCACAGTTATGTTTTGTCGTATTGTACACGACAGTTGTATTAGTAAGTTGTATTTATATTCCGTATCATGTATCTGACGACCTAAGATGGGTGATGTATACCTATTTTTGGGGGCGTCACAGTTGGTATCAGAGCTTAGGGATATGATCCCTGGCTAAGATGTGAGAATAGAACTAGGAGGGAAGAGACAGGGAATTCCTTCGCTAGTATGACCTACCTAAGTTTATTTGCATGGTATTTAATTGGTCGGGCAGAATATAAGGATAATATATGACATATAAATTAACTTTTTTTTTGTTGCAGTATCTGAAAATGGCATCCGAGAATGTTGAGAATAGCAATGGAGCACAGGCGACTGTTGATTCACCACATATCAATAATCAAGATAATGTGCATCAGGAAGGTGACAATCCTCATGAAAACAACAACACTGACCAGATGATGAATGATGGAATGTTCAAAAGCTTTATGCAGTTCATGCAACAGCAGGCGAGAACGGTTCCTGTCCAAAATGTAGGTGGAAACACTAAAAACTCTCGGACAGTCACCGCTAAACAGTTCAAGGAGCTGGGACCACCGGAGTTTAAGGGAGAGCCAAAACCACTTATAGCGGAAACATGGATAAAGCAGATCACCAAGATATTTGATGTCTTGGGATGCTCCGAGGAACAAAAGGTTCCCTTTGCCGCCTTTATGTTACGAGGAGAGGCAGATTACTGGTGGGAATCGATTAAGCGTACTCAACCTGCCGCACTGAAGATGTCTTGGGAGAAGTTCCAGGAGCTGTTCAATGAAAAATACTTTCCCAAAAGTGTTCGTCACATGAAGGAGGTGGAGTTCATCAAATTGGAGCAGAATAATATGACCGTGTCGCAGTATGAGGCTAAATTTACTGAGTTGTCCCGGTTTGCGTCCCACTTGGTGGATAATGAAGAGCGAATGACGCGAATGTTTTTGCGAGGTTTGAAACCTGAGATACGTCAACATCTTATTTCTCATAAACTGTGTTTGTATTCAGATGTTGTGAATATGGCTCAGTTAGTGGAGCGCGATAACGAGTCAACACAACCAAAAGAGAGCAGTCGGCAAACTGATAATACCAGTGAAAGCAGTCATCGAAGCGGTGATAACAAGCGTGGAGGGAATCAACAGGCCAGAAATGGTAACCACTTCGGTGGTAATCAGGGCCAAAACAATAAGAATGGTCATTTCAAGAAGAGGAGATTTAACAATGATGGAAATACGTCAGCACTAGCACCCGTTGTTAAGGAAGGAGAACGACCACCTATCATATGTTTTAAATACGGAGGTGAGGGGCACATCAGTCCAAACTGCGCGATGCCGTCTAAAGCATGTTATAATTGTGGAAGAGAATGTCATTTAGCTCGATTTTGTCGTTTACCAAAAACAAGTTCAGCCAGGACGGAGACACCAAATGCAGTCCCAGAAAAGTCAAAACCGGTAGTGCAAGGGAGAGCGTTTGTTTTGACCTCCCAGAAAGCAAGGAACCCGAATGAGGTCATCACGGGTAAGCTTATCATAAACTCTAACGAAGTCTATACTTTATTTGATACCGGTTCTACCCATTCTTTTATTTCTCCTACTTGCGCTCATCGATTAAATTTGACTCCGGAGAAATTAGACTTTGACTTATCTGTTGAAACTCTATTGGGAGAAATCTTCATTACATCCACGGTTTATAAGTCTTGTTTGGTTTAAGTTGGTACCCACACATTACCTGTCGATCTTATTTCATTAAAAATACTTGCATTTGACGTGATTCTAAGGATTGATTGGTTAACTACTCATCATGCAAAAATTAATTATTTTCGTAAGGTTGTTAACTTTCATATTCCTAATTTACCTATTATGCGAATTCAAGCAACCAAACCATTAAAATCAATCGCTGTCATCTCAAGCCATAAAGCTATTCGTTTATTGAAAAACAGATGTCAAGCTTTCTTAGCTCATGTCACGGATCTAAACAAAAATACGTCAGTTTTGAATGATATTTCTATTGTTAATAAATTCCCTGACGTATTCCCTGAAGAACTTTCTGGCCTACCCCCAGAGCGTGAAATTGAATTTTGTATCGACCTTGAACCCGGTACAAAACCCATTTCCAAAGCCCCATGTCGAATGGCTCCTATTGAACTTCAGGAGTTAAAGATCTAACTGCAGGAATTGTTAGACATTGGCTTTATTCGTCCTAGTACTTCTCCTTGGGGTGCTCATGTTCTATTCGTGAAGAAGAAAGATGGAAGTATGCGACTTTGTATTGATTATCGGGAGTTGAATCATGTCACCATCAAAAATAGGTATCTATTGCCACGTATTGATGACCTGTTTGACCAGTTGCAAGGAACACAATTCTTTTCAAATATCGATCTTCGTTCTGGATATCATCAGCTGAAGGTTAGAACTGAGGATATTCCAAAGACGGCTTTCAGAACTCGGTACGGGCATTATGAATTCCTAGTCATGTCCTTTGGATTGACTAATGCTCCTGCTGCCTTCATGGATATGATGAACCAGGTATTCAAGGAATATTTGGATCACTTTGTGGTCGTCTTTATTGATGACATCCTTATTTATTCCAAAAGCCGTGAAGATCATGAGCAACACTTGAGGCTGGTACTCCAAAAGCATCGTGAATACAAGCTTTATGCCAAGTTGAAGAAATACGAGTTCTGGCTGGAGGAGGTAGCATTCCTTGGGCACGTAGTATCAAGTCGTGGAATATCTGTTGACCCGACAAAGATTGAAGCTATTCAAAGCTGGGAGCAACCTAAATCAGTGATCGAAGTACGTAGCTTTCTTGGGTTAGCTGGTTATTATTGGAGATTCGTGGAAGGATTTTTTTTCGAATCGCTACTCCATTAACTCAGCTGACTCGAAAAGATACAAAGTTCGGTTGGAGCGAAGAATGTGAGAAGAGCTTTCAAGAACTCAAGAGGAGACTCATTTTAGCACCTGTTCTAACAATACCATTTGGCTCGGAGGGATTTGTCATCTACAGTGATGCTTCGACCAAAGGGTTGGGATGCGTTCTCATGCAACATGGAAAAGTCATAGCCTATGCATCAAGACAACTCAAGGAATATGAGAGGAATTATCCTACTCATGATCTAGAGTTGGCAGCTGTTGTCTTTGCACTTAAAATTTGGAGGCATTACTTATATGGGGAGAAGGTGGAGATCTTTACGGATCATAAAAGCCTCAAATATTTCTTCACTCAAAAGGAACTCAAAATGAGACAACGACGTTGGCTTGAACTGTTGAAAGATTATGATCATACCATTCAATACCATCCTGAAAAAACGAACGTGGTAGCTGACGCATTGAGTAGAAGATCATATGCAAGTACGAGTGCGATATTGTCAACACAAAGTCCCATTTTGTGTGACTTGCAAAGGATGGAGATAGAGTTAAAGACTCCAGGAACCCATGTGATGATGACGAATATACGAGTGGAACCGACTTTAATCGATAAAGTTAAAACTGCTCGAGCTACAGACCTGGAGCTGATGCGTATGAGGAAGAAAGTGCAAGAAGGTGCTATGCCGGAAGCAAGAATAGATGAAGAAGGAATACTTCGAGTCAACTCCAGACTTTGTGTTCCTAACGACCCTGATTTAAAGTATGAAATCATGATGGAGGCGCACAACACACCGTTTGCAATCCATCCTGGGAGTACCAAAATGTATCATGATCTTTGTCATACATTTTGGTGGAGCAATATGAAGCGAGAGATAGCGTTGTTTATCTCAAAGTGTCTAACTTGTCAACGAGTCAAGGCGGAGCATCAAGTACCAAAAGGTCCATTGCAACCACTTGAAATTTCAGAATGGAAGTGGGAGCACATTACCATGAATTTTGTTACCAGTCTTCCTAAGGTTTCTCAAGGTATAGATGCGATTTGGGTCATTATTGATAGATTGACCAAGTCTGCTCATTTTTACCGATACGAGAAACTTATACACTTGAACGTCTTGCTCGTATGTACATAAGCAAGATTGTAAAACTGTATGGTATGCCAGTATCTATAGTTTCTGATCGAGATCCAAGATTCACTTCACGATTTTGGGTTAGTTTACAAAAAGCTATGGGCACGGATTTACGATTTAGCTCGGCATATCATCCTCAGACGGACGGACAATCAGAGAGGACTATTCAAACTCTGGAAGATTTATTAAGACTCTGTGTCCTTGACTTTAAGGGAAGTTGGGACAAGTTCTTATCATTGGTGGAGTTATCCTACAACAACAGTTATCAAGCAAGTATTGGCATGGCTCCATTCGAAGCGTTGTATGGAAGAAAATGTCGTTCTCCAGTATGCTGGGATGAGGTGGGTGAAGCAACGTTGTTGGGACCGGAGTTGGTACGTATGACTACAGAAAAGATTCAAACGATCCGACAACGTATAAAAACCTCACAAGATCGACAAAAGAGTTATGCCGATCTTCATCGAAAGGACGTGGAATTTGATATAGGAGATCATGTGTTCTTACGTGTTGCTCCATGGAAAGGAGTTACGAGATTTGGAAAGAGAGGAAATCTCAATCCTCGATTCATCGGTCCATTTTTAATCCTCGATCGAGTAGGAACTGTGGCTTATAGACTCGCTTTACCGCCAAATATGTCTCGTGTTCATAACGTTTTTTACATATTCATGTTACGTAAATATGTGGAAGACCCGAACCACATTATTGAGTTAGAACCGGACGAAATAGCGGAGGATTTGACGTATGAAGAAGTTCCTGTTCAAATCTTGGATAAGAAGGAACATATTCTACGCTCCAAGGTTATACCTCAAGTCAAAGTTTTGTGGAGAAATCACGATGTTGAGGAAATGACTTGGGAGTTAGACTTGGGAGTTAGAATCTGAAATGAAATTAAGGTATCCTTACCTCTTCGACATACCAGGTACGTACCCTAATTTCGAGGGCAAAATTTCATAAGAAGGGGAGGTTGTAAGACCCCAACTTTTATAAATAAAGATGAATTTTCTATAAATATCATTTTTGAATATTATGGAGTTAATTTGATATAATGTTATAGTTGTGGGTAATATTTATAAATTTTGCAAAATACACAAGTTATAGAATATTCGATTGGTCGGGAAATATTCGTTTTAACAGGGAATATTCGTACAACGGCACAATCATTGGTGGACCCCACAACGGAATTATTGTCGGATTGAAAAAATGACAAAAATATTTTATTAAAAATAACGGCGGAAGTTTTACCATTGATACTGTTGAACTACTCGGTAGTAAAAGTACAGTAATGCGTGTGGTTGCATAGTAGCACATGGTATTGATTATTAATGCTTATGTGAGAAGTCACTCAGTTTGATTCAATTATTGTCAGTTAATAATATGAATTATTTAGCGACAATGAAGTTTTGTTTTATTCGTATTATTAACGTAATAAAACAGAAACATCTTTTTATATAAAACATAATACTTTATTAAAGCTATTCTATAAATAGAATATATTATATTTTATTTAAAAGATTTTTCTTTAAATATGAACCGTCAGATTAAAGTAATCAATCTGGACCGTTCATGGATTAGTTACTATGCATTCTATTTTTCTATAAATAGCAGCTCATTCCTTCATTATTTCTTACGAATTCACTGAACTCTAGAGAGAGAAGAAAAGTATTCTGCTACTTAACTACTTCCTTATTTCAGTTCTTCTTAACGGTAAGGGGTGTTATTCTTTCTTATTCATGAAGAGAACTGTTGTTATTCCATTTCTTATTATTCTGTTGGAATAACCTGTATACGCGGTCTACCCTATACTTGGTGACATTCTTTTATTATTTTGTTGGAACATCCTGTCTGTGTGTTTTACACCGGACCTGGTTCCGTCTTTATTATTCTGTTGGAACATCCTGTCTGTGTGTTTTACACCGGACCTGGTTCCGTCTTTATTATTATTCTGTTGGAATATCCTGTCTGTGCATTTTACGCTGGACCTGGTTCCGTCTTTATTATTATTCTGTTGGAATATCTTGTCTATGCGTTTTACGCTGGACCTGGTTCCATTATTTATTATGCTGTTGAAATAACTTGTCTGTGCGGTCTATCGCATGCATGGTGATTCTTTTGTTATTCCATTCTTTATTATACTCAGTTGGTTAAGTTTTAACTTCTATACTCCATGAAATTAGTGGAATATCCTTGATAATTGCGTTTCATCCAGTATCTTTTTATGAAAATATCCTTCTAAGCATTCTTGAATTTTACTCCACAAAGCAGTATCATGTTGACAATTTGGACGTTGTTAATTCTTGGATAAATTAATTCTTGAACTTGTTTTATTGAATTCTTATGTCATTGTCATCATCCTCATGTTTATAAAGTGTTGAAAGTCATCTGTGGCCTGTAGTGTATAGATGGACTTGGTATGATTATGACAAGGGATTATTCGGTATAATCATGACCGTAATGTTGCAAATGATGTGGTAAAAGTCATCATTGGCCCGTAATGCATTGATGAACAGTTGTTGGCATGATCATGACCATTAATGAATACACGAATATCCTTGGCCGTAGTGCAGGGGTGATTCGATGATGTGAATTATTTTATTAAGCTGAGTCCCAGCGATAACAGTGTTGAAAAATCTTTTAAATCATAGAAGATAGTAGATTTTATTTTCTACTTGACTCCTTTAATGGATTGCTTGTTCCGCTGCTGTTAAACTTGATGTTCGTTATATTTTATCAGTTTAACACTGTTGAAGACTAATGATAATTTATTCTGCATTATCTTAGTCATAATATTTCTTATTGGGCTAGTTGAGCTCACCCGTTCTTTCACTGTTCTCTTTAGGAAATGAGAATATAGCTGGGACGAGTCGGAGAACGGAGTGATGGACCAGATGATAGTATTAGTAGTCCTCACTATTATGTTAAATAGTGTGACAATAATTATAATGAGGACTCCTTTTGAGTTTGTATAGTCTCTAGTAGACAATAATTGTATTCAAACTCACAGTTATGTTTTGTCGTATTGTACACGACAGTTGTATTAGTAAGTTGTATTTGTATTCCGTACCATGTATCTGACGACCCAAGATGGGTGATGTATACCTATTTTTTGGGGCGTCACATCTACTATATGTAAGAATTATCCACCCAAGTGTCAATAAAATATATATATATATATATATATATATATATATATATATATATATATATATATATATATATATATATATATATATATATTTGTAATACATATCATTTTCCTTTAACGCCCTACTTGCACTCTTCCGCTGCATTAGCCGGTCAAATTCCATTTGGATTTTCGTTTACTTGGCAAATTTATTTGATTTGGGTTTACGTGTACTTAACACATTTGATTTGGTTTTAATTTGGTTTAGTTAACAAATTTAATATATGTTTACTCAACTTTCTTTCTAGCCTATAAATAGAGATTGAAACACACTAGTTTTCTCATCCTTCACTACGACATATATTGTGAGAAAATAAAGTGGAGAGAAATTAAACATGGGTTTTAATAAGACATTTCTTTTACTTGGTCTTTCGTTGGCTATTGTTCTTCTCATTAGTTCAGAGGTCGCAGCTAGAGAGTTGGTCAACAGTAAATGCTTAAATCTAGCTCATATATTTATTATATAGTATTAGTTGAGAATTAGATATGTATATTTGTGTAGATACTATATATTTTTTCTATACTATAATCTATAAACTTTGCAAGTTTTTAATTAATTACTATACAATAATCTATAATATATATAGAGAATTGTTATTTTTACAAGAGAAATTTAATATTTTTATATTTTTACTCACATAAATGTAGGTCTCATTTATTTTTGTGTGAAAATATCAATTCTCATATATATATATATATATATATATATATATATATATATATGCATGCAATTGTTGCAAATGCATATATCAAAGTTAGTAGGTGTAACATGATTCTATACTATCCATGCAGCTGACGCAGCTACTCATGCTGGCGGTTACAAAAATGACGGACATCACGGTGGAGGTGGAGGTTACGGCTATGGCGGACACTGCCATCATGGACACTGCCATCGTGGATACTGCTATCGTGGACACTGCTATCGTGGACGCTGCTATCGTGGACACTGCCGTCATGGTGAGGTGGTGGAGGCAGAGACTACCGAAGCCAAGCCTCACAACTAGAGGATGGAGGAGTATTTGATGCTGTTAATGCACTCCTTATAGTTGGTGAATAATGCACGGATAATACATACGTACTGCTACTGCTTCGTCGAGTGTAGTATAACAATATGTAAAATAAAAGCATGCATGATCACTCTTTATGTCATTGGATCTTCAGTGGTACTGATGCCATTTAGATGGATAGTCATGATAGTAATTAATTATTTGTGTATGTGTCTGCATTTTCCTTTAAAGTGATAACAAATGAATGTAATTATAATTAATTAAGGAGTGCTATTTCTATTTCTATTTCATAATTCTAGCAACATAAAATTAAACATATTGATGTATACGACTACGAGAGTATATATTTATTATTATAACTCCTGTCTCATGCATCATTGTACGTACGACGGTCATATTACAAATAAATAATGATTACTTAGCAATAGTACACCTATGAGACAGTAGAGAAGTTATTGGGGACACAAGGTCTGAATTCAACTAAGATATATATATATATATATATATATATATATATATATATATATTATATATATATATATATATATATATACACACACGGTTTCTTTTAAAAACGGACTGGATAAACGGACTAATTAAAGACGGAACAAAGCAAAAACAAGCTGAAGCAAAAAAAAAACACGCGGGTTGAGCTTCTGATCCAAATTACTAACAAAATAGAACTAAAGCAAAGATCAGATGCAAAAATTTCACTTTCTCTCTCCAACTTTTCCCTCCCTCTCTCATACAAGATCGGTAGAAGATGGAAGAGCTAAGATAAAGGCCAACGGAAGGTCTCAATGGCAAACGGATCGAAAGGTAAAGCTCCATAATTTTATGTAGTCAGTGTCATGGGCGGAACTAGGGGGGTCGAAGGGGGTCATATGACCTCCCAACCCTGAAATCTGAAGCATGTTGATAGTAGTTAAATTTGATCTTTTTTATGAGATGGTATTAATTTATTTATTTTTTTATGTCTTTTCACCTATAATAAATTAACAATATTACTATAAAATAAAATAATATTAAATAAGTTTGATAATTAATTAATTAATATTACACTAATTTGTCTTACTGACTTAATCATACGTTGGTATCAATTTTTTTGTAAATGAGAATAACTTAATTCATTTTTTTGTGTTGAATGACTACTTTTAGTTGTCTCCAAAGAAGATGACCAGAACCACAATCATGGGCGGAACTAGGGGAGTCGAGGGGGTCATATGACCCCCCAACCTTAAAAACTGAAGCATGTTAATATTAGTTAAATTTGATCTTTGTTATGAGATGGTATTAATTAATTTATTTTTTATGTCTTTTCACGTATAATAAATCAACAATATTACTATAAGATAAAATAATATTAAATAAGTTTGATAGTTAATTAATTAATATTACACTAATTTGTCTTACTGACTTAATCATACGTCGGTATCAATTTTTTTGTAAATGAGAATAACTTAATTCATTTTTTTACTTTGAGTGACTACTCTCATAAGTTGTCTCTAAAGAAGATGACCAGAACCACAATATAAGGTTTTGAATATATAATATTATAATTTTAATTTATCTATAAAAGTAACTAATTAGTTGACTAAAAAAATTCAAAGTCTGATTAATAGTCTCATAGTTCAGGAGAAATTAATATATATATATATATATATATATATATATATATATATATATACACACACACACACACACACACACACACACACATACACACATTTAAAGTTATTATACTCATAACTTATATGTTTACAATGGTTGGAATATGATGTTGTGAAATACTATAATTGGGCAAAATAAATTTAAAAGAAGCACTGCAAGCGTCAATAAATAATTTTTTTTATTGATGTATTTTGACCCCCCCTCTAAAAATGTTCTGGTTCCGCCACTGGCCAGTGTTCCTTAGATCGTACAATCTAAACAAAATTGCAAGAAGTGTCTTTCGTGTTAGTATATATATATGCAGCAATTAAAATTATAAAAAAAAAACGTTGTATATGCAGCAAAATTATAACGTTTTTGACAATAAACGTTGTTGCTTGCTAAGATAGAGATCCAAAAACGTTATATATATATATATGCATGTATTACAACATTTTTAAGTCAGAAATGTTGTGGAATCATCTTATCTACAATGTTATTAGGCATTCAACACCTTATGGAAAATAAATGTGACGTCCCCAAAATAGGTATACATCACCCATCTTGAGTCGCCAAATACATGGTACTGAATACAAATACAAACTTAATTATACAACATGAGCTGAGAATTTTTACACGAATATTGTCTCATAGACAATATCCAAACTCAAATTCAATCCTCATTACATTTATTATCACACTAAGTAGTGAGGATTACTAAAACAACCATCTCGGACCGTCACTCTATTCTCCGACTAGTCCCGGCTACGTTCTCATTTTCTGAAGAGAATAACGAAAGCAAAAGAGTGAGCTCAACTAGCCCAGTAAAAAATATTATGACTAAGATAATGTAGAATAAATTATCATTAGCCTTCAACAGTGTTAAACTGATAAAATACAATAAACATCAAGTTTAACTACAGCGGAACAAGCAATCCATTAGAAGAGTCAAGTAGAGCATGATATCTACTATCTTCTATGATTTAAAAAGTTTATCATCAACTTTATCATTGAGACTCAACTTAATAAATAATCCACATCACTGAATTATCCATACACTATGGGCCAAGGATATTCATTAGTATCATGACCACGAATTATCCATGCACAATGGGCCAAGGATATTCGTGTTTTCACCAATGGTCATGATCACACCAACAACTTTTTATCAATGCACTATGGGCCAATGAGGACTTTTACCACATCATTAGTAACATTACGGGTCATGATTATACCGAATGATCATTAGTCATAATCATACCAATCAACAGTCCATCTATGCACGTAAGTCAAAGATGAATTTCATCACAATATAAGCATGAGGATGATGACAATGATATAAGAATTCAATTAAATGAAAGCAAAGTATAAATTTTAAAGATTTATAATTCAATTTATCCAAAATTCAATAATGTCCAAATTGTCAACATGATACTGCTTTGTGGAGTAAAATTCAAGAATAATCTTGTATCAAAAATGATTTGGATAGAAAAGAAATTAATTTTTGTCATGAATAGTACCCCGGGTGAATAGTACTTCGTGAATAGTACCCGTGAATAGTACTTTATGAATAGTACACGAAAATAATACTCTTTAAATAGTACCCTGTGAATAGTATTCTGGCATAAAAAGATCAATAATTATCAAGAAAACTCATAATAATATTTCCATAAAAAGATACTGGATGAAGCACAAATATCAATGATATTCTACTAATTTTACGGAGTATAAAAGAAATACTTTAACAGAATGAGTGTAGAATTAAGAATACAAAACGAAATAATATTACTTACATACTACAGAGTATGAAAGAAAATATTATTTCTTATAAATACAGAAAAATAATATCTCTTACCTTAGAAGAAGACTAGATACTGAAATAGTGAAGTAGAATACTACTCTTCTTCTTTCTCTCTATAGTTTCTCTCTCTATAAATGCTCTTGTGAGTCTTAGTGAATTGGTGAGAATAAAAGAAGAATGAGCTTCTATTTATAGAAAAACATAGTTTCGATAATTGCACGTTTTGGGGCTCGAATTATTACAGTATAGTACCTTTATCTTATCCTCTATTTTTAATTTAGTCCTACAAGTATTATCAAACTTGCACCACCTCCCCTAATAGTACATGCATGTGAATCAATAGTACATGAACGTGAATTAATAGTTCCATACATGTGAACAAACAATAATTTGCATGTGAATTAATAGCAATTAATTGCTCATTTATCCAATTAATTACCCGATTGGTCAATATAACCTCCAGAAATCAATTATTATCGAAATAAATATCGATTTTCACTAACACTAATAATCCCAACACAATAGAAATATCAATTTCATCTTTAATCAACACGAACTTATTCATCATTAATATTATAACTCACAATATTTAACAACCAGATCATTCTCAGGAAAGATGGGGCTTTCCGATAAGGATTTATCCCTATTGGCGCGCAATTAGATGACCAAACCCCTTTTCTAGACAAAACTTTCTAGACATCGTTAATATTACAAATAATAATATGAATAACTTTGTCGTCTCAATTATTAATTTAATAATATAAAATATTATACAGATTATACTATGACAATAATTGAATCAATAATATGAGAGATATTATGCAGCAATTACTGTAACAATAATTGAGTATAACTGAGTGACTTCTCATGTAAGCATCAATAATCAATACTGTGTGCTAATATGCAACCACGCGTATTACTGTACTTTTACCACCGGGTATTTCAACAGTTTAACGATAAAACTTTCGCCGTTATTTTTATAAAATGATATTTCTGTTGTTTTCTAACTACGACAATAATTTTTTTTGTGAGGTCCACCAATGATTGTGTCGTCGTACGAATATTTCCTGTTAAAACGAATATTCCCCGACCAATCAAATATTTTATAACAACTTGCTTACTTTACAAAATTTATAAATATTACCCACAACTATAACATTATATCAAATCCACACCATAATATTCATAAATATATTTCGAGAAAAATTAATCTTTATTCGTAAATGTTGGGGTCTTACAATAAATCTACAACGTTTTTTAGAGAAAAAAAACGTTGTGTGATGTGTCAAACTATAACGTTTTTGACAAAATAAACCTTATTGCTTGCTAAGGTAGAGATCCAAAAACGTAGTATATATGCATGTATTACAACATTTTTTAGTCAGAAACGTTGTGGAATCATATTATCTATAACATTTTCACGCATTCAACACCTTACGAAAAATAAATACAAAACATTTTTTAGAAGAAAAAAGTCGTTTGATGAGTCAAACTACAACGTTTTAAAAACGTGTGTAAATGTGTCTAATAGATGACACAGCTAACCACGACGTTTCTGGGGGTCCAAATACAATGTTTTTTAAGCGTTATCTATTTACTTTTTTCAACTAGTGCGGTGTGATCAGTCCACGACACATCCTTTTGTTTTGTATGTTGTTTTGAGTGTGAGTTTTGGCCATTTGATATATTTGTTTAGGATACGTATGGGTCGACCCAATATTTGATTTGATTTATTCGGCGAATTAGTGACGTATATGTCATGCGTACTATCTGATTTGGTTTGTATACATCATGATACCGATGTATTAAAAGCCTTTGGCTATTTGTATTTGAGCTCAGTATGAAATTATTACTTTATTACCATTTGATTCAGCCTTATTTTGTTTGGGATCCTTTTGACTATAGTTGCCCGTTCAACAGTGTTCTTCCTTTATAGCTAGTCTATCTAATTTTGATATATTCATAATCCGTTTGTAATTCACATATGTTCATTCATTTTGACTATTTTAGTTACATTATATATTAAAAAATTAAAGTGAATACAGAATAACTGAAACAAGGATTTGACACGGGTAGTCCATGTCCTTAAGGTGTTTATTGCCGCTTACCACTAAGGTTTGCTAAAGGCTACTAGCAATTCACCTCCAGGATATATGTTAAGTCTGTACTTATTTTCAGCGATAGCGACTCACTAAAAATCTCAATTTTATGTTACTTTGTAAAGGTTGATTAGTATGAAGAAGATGGCAAGACTGTTCAGTTCTTAAAACTGATAAAACTGAATTATAAATAAAACATCAGTTTGCAAAGTAAATGATGTAATAACTACAAATCAATTTATAACAGTTTTAGAACTCTTTGTATCCATAATGATTAAAGGTTCCATAACTGGTTTAAGATAAAAAATAAGCTCTTGGCTCGGGCGAAGTGCAAAGTGCGCCTAAAGCGCCGATGCGACATTGTGACCCGCACCCGTCCCCCAGGTCCCGGGTCGCGGGATGCGGGCGCGGGCTGGTGGTGCTTTGCACCACGTCATTGTGACTAACTCCAAGCCTTTTCTTTAGTAACACTAGTGAATTAAACTATTCCACATATACTTATGAAAAGTATTAATGCGACATTGCAACCCACACCCGTCCCCCGGGTCCCAGGTCCAAGGTCCCGGGTCCCGGGATGCGGGCGGGTGGTACTTTGCACCACGTCATTGTGACCAACTCTAAGCCTTTCTCTTAGTACTACTAGTGAATTAAACTATTCCACATATACTTATAAAGTATTAAATAGTTTTATTCCTACTCAATGTGGGACTTAAAGAAAATAGTTTTCTTAAACAACAATTAACCTTTTCATATACTCCACTTTGGATACAATTAAAATAAAATATATAATTTCTACTTGAATCATATATTACTCTCTATTAATCTCATTGTAATAGACTATCAAATGCACATTTAATTTAGTATAAATTTCAATCAATTAATGGGTCTAAATTAATCCCCAAATTGATCAAAACTCATGTAAGAAAGGTGCAATTAACAATCCCCCACTTGTTTGAAAAATTACTTTTCTTCATACAATTCTTTATCTATCAACTCTAAGGTTTGTATGCATAATAAAAGGTGTGACAAACATTGAACCTTCTTTTAGTATAAACAACTCAAAGTCATATCAAAATAGATGGTGTCCGTAGATTGAACCTCTATTTCAAATGATATGACCTGAGCTATCATACACACACAAAACCTCCCTTTACGGTGAGCATAATAATCACTTTAAGCTATTAAAGCCATGCGCAATATCATGTTTCTTGAACCTCTAAGAGAGTAAACCATAACTGTGACACCCCCAAATTCGGGTACTTCGATTTTCACAGGATTTGGTATTCACTGTCCAATCATCATGAATTTATCTACCCATAATAAATGAAAAATCATAAATAGATAGAAATAAATCCTCCCCTTATGGGGTTACAACATCTGAATAATAAATACAATTCCAGGTTAAACTAACCTTAAACATCTGTGCGGAAACATAAACAAATAAATAAGTCTTAAACAACATCAAGTCTGAAACAAAATATATCAACTAAACAACAAATTTTTATTACTTGCTAACTTTGCCCTTGCCTTTGCTAGTAGAATGCTCGTCGGACCTTTCGTTCTTAACTGCAATGTTATTATTACGCAAGAGTGAGCACGATTTCCCACAAGTATAATAATATAACAATAAAATAATAACATGCGAATAAATCAAAGACTTCTAAAATAAGAAATCTCGGATTTGAATCAAGAATGAATAATAAGAATCAAAAGAACTTCTGAGGGTCATAAGACCTTGAACTATGTCCTAGGTTGTCAAGTGTTTATACTTGAAAACTTTAACAGTCATAAGACTATAGACTCTTCTTCTCGTACTTAGAGGGATCAGCCCTTAGTACCATACTGTGCACAATATCTTAACGCTAAAGTGTAAATAATCCCCTATATCAGGGTTGTTCATCTCAATTTGACATTAGAGTCCGCACCAAAGGAAGTTTGGTTTGGATAAGCTCAACAATGGTTCTAAAATTTAGAACGTTCATCAACTATGGACTAGTCGAATCAATAAGGGTTCGCTAGTCTTACAAGGTTCAATAATAATTAATATTCAAATATCATTCAAGATGTATACAATCGAATAAGTATTGTATAACAGGAATCATGCTTTAAAAGAATTATAGTATCTAATGTGAAGTTTTGAACTTGAACAATTAAGGACAAGAACTTACTTGATATAGAATACAAGTCTAAGATTTGATCGATGAATAATTTAGAGTTTAAGGAAAAAACTTGCTTAACAACAATAATTTAGGAATAGAATGCTTGCTCAATGTAAAAGTAGGGTTTAGAAACTTACCTCTTGCACAAGCTACGATTAATTCACGTTCTTTATTAAATCCTACATATCAATACATTCACAATATCCATTAATCAATAGTTCGACATACCTATCGAATCCTAACATTGGTCTTTGAATACGTTATTGGACTTTTAAAGTCTCATTAATTATTCACATAACGTAGGTTAATTAACATATTATCATATGCTTGACATGTCTTCATGTTCATTATATTATGACTAAGATAATATAGAACAAATTATCGTTAGTCCTCAATAGGAAAAAATCTGATAGAATATAATAGACAACAAGTTTTAGATCAATATTCACAGCGGAAACAACAATTCATTAGAAGAGTTAAGTAGAGAATGAAATTTACTATCTTCTATGATTTAAAAGTCCATCATCAATATTTTATCTCTATAACATCAATCAATATACATCTTGAATCAAATATTTATCTTTACACTACAGGCCAAAGATATTTATCAGTTGGTCATGTTCATCTCAACACATGTTCATCTTTGCACTACAGGCCAAAGATATTCGTCATGTAATTGTTCATCTTTGCACTACAGGCCAAAGATATTCGTCATATAATCGTTCATCTTTGCACTACAGGCCAAAGATATTCAGTTATATCATCATTTAGGACTGAGTATGATGAAAAATATTTTTAAAGAAACATTCGAATCCAGTGAAGTAAAAGGACAAAGATTAGGGATTCTTACTTTAAACAATCCAAGTTCAAAAATATCACATAATAACCATAGTGGAGTAAAATTTAAGAATGAAGATCAAAACATGGATACAATCAAAGATAGTACCCATAACAGACATCTTGGACAAAGGACAAAAATTTAATTTTTCTGCGAATAGTGTCGTATTCGTGAATAGTGCTGTATACGTGAATAGTGTCGTATACGTGAATAGTAATCTCGACACAAAAAGGTAAAAATTTCACAAGAAAAATTATACTAATATTTCGGCATAATGATATTGAAAGAAATAATATCATTTACGAAGAAAATAATATCATTTACCTCAAAAGAATAGTACTTCTGGCTGGAATATCAGATATAATGCTGAAGAGAACTTGCACCGTATAGCAACACTCAAAGTATCAAAATACTCACAAAAATACGTTCAATTCCAGGTAGTCAATATAAAGTCGCATACTCCCGTCTTTCTTCTTTACGAATAAAACAGGAGCACCCCAAGGAGATGTACTAGGACGAATGAAACTGATGTCCAACAACTCCTGTAGTTGGACCTTTAACTCCTGAAGTTCAATAGAAGCCATTCAATATGGGATTTTAGAAATGGGTTTTGTACCAGGTTCAAGATCAATAAAGAATTCAACTTCACGTTCTGGGAGTAGATCAGAAAGTTTTTTAGGAAATATGTCAGGAAATTCTCTCTCTAACAACAGAAATATTATTCAAATCTGACGAGTTTTTATTCAAGTCCATGACATGGGCTAAGAAAGCTTGACATCTATTTTTCAATAAATGAATGGCTTTATGGCTTGATGTGACAGTGATTAACTTTATTGGTTTGGTTGTTTGAATTCGTATAATAGGTTGGTTAGGAATATGAAAACTAACAACCTTACGAAAATAATCAATTTTAGCATGATGAGTGGTTAACCAATCAATGATGGTCCCAACTTGAATCAAGTAAGATTTATAAACAGTGGATGTAATGAAAGTTTCTCCCAATGGAGTTTTAACAGATAAGTCAAAGTCTAATTTCTCAGGTGTCAAGTTCAAACGTTGAGCACAAGCAGGAGAGATAAAAGAATG
Source organism: Panax notoginseng (assembly GCA_016801055.1). NCBI lineage: Eukaryota > Viridiplantae > Streptophyta > Magnoliopsida > Apiales > Araliaceae > Panax > Panax notoginseng. The sequence goes on from CM029021.1 coordinate 141,271,941, forward strand.
GGTAGAACTGATATCTAATAAGGTATAAACTTCGCAAGAGTTTATTATTAGCTTACCCGTGATCACCTCGTTCGGGTTCCTCGCATTTTGGCCAATCACGATAAACGCTCTTCCAGGAATCGCTGACTTTGACTTGTCTGGGACAACCTTCTGAGTCACCATCCCTGCTGGACTTGGTTTCGCTACAGTACAATCTCGAGCGATATAACCTTCCTTTCTATAATTATAACATACCTTGAACTGTTATGGGAAGTTTGGGTTGATGTGTCCCTCTTTTTCACATTTATAACATACGACCAGTGGTCGTTCTCCTCCCTTAGAAATAGTTGATGCTGGTACTGACGTCTTTACATTGTCATTGTTGTACCTTCTCTTTTTAAAATCCCCCCCGACTCGCTTCTTCTATTATCATAGCCACGATTACCACCAGAATGGTTATCGCTTTTGTCCGTATTTTTCATTCCCCACTGGTTATCATTGCTCCAATGACTGCTGCCACTGGTATGACCCTGGTTGTGGTCCCTCGGTTGAACGTACTTATTATCTCGCTCTAATAATTGAGCCCTATTAACAACATCTGAATATTGACGTATATCGGGTTTCAGACCTCTCAAAAACATCCGCGTCATACGTTCCTCATTCTCTACCAAATGAGGTGCAAACCTGGATAACTCTGCGAACTTAGCCTCGTATTGGGACACCGTCATGTTATTCTGTTCCAGTCTTGTAAGACCCCAACTTTTATAAATAAAGATGAATTTTCTATAAATATCATTTTTGAATATTATGAAGTTAATTTGATATAATGTTATAGTTGTGGGTAATATTTATAAATTTTGCAAAGTAAGCAAGTTGTTATAAAATATTCGTTTGGTCGGGAAATATTCTTTTTGTCGGGGAATATTCGTACGACGGCACAATCATTGGTGAACCCCACAACGGAATTATTGTCGGATTGAGAAAACGACAGAATTATCTTTCTATAAAAATAACAGCCGAGGTGTTACCGTTAAAATCGTTAAAAACTGTTGAACTACTTGGTAGTAAAAGTACAGTAATACGCGTGGTTGCATAGTAGCACACGGTATTGATTATTGATGCTTACGTGAGAAGTCACTCAGCTATACTCAATTATTACTACAGTAATTGCTGCATCATATCTCTTAAATTATTGTCATAGTATCATCTGTATAATATGCTATATTATTGAGACGTTGTGGTAAGTTTGGTTATTTTATGGGGGGCCATATGTCATCATCTAAGAGTCTCTTCGTCAATAGTAATTACCGTCGTCAATAGTAATTACCGTCGTCAATAGTAATTACCGTCGTCAATAGTATTTACCTTGATCAATAGTAATTACCTTCGTCAATAGTATTTACCTTGGTTAATAGTAATTACCTTCGTCAATAGTATTTACCTTGGTCAATAGTATTTACCTTGGTCAATAGTAATTACCTTCGTCAATAGTATTTACCTTGGTCAATAGTAATTACTTTCGTCAATAGTAGTTGTCCCTTCAAAATTACCAAGAGTCATTTGACCCTTCGTTAAGACCAAGAGTCATTTGACCCTTCGTTAAGACCAAGAGCCACCCTCAGTTTTTCTATAAATAGAGGCCTAGGGCTTCATTATTTTTCACGAATTCATTTAAGCTATAGAGAGAGAAAGTATAGAGAGAATAAGAGAGAGAGAATAAAAGTATTCTGCTACATCACTTTTCCAATATCCAGTTCTTTTAAGGAAATGAGAACGTAGCTGGGACAAGTCGGGGTACGGAGTGATGGTCCGAATGATAGTATTAGTTAGTAGTCCTCACTATTCTATGTAATGGTGTGTTAATAAATGTAATGAGGACTCCTTTTGAGTATGAATACTCTCTAGAAGATAATATTTGTATTCAAACTCACAGTTTATGTTTTGTCGTATTGTACACGACAGTTGTATTATTAAGTTGTATTTGTATTCTGTACTATGTATCTGACGACCCAAGATGGGTGATGTATACCTAATTTTGGGGGCGTCACAGTTGGTATCAGAGCTTAGGGATATGATCCCTGGCTAAGATGTGAGAATAGAACTAGGAGGGGAGAGACGGGGAATTCCTTCGCTAGTATGGCATACCTAAGTTTATTTGCATGGTATTTAATTGGTCGGTCATAATATAAGGATAATATATGACATATCAATTAATTTTTATTTTGTGACAGTATCTGAAAATGACATCTGAGAATGTTGAGAATAGCAATGGAGCACAGACGACTGTTGATTCACCACATATCAATAATCAGGATAATGTGCATCAGGAAGGTGTCAATCCTCATGCAAACAACAACACTGACCAAATGATGAATGATCAAATGTTCAGAGGCTTTATGCAATTCATGCAACAACAGGTGAAAGCGGCTCCTGTCCACAACGTAGGTGGAAATACTGGAAACTCTCTGGCGGTCACCGCTAAACAGTTTAAGGAGCTGGGACCACCGGAGTTTAAGGGAGAACCCAAACCACGTGTAGCTGAAACATGGATAAAGCAGATCACCAAGATATTTGATGTCTTGGGTTGCTCCGAGGAGCAAAAGGTTCCCTTTGCCGCCTTTATGTTGCGAGGAGAAGCAGATTACTGGTGGGAATCGATAAAGCGTACTCAACCTGCCGCACTGAAGATGTCTTGGGAGAAGTTTCAAGATCTGTTTAACGACAAATACTTTTTCGAGAGTATTCGTCACATGAAGGAGGTGGAGTTCATCAAATTGGAGCAGAATAATATGACCGTGTCGCAGTACGAGGCAAAATTTGCGGAGTTATCCCGGTTTGCGTCCCACCTGGTGGATAATGAAGAAAGAATGACGCGGATGTTTTTAAGAGGTTTGAAGCCGGAGATACGTCAACATCTTGTTTCTCATAAACTATGTTTGTATTCAGATGTTGTAAATAGGGCTCAGTTGGTGGAGAGCGATAACGAGACAACGCAACCAAAAGAGAGCAGCCGGCAAAATGATAATACCAGTGAGAGCAGTCATCGAAGCAGTGACAACAAGCGTGGAGGGAATCAACAGGCCAGAAATGGTAACCACTTCGGTGGTAATCAAGGCCAAAACAATAAGAATGGACATTTCAAGAAGAGGAGATTCAACAATGATGGAAAGACGTCAGCACCAGCACCTGTCGTTAAGGAAGGAGAACGACCACCTATCATATGTTTCAAATGCGGAGGGGAGGGGCACATCAGTCCAAACTGCGCGATGCCGTCCAAAGCATGTTATAATTGTGGAAGGGAAGGTCATTTAGCCCGATTTTGTCGTTTACCGAAGACAAATTCAGCTAGGATGGAGGCACCAAAAGCCGTCCCAGAAAAGTCAAAACCGGTTGTGCAAGGGAGAGCGTTTGTTGTGAACTCCCAGAGAGCAAGGAACCCGAATGAGGTCATCACGGGTAAGCTTATCATAAACTCTAAAGAAGTTTATACTTTATTTGATACCGGTTCAACCCATTCTTTTATTTCTCCTACTTGCGCTCATCGATTAAATTTGATTCCGGAGAAATTAGACTTTGACTTATCTGTGGAAACTCCGTTGGGAGAAACCTTCATTACCTCCACTGGTTATAAGTCTTGTTTGGTTCAAGTTGGTTCCCACACATTACCTATCGATCTGATTTCACTAAAAATACTTGCATTTGACGTGATTCTAGGGATTGATTGGTTAACTACTCATTATGCAAAAATTGATTGTTTTCGTAAGGTTGTTAGCTTTCATATTCCTAATCGACCTATTATGCGAATTCAAGCAACCAAACCATTAAAATCAATCGCTGTCATCTCAAGCCATAAAGCTATTCGTTTATTGAAAAACGGATGTCAAGCTTTCTTAGCTCATGTCACAGATCTAAACAAAAATACGTCAGCTTTGAATGATATTTCTATTGTTAATAAATTCCCTGACGTATTCCCTGAAGAACTTCCTGGCCTACCCCCAGAGCGTGAAATTGAATTTTGTATCGATCTTGAACCCGGCACAAAGACCCATTTTGTGTGATTTGCAAAGGATGGAGATAGAGTTAAAGACTCCAGGGACCCATGCGATGATGGCGAATATACGAGTAGAACCGACTTTAATCGATAAAGTTAAAGCTGCTCAAGCTACAGACCTGGAGCTGATGCGTATGAAGAAGAAAGTGCAAGAAGGTGCTATATCGGAAGCAAGAATCGATGAAGAAGGAATACTTCGAGTCAACTCCAGACTTTGTGTTCCTAACAATCCTGATTTAAAGTATGAAATCATGATGGAGGCGCACAACACACCGTTTGCAATCCATCCTGGAAGTACCAAAATGTATCATGATCTTTGTCATACATTTTGGTGGAGCAATATGAAGAGAGAGATAGCGTTGTTTATCTCAAGGTGTCTAACTTGTCAACGAGTCAAAGCGGAGCATCAAGTACCAAAAGGTCCATTGCAACCACTTGAAATTCCAGAATGGAAGTGGGAGCACATTACCATGGATTTCGTTACCGGTCTTCCTAGGGTTTCTCAAGGTATTGATGCGATTTGGGTCATTGTTGATAGATTGACCAAGTCTGCTCATTTCTTACCGATACGAGAAACTTATACACTTGAACGTCTTGCTCGTATGTACATAAACGAGATTGTAAGACTGCATGGTATGCCAGTATCCATAATTTCTGACCGAGACCCAAGATTCACTTCACGATTTTGGGTTAGTTTACAAAAAGCTATGGGCACGGAGTTACGATTTAGTTCAGCATATCATCCTCAGACGGACGGACAATCAGAGAGGACTATTCAAACTCTTGAAGATCTATTAAGACTCTGTGTCTTTGACTTCAAAGGAAGTTGGGACAAGTTCTTACCATTGGTGGAGTTTTCCTACAACAACAGTTATCAAGCAAGTATTGGCATGGCTCCATTCGAAGCATTGTATGGAAGAAAATGTCGTTCTCCAGTATGCTGGGATGAGGTGGGCGAAGCAACGTTGTTGGGACCGGAGTTGGTACGTATGACTACAGAAAAGATTCAAACGATCCGACAACGTATAAAAACCTCACAAGATCGACAAAAGAATTATGCTGATCTTCATCGAAAGGACGTGGAACTTGATGTAGGAGATCATGTGTTCTTACGTGTTGCTCCATGGAAAGGAGTTACGAGATTTGGAAAGAGAGGAAAGCTAAATCATCGATTCATCGGTCTATTTTTAATCCTCGATCGAGTAGGAACTGTGACTTATAGACTCGCTTTACCGCCAAGTATGTCTCGTGTTCATAACGTTTTCCACATATCCATGTTACGCAAATATGTGGAAGACCCGAACCACATTATTGAGTTAGAACCGGACGAAATAGCGGAGGATTTGACGTATGAAGAAGTTCCTGTTCAAATCTTGGATAAGAAGGAACATATTCTACGCTCCAAGATTATACCTCAAGTTAAAGTTTTGTGGAGAAACCACGATGTTGAGGAAATGACTTGGGAGTTAGAATCAGAAATGAAATCAAGGTATCCTTACCTCTTCGACATACCAGGTACGTACCCTAATTTCGAGGGCGAAATTTCATAAGAAGGGGAGGTTGTAAGACCCCAACTTTTATAAATAAAGATGAATTTTCTATAAATATCATTTTTGAATATTATGAAGTTAATTTGATATAATGTTATAGTTGTGGGTAATATTTATAAATTTTGCAAAGTAAGCAAGTTGTTATAAAATATTCGTTTGGTCGGGAAATATTCTTTTTGTCGGGAAATATTCGTACGACGGCACAATCATTGGTGGACCCCACAACGGAATTATTGTCGGATTGAGAAAACGACAGAATTATCTTTCTATAAAAATAACAGCCGAGGTGTTACCGTTAAAATCGTTAAAACTGTTGAACTACTTGGTAGTAAAAGTACAGTAATACGCGTGGTTGCATAGTAACACACGGTATTGATTATTGATGCTTACGTGAGAAGTCACTCAGCTATACTCAATTATTGCTACAGTAATTGCTGCATCATATCTCTTAAATTATTGTCATAGTATCATCTGTATAATATGTTATATTATTGAGACGTTGTGGTAAGTTTGGTTATTTTATGGGGGGCCATATGTCATCATCTAAGAGTCTCTTCGTCAATAGTAATTACCGTCGTCAATAGTAATTACCGTCGTCAATAGTAATTACCGTCGTCAATAGTATTTACCTTGATTATCGGGAGTTGAATCATGTCACCATCAAAAATAGGTATCTATTGCCACGTATTGATGACCTGTTTGACCAGTTGCAAGGAACACAATTCTTTTCAAATATCGATCTTCGTTCTGGATATCATCAGCTGAAGGTTAGAACTGAGGATATTCCAAAGACGGCTTTCAGAACTCGGTACGGGCATTATGAATTCCTAGTCATGTCCTTTGGATTGACTAATGCTCCTGCTGCCTTCATGGATATGATGAACCAGGTATTCAAGGAATATTTGGATCACTTTGTGGTCGTCTTTATTGATGACATCCTTATTTATTCCAAAAGCCGTGAAGATCATGAGCAACACTTGAGGCTGGTACTCCAAAAGCATCGTGAATACAAGCTTTATGCCAAGTTGAAGAAATACGAGTTCTGGCTGGAGGAGGTAGCATTCCTTGGGCACGTAGTATCAAGTCGTGGAATATCTGTTGACCCGACAAAGATTGAAGCTATTCAAAGCTGGGAGCAACCTAAATCAGTGATCGAAGTACGTAGCTTTCTTGGGTTAGCTGGTTATTATCGGAGATTCGTGGAAGGATTTTTTTTCGAATCGCTACTCCATTAACTCAGCTGACTCGAAAAGATACAAAGTTCGGTTGGAGCGAAGAATGTGAGAAGAGCTTTCAAGAACTCAAGAGGAGACTCATTTTAGCACCTGTTCTAACAATACCATTTGGCTCGGAGGGATTTGTCATCTACAGTGATGCTTCGACCAAAGGGTTGGGATGCGTTCTCATGCAACATGGAAAAGTCATAGCCTATGCATCAAGACAACTCAAGGAATATGAGAGGAATTATCCTACTCATGATCTAGAGTTGGCAGCTGTTGTCTTTGCACTTAAAATTTGGAGGCATTACTTATATGGGGAGAAGGTGGAGATCTTTACGGATCATAAAAGCCTCAAATATTTCTTCACTCAAAAGGAACTCAAAATGAGACAACGACGTTGGCTTGAACTGTTGAAAGATTATGATCATACCATTCAATACCATCCTGAAAAAACGAACGTGGTAGCTGACGCATTGAGTAGAAGATCATATGCAAGTACGAGTGCGATATTGTCAACACAAAGTCCCATTTTGTGTGACTTGCAAAGGATGGAGATAGAGTTAAAGACTCCAGGAACCCATGTGATGATGACGAATATACGAGTGGAACCGACTTTAATCGATAAAGTTAAAACTGCTCGAGCTACAGACCTGGAGCTGATGCGTATGAGGAAGAAAGTGCAAGAAGGTGCTATGCCGGAAGCAAGAATAGATGAAGAAGGAATACTTCGAGTCAACTCCAGACTTTGTGTTCCTAACGACCCTGATTTAAAGTATGAAATCATGATGGAGGCGCACAACACACCGTTTGCAATCCATCCTGGGAGTACCAAAATGTATCATGATCTTTGTCATACATTTTGGTGGAGCAATATGAAGCGAGAGATAGCGTTGTTTATCTCAAAGTGTCTAACTTGTCAACGAGTCAAGGCGGAGCATCAAGTACCAAAAGGTCCATTGCAACCACTTGAAATTTCAGAATGGAAGTGGGAGCACATTACCATGAATTTTGTTACCGGTCTTCCTAAGGTTTCTCAAGGTATAGATGCGATTTGGGTCATTATTGATAGATTGACCAAGTCTGCTCATTTTTACCGATACGAGAAACTTATACACTTGAACGTCTTGCTCGTATGTACATAAGCAAGATTGTAAGACTGTATGGTATGCCAGTATCTATAGTTTCTGATCGAGATCCAAGATTCACTTCACGATTTTGGGTTAGTTTACAAAAAGCTATGGGCACGGATTTACGATTTAGCTCGGCATATCATCCTCAGGCGGACGGACAATCAGAGAGGACTATTCAAACTCTGGAAGATTTATTAAGACTCTGTGTCCTTGACTTTAGGGGAATTGGGACAAGTTCTTATCATTGGTGGAGTTATCCTACAACAACAGTTATCAAGTAAGTATTGGCATGGCTCCATTCGAAGCGTTGTATGGAAGAAAATGTCGTTCTCCAGTATGCTGGGATGAGGTGGGTGAAGCAACGTTGTTGGGACCGGAGTTGGTACGTATGACTACAGAAAAGATTCAAACGATCCGACAACGTATAAAAACCTCACAAGATCGACAAAAGAGTTATGCCGATCTTCATCGAAAGGACGTGGAATTTGATATAGGAGATCATGTGTTCTTACGTGTTGCTCCATGGAAAGGAGTTACGAGATTTGGAAAGAGAGGAAATCTCAATCCTCGATTCATCGGTCCATTTTTAATCCTCGATCGAGTAGGAACTGTGGCTTATAGACTCGCTTTACCGCCAAATATGTCTCGTGTTCATAACGTTTTTTACATATCCATGTTACGTAAATATGTGGAAGACCCGAACCACATTATTGAGTTAGAACCGGACGAAATAGCGGAGGATTTGACGTATGAAGAAGTTCCTGTTCAAATCTTGGATAAGAAGGAACATATTCTACGCTCCAAGGTTATACCTCAAGTCAAAGTTTTGTGGAGAAATCACGATGTTGAGAAAATGACTTGGGAGTTAGACTTGGGAGTTAGAATCTGAAATGAAATTAAGGTATCCTTACCTCTTCGACATACCAGGTACGTACCCTAATTTCGAGGGCAAAATTTCATAAGAAGGGGAGGTTGTAAGACCCCAACTTTTATAAATAAAGATGAATTTTCTATAAATATCATTTTTGAATATTATGGAGTTAATTTGATATAATGTTATAGTTGTGGGTAATATTTATAAATTTTACAAAATACACAAGTTATATAATATTCGATTGGTCGGGAAATATTCGTTTTAACAGGGAATATTCGTACAACGGCACAATCATTGGTGGACCCCACAACAGAATTATTGTCGGATTGAAAAAACGACAAAAATATTTTATTAAAAATAACGGCGGAAGTTTTACCATTGATACTGTTGAACTACTCGGTAGTAAAATTACAGTAATGCGTGTGGTTGCATAGTAGCACACGGTATTGATTATTAATGCTTATGTGAGAAGTCACTCAGTTTGATTCAATTATTGTCAGTTAATAATATGAATTATTTAGCGACAATGAAGTTTTGTTTTATTCGTATTATTAACGTAATAAAACAGAAACATCTTTTTATATAAAACATAATACTTTATTAAAGCTATTCTATAAATAGAATATATTATATTTTATTTAAAAGATTTTTCTTTAAATATGAACCGTCAGATTAAAGTAATCAATCTGGACCGTTCATGGATTAGTTACTATGCATTCTATTTTTCTATAAATAGCAGCTCATTCCTTCATTATTTCTTACGAATTCACTGAACTCTAGAGAGAGAAGAAAAGTATTCTGCTACTTAACTACTTCCTTATTTCAGTTCTTCTTAACGGTAAGGGGTGTTATTCTTTCTTATTCATGAAGAGAACTGTTGTTATTCCATTTCTTATTATTCTGTTGGAATAACCTGTATACGCGGTCTACCCTATACTTGGTGACATTCTTTTATTATTTTGTTGGAACATCCTGTCTGTGTGTTTTACACCGGACCTGGTTCCGTCTTTATTATTCTGTTGGAACATCCTGTCTGTGTGTTTTACACCGGACCTGGTTCCGTCTTTATTATTATTCTGTTGGAATATCCTGTCTGTGCATTTTACGCTAGACCTGGTTCCGTTTTTATTATTATTCTGTTGGAATATCTTGTCTATGCGTTTTACGCTGGACCTGGTTCCATTATTTATTATGCTGCTGAAATAACTTGTCTGTGCGGTCTATCGCATGCATGGTGATTCTTTTGTTATTCCATTCTTTATTATACTCAGTTGGTTAAGTTTTAACTTCTATACTCCATGAAATTAGTGGAATATCCTTGATAATTGCGTTTCATCCAGTATCTTTTTATGAAAATATCCTTCTAAGCATTCTTGAATTTTACTCCACAAAGCAGTATCATGTTGACAATTTGGACGTTGTTAATTCTTGGATAAATTAATTCTTGAACTTGTTTTATTGAATTCTTATGTCATTGTCATCATCCTCATGTTTATAAAGTGTTGAAAGTCATCTGTGGCCTGTAGTGTATAGATGGACTTGGTATGATTATGACAAGGGATTATTCGGTATAATCATGACCGTAATGTTGCAAATGATGTGGTAAAAGTCATCATTGGCCCGTAATGCATTGATGAACAGTTGTTGGCATGATCATGACCATTAATGAATACACGAATATCCTTGGCCGTAGTGCAGGGGTGATTCGATGATGTGAATTATTTTATTAAGCTGAGTCCCAGCGATAACAGTGTTGAAAAATCTTTTAAATCATTGAAGATAGTAGATTTTATTTTCTACTTGACTCCTTTAATGGATTGCTTGTTCCGCTGCTGTTAAACTTGATGTTCGTTATATTTTATCAGTTTAACACTGTTGAAGGCTAATGATAATTTATTCTGCATTATCTTAGTCATAATATTTCTTATTGGGCTAGTTGAGCTCACCCGTTCTTTCACTGTTCTCTTTAGGAAATGAGAATATAGCTGGGACGAGTCGGAGAACGGAGTGATGGACCAGATGATAGTATTAGTAGTCCTCACTATTATGTTAAATAGTGTGACAATAATTATAATGAGGACTCCTTTTGAGTTTGTATAGTCTCTAGTAGACAATAATTGTATTCAAACTCACAGTTATGTTTTGTCGTATTGTACACGACAGTTGTATTAGTAAGTTGTATTTGTATTCCGTACCATGTATCTGACGACCCAAGATGGGTGATGTATACCTATTTTTTGGGGCGTCACATCTACTATATGTAAGAATTATCCACCCAAGTGTCAAATAAAAAATATATATATATATATATATATATATATATATATATATATATATATATATTTGTAATACATATCATTTTCCTTTAACGCCCTACTTGCACTCTTCCGCTGCATTAGCCGGTCAAATTCCATTTGGATTTTCGTTTACTTGGCAAATTTATTTGATTTGGGTTTACGTGTACTTAACACATTTGATTTGGTTTTAATTTGGTTTAGTTAACAAATTTAATATATGTTTACTCAACTTTCTTTCTAGCCTATAAATAGAGATTGAAACACACTAGTTTTCTCATCCTTCACTACGACATATATTGTGAGAAAATAAAGTGGAGAGAAATTAAACATGGGTTTTAATAAGACATTTCTTTTACTTGGTCTTTCGTTGGTTCAGAGGTCGCAGCTAGAGAGTTGGTCAACAGTAAATGCTTAAATCTAGCTCATATATTTATTATATAGTATTAGTTGAGAATTAGATATGTATATTTGTGTAGATACTATATATTTTTTCTATACTATAATCTATAAACTTTGCAAGTTTTTAATTAATTACTATACAATAATCTATAATATATATAGAGAATTGTTATTTTTACAAGAGAAATTTAATATTTTTATATTTTTACTCACATAAATGTAGGTCTCATTTATTTTTGTGTGAAAATATCAATTCTATATATATATATATATATATATATATATATATATATGCATGCAATTGTTGCAAATGCATATATCAAAGTTAGTAGGTGTAACATGATTCTATACTATCCATGCAGCTGACGCAGCTACTCATGCTGGCGGTTACAAAAATGACGGACATCACGGTGGAGGTGGAGGTTACGGCTATGGCGGACACTGCCATCATGGACACTGCCATCGTGGATACTGCTATCGTGGACACTGCTATCGTGGACGCTGCTATCGTGGACACTGCCGTCATGGTGAGGTGGTGGAGGCAGAGACTACCGAAGCCAAGCCTCACAACTAGAGGATGGAGGAGTATTTGATGCTGTTAATGCACTCCTTATAGTTGGTGAATAATGCACGGATAATACATACGTACTGCTACTGCTTCGTCGAGTGTAGTATAACAATATGTAAAATAAAAGCATGCATGATCACTCTTTATGTCATTGGATCTTCAGTGGTACTGATGCCATTTAGATGGATAGTCATGATAGTAATTAATTATTTGTGTATGTGTCTGCATTTTCCTTTAAAGTGATAACAAATGAATGTAATTATAATTAATTAAGGAGTGCTATTTCTATTTCTATTTCATAATTCTAGCAACATAAAATTAAACATATTGATGTATACGACTACGAGAGTATATATTTATTATTATAACTCCTGTCTCATGCATCATTGTACGTACGACGGTCATATTACAAATAAATAATGATTACTTAGCAATAGTACACCTACGAGACAGTAGAGAAGTTATTGGGGACACAAGGTCTGAATTCAACTAAGATATATATATATATATATATATATATATATATATATATATATATATATATATACGCACACGGTTTCTTTTAAAAACGGACTGGATAAACGGACTAATTAAAGACGGAACAAAGCAAAAACAAGCTGAAGCAAAAAAAAAAACACGCGGGTTGAGCTTCTGATCCAAATTACTAACAAAATAGAACTAAAGCAAAGATCAGATGCAAAAATTTCACTTTCTCTCTCCAACTTTTCCCTCCCTCTCTCATACAAGATCGGTAGAAGATGGAAGAGCTAAGATAAAGGCCAACGGAAGGTCTCAATGGCAAACGGATCGAAAGGTAAAGCTCCATAATTTTATGTAGTCAGTGTCATGGGCGGAACTAGGGGGGTCGAAGGGGGTCATATGACCTCCCAACCCTGAAATCTGAAGCATGTTGATAGTAGTTAAATTTGATCTTTTTTATGAGATGATATTAATTTATTTATTTTTTTATGTCTTTTCACCTATAATAAATTAACAATATTACTATAAAATAAAATAATATTAAATAAGTTTGATAATTAATTAATTAATATTACACTAATTTGTCTTACTGACTTAATCATACGTTGGTATCAATTTTTTTGTAAATGAGAATAACTTAATTCATTTTTTTGTGTTGAATGACTACTTTTAATTGTCTCCAAAGAAGATGACCAGAACCACAATCATGGGCGGAACTAGGGGAGTCGAGGGGGTCATATGACCCCCCAACCTTAAAAACTGAAGCATGTTAATATTAGTTAAATTTGATCTTTGTTATGAGATGGTATTAATTAATTTATTTTTTATGTCTTTTCACGTATAATAAATCAACAATATTACTATAAGATAAAATAATATTAAATAAGTTTGATAGTTAATTAATTAATATTACACTAATTTGTCTTACTGACTTAATCATACGTCGGTATCAATTTTTTTGTAAATGAGAATAACTTAATTCATTTTTTTACTTTGAGTGACTACTCTCATAAGTTGTCTCTAAAGAAGATGACCAGAACCACAATATAAGGTTTTGAATATATAATATTATAATTTTAATTTATCTATAAAAGTAACTAATTAGTTGACTAAAAAAATCAAAGTCTGATTAATAGTCTCATAGTTCAGGAGAAATTATATATATATATATATATATATATATATATATATATATACACACACACACACACACACACACATACACACATTTAAAGTTATTATACTCATAACTTATATGTTTACAATGGTTGGAATATGATGTTGTGAAATACTATAATTGGGCAAAATAAATTTAAAAGAAGCACTGCAAGCGTCAATAAATAATTTTTTTTATTGATGTATTTTGACCCCCCCTCTAAAAATGTTCTGGTTCCGCCACTGGCCAGTGTTCCTTAGATCGTACAATCTAAACAAAATTGCAAGAAGTGTCTTTCGTGTTAGTATATATATATGCAGCAATTAAAATTATAAAAAAAAAACGTTGTATATGCAGCAAAATTATAACGTTTTTGACAATAAACGTTGTTGCTTGCTAAGATAGAGATCCAAAAACGTTATATATATATATATGCATGTATTACAACATTTTTAAGTCAGAAATGTTGTGGAATCATCTTATCTACAATGTTATTAGGCATTCAACACCTTATGGAAAATAAATGTGACGTCCCCAAAATAGGTATACATCACCCATCTTGAGTCGCCAAATACATGGTACTGAATACAAATACAAACTTAATTATACAACATGAGCTGAGAATTTTTACACGAATATTGTCTCATAGACAATATCCAAACTCAAATTCAATCCTCATTACATTTATTATCACACTAAGTAGTGAGGATTACTAAAACAACCATCTCGGACCGTCACTCTATTCTCCGACTAGTCCCGGCTACGTTCTCATTTTCTGAAGAGAATAACGAAAGCAAAAGAGTGAGCTCAACTAGCCCAGTAAAAAATATTATGACTAAGATAATGTAGAATAAATTATCATTAGCCTTCAACAGTGTTAAACTGATAAAATACAATAAACATCAAGTTTAACTACAGCGGAACAAGCAATCCATTAGAAGAGTCAAGTAGAGCATGATATCTACTATCTTCTATGATTTAAAAAGTTTATCATCAACTTTATCATTGAGACTCAACTTAATAAATAATCCACATCACTGAATTATCCATACACTATGGGCCAAGGATATTCATTAGTATCATGACCACGAATTATCCATGCACAATGGGCCAAGGATATTCGTGTTTTCACCAATGGTCATGATCACACCAACAACTTTTTATCAATGCACTATGGGCCAATGAGGACTTTTACCACATCATTAGTAACATTACGGGTCATGATTATACCGAATGATCATTAGTCATAATCATACCAATCAACAGTCCATCTATGCACGTAAGTCAAAGATGAATTTCATCACAATATAAGCATGAGGATGATGACAATGATATAAGAATTCAATTAAATGAAAGCAAAGTATAAATTTTAAAGATTTATAATTCAATTTATCCAAAATTCAATAATGTCCAAATTGTCAACATGATACTGCTTTGTGGAGTAAAATTCAAGAATAATCTTGTATCAAAAATGATTTGGATAGAAAAGAAATTAATTTTTGTCATGAATAGTACCCCGGGTGAATAGTACTTCGTGAATAGTACCCGTGAATAGTACTTTATGAATAGTACACGAAAATAATACTCTTTAAATAGTACCCTGTGAATAGTATTCTGGCATAAAAAGATCAATAATTATCAAGAAAACTCATAATAATATTTCCATAAAAAGATACTGGATGAAGCACAAATATCAATGATATTCTACTAATTTTACGGAGTATAAAAGAAATACTTTAACAGAATGAGTGTAGAATTAAGAATACAAAACGAAATAATATTACTTACATACTACAGAGTATGAAAGAAAATATTATTTCTTATGAATACAGAAAAATAATATCTCTTACCTTAGAAGAAGACTAGATACTGAAATAGTGAAGTAGAATACTACTCTTCTTCTTTCTCTCTATAGTTTCTCTCTCTATAAATGCTCTTGTGAGTCTTAGTGAATTGGTGAGAATAAAAGAAGAATGAGCTTCTATTTATAGAAAAACATAGTTTCGATAATTGCACGTTTTGGGGCTCGAATTATTACAGTATAGTACCTTTATCTTATCCTCTATTTTTAATTTAGTCCTACAAGTATTATCAAACTTGCACCACCTCCCCTAATAGTACATGCATGTGAATCAATAGTACATGAACGTGAATTAATAGTTCCATACATGTGAACAACCAATAATTTGCATGTGAATTAATAGCAATTAATTGCTCATTTATCCAATTAATTACCCGATTGGTCAATATAACCTTCAGAAATCAATTATTATCGAAATAAATATCGATTTTCACTAACACTAATAATCCCAACACAATAGAAATATCAATTTCATCTTTAATCAACACGAACTTATTCATCATTAATATTATAACTCACAATATTTAACAACCAGATCATTCTCAGGAAAGATGGGGCTTTCCGATAAGGATTTATCCCTATTGGCGCGCAATTAGATGACCAAACCCCTTTTCTAGACAAAACTTTCTAGACATCGTTAATATTACAAATAATAATACGAATAACTTTGTCGTCTCAATTATTAATTTAATAATATAAAATATTATACAGATTATACTATGACAATAATTGAATCAATAATATGAGAGATATTATGCAGCAATTACTGTAACAATAATTGAGTATAACTGAGTGACTTCTCATGTAAGCATCAATAATCAATACTGTGTGCTAATATGCAACCACGCGTATTACTGTACTTTTACCACCGGGTATTTCAACAGTTTAAGGATAAAACTTTCGCCGTTATTTTTATAAAATGATATTTCTGTTGTTTTCTAACTACGACAATAATTTTTTTTGTGAGGTCCACCAATGATTGTGTCGTCGTACGAATATTTCCTGTTAAAACGAATATTCCCCGACCAATCAAATATTTTATAACAACTTGCTTACTTTACAAAATTTATAAATATTACCCATAACTATAACATTATATCAAATCCACACCATAATATTCATAAATATATTTCGAGAAAAATTAATCTTTATTCATAAATGTTGGGGTCTTACAATAAATCTACAACGTTTTTTAGAGAAAAAAAACGTTGTGTGATGTGTCAAACTATAACGTTTTTGACAAAATAAACCTTATTGCTTGCTAAGGTAGAGATCCAAAAACGTAGTATATATGCATGTATTACAACATTTTTTAGTCAGAAACGTTGTGGAATCATATTATCTATAACATTTTCACGCATTCAACACCTTACGAAAAATAAATACAAAACATTTTTTAGAAGAAAAAAGTCGTTTGATGAGTCAAACTACAACGTTTTAAAAACGTGTGTAAATGTGTCTAATAGATGACACAGCTAACCACGACGTTTCTGGGGGTCCAAATACAATGTTTTTTAAGCGTTATCTATTTACTTTTTTCAACTAGTGCGGTGTGATCAGTCCACGACACATCCTTTTGTTTTGTATGTTGTTTTGAGTGTGAGTTTTGGCCATTTGATATATTTGTTTAGGATACGTATGGGTCGACCCAATATTTGATTTGATTTATTCGGCGAATTAGTGACGTATATGTCATGCGTACTATCTGATTTGGTTTGTATACATCATGATACCGATGTATTAAAAGCCTTTGGCTATTTGTATTTGAGCTCAGTATGAAATTATTACTTTATTACCATTTGATTCAGCCTTATTTTGTTTGGGATCCTTTTGACTATAGTTGCCCGTTCAACAGTGTTCTTCCTTTATAGCTAGTCTATCTAATTTTGATATATTCATAATCCGTTTGTAATTCACATATGTTCATTCATTTTGACTATTTTAGTTACATTATATATTAAAAAATTAAAGTGAATACAGAATAACTGAAACAAGGATTTGACACGGGTAGTCCATGTCCTTAAGGTGTTTATTGCCGCTTACCACTAAGGTTTGCTAAAGGCTACTAGCAATTCACCTCCAGGATATATGTTAAGTCTGTACTTATTTTCAGCGATAGCGACTCACTAAAAATCTCAATTTTATGTTACTTTGTAAAGGTTGATTAGTATGAAGAAGATGGCAAGACTGTTCAGTTCTTAAAACTGATAAAACTGAATTATAAATAAAACATCAGTTTGCAAAGTAAATGATGTAATAACTACAAATCAATTTATAACAGTTTTAGAACTCTTTGTATCCATAATGATTAAAGGTTCCATAACTGGTTTAAGATAAAAAATAAGCTCTTGGCTCGGGCGAAGTGCAAAGTGCGTCTAAAGCGCCGATGCGACATTGTGACCCGCACCCGTCCCCCAGGTCCCGGGTCCAGGGTCCCGGGTCGCGGGATGCGGGCGCGGGCTGGTGGTGCTTTGCACCACGTCATTGTGACTAACTCCAAGCCTTTTCTTTAGTAACACTAGTGAATTAAACTATTCCACATATACTTATGAAAAGTATTAATGCGACATTGCAACCCACACCCGTCCCCCGGGTCCCAGGTCCAAGGTCCCGGGTCCCGGGATGCGGGCGGGTGGTACTTTGCACCACGTCATTGTGACCAACTCTAAGCCTTTCTCTTAGTACTACCAGTGAATTAAACTATTCCACATATACTTATAAAGTATTAAATAGTTTTATTCCTACTCAATGTGGGACTTAAAGAAAATAGTTTTCTTAAACAACAATTAACCTTTTCATATACTCCACTTTGGATACAATTAAAATAAAATATATAATTTCTACTTGAATCATATATTACTCTCTATTAATCTCATTGTAATAGACTATCAAATGCACATTTAATTTAGTATAAATTTCAATCAATTAATGGGTCTAAATTAATCCCCAAATTGATCAAAACTCATGTAAGAAAGGTGCAATTAACAATCCCTCACTTGTTTGAAAAATTACTTTTCTTCATACAATTCTTTATCTATCAACTCTAAGGTTTGTATGCATAATAAAAGGTGTGACAAACATTGAACCTTCTTTTAGTATAAACAACTCAAAGTCATATCAAAATAGATGGTGTCCGTAGATTGAACCTCTATTTCAAATGATATGACCTGAGCTATCATACACACACAAAACCTCCCTTTACGGTGAGCATAATAATCACTTTAAGCTATTAAAGCCATGCGCAATATCATGTTTCTTGAACCTCTAAGAGAGTAAACCATAACTGTGACACCCCCAAATTCGGGTACTTCGATTTTCACAGGATTTGGTATTCACTGTCCAATCATCATGAATTTATCTACCCATAATAAATGAAAAATCATAAATAGATAGAAATAAATCCTCCCCTTATGGGGTTACAACATCTGAATAATAAATACAATTCCAGGTTAAACTAACCTTAAACATCTGTGCGGAAACATAAACAAATAAATAAGTCTTAAACAACATCAAGTCTGAAACAAAATATATCAACTAAACAACAAATTTTTATTACTTGCTAACTTTGCCCTTGCCTTTGCTAGTAGAATGCTCGTCGGACCTTTCGTTCTTAACTGCAATGTTATTATTACGCAAGAGTGAGCACGATTTCCCACAAGTATAATAATATAACAATAAAATAATAACATGCGAATAAATCAAAGACTTCTAAAATAAGAAATCTCGGATTTGAATCAAGAATGAATAATAAGAATCAAAAGAACTTCTGAGGGTCATAAGACCTTGAACTATGTCCTAGGTTGTCAAGTGTTTATACTTGAAAACTTTAACAGTCATAAGACTATAGACTCTTCTTCTCGTACTTAGAGGGATCAGCCCTTAGTACCATACTGTGCACAATATCTTAACGCTAAAGTGTAAATAATCCCCTATATCAGGGTTGTTCATCTCAATTTGACATTAGAGTCCGCACCAAAGGAAGTTTGGTTTGGATAAGCTCAACAATGGTTCTAAAATTTAGAACGTTCATCAACTATGGACTAGTCGAATCAATAAGGGTTCGCTAGTCTTACAAGGTTCAATAATAATTAATATTCAAATATCATTCAAGATGTATACAATCGAATAAGTATTGTATAACAGGAATCATGCTTTAAAAGAATTATAGTATCTAATGTGAAGTTTTGAACTTGAACAATTAAGGACAAGAACTTACTTGATATAGAATACAAGTCTAAGATTTGATCGATGAATAATTTAGAGTTTAAGGAAAAAACTTGCTTAACAACAATAATTTAGGAATAGAATGCTTGCTCAATGTAAAAGTAGGGTTTAGAAACTTACCTCTTGCACAAGCTACGATTAATTCACGTTCTTTATTAAATCCTACATATCAATACATTCACAATATCCATTAATCAATAGTTCGACATACCTATCGAATCCTAACATTGGTCTTTGAATACGTTATTGGACTTTTAAAGTCTCATTAATTATTCACATAACGTAGGTTAATTAACATATTATCATATGCTTGACATGTCTTCATGTTCATTATATTATGACTAAGATAATATAGAACAAATTATCGTTAGTCCTCAATAAGAAAAAATCTGATAGAATATAATAGACAACAAGTTTTAGATCAATATTCACAGCGGAAACAACAATTCATTAGAAGAGTTAAGTAGAGAATGAAATTTACTATCTTCTATGATTTAAAAGTCCATCATCAATATTTTATCTCTATAACATCAATCAATATACATCTTGAATCAAATATTTATCTTTACACTACAGGCCAAAGATATTTATCAGTTGGTCATGTTCATCTCAACACATGTTCATCTTTGCACTACAGGCCAAAGATATTCGTCATGTAATTGTTCATCTTTGCACTACAGGCCAAAGATATTCGTCATATAATCGTTCATCTTTGCACTACAGGCCAAAGATATTCAGTTATATCATCATTTAGGACTGAGTATGATGAAAAATATTTTTAAAGAAACATTCGAATCCAGTGAAGTAAAAGGACAAAGATTAGGGATTCTTACTTTAAACAATCCAAGTTCAAAAATATCACATAATAACCATAGTGGAGTAAAATTTAAGAATGAAGATCAAAACATGGATACAATCAAAGATAGTACCCATAACAGACATCTTGGACAAAGGACAAAAATTTAATTTTTCTGCGAATAGTGTCGTATTCGTGAATAGTGCTGTATACGTGAATAGTGTCGTATACGTGAATAGTAATCTCGACACAAAAAGGTAAAAATTTCACAAGAAAAATTATACTAATATTTCGGCATAATGATATTGAAAGAAATAATATCATTTACGAAGAAAATAATATCATTTACCTCAAAAGAATAGTACTTCTGGCTGGAATATCAGATATAATGCTGAAGAGAACTTGCACCGTATAGCAACACTCAAAGTATCAAAATACTCACAAAAATACGTTCAATTCCAGGTAGTCAATATAAAGTCGCATACTCCCGTCTTTCTTCTTTACGAATAAAACAGGAGCACCCCAAGGAGATGTACTAGGACGAATGAAACTGATGTCCAACAACTCCTGTAGTTGGACCTTTAACTCCTGAAGTTCAATAGAAGCCATTCAATATGGGATTTTAGAAATGGGTTTTGTACCATGTTCAAGATCAATAAAGAATTCAACTTCACGTTCTGGGAGTAGATCAGAAAGTTTTTTAGGAAATATGTCAGGAAATTCTCTCTCTAACAACAGAAATATTATTCAAATCTGACGAGTTTTTATTCAAGTCCATGACATGGGCTAAGAAAGCTTGACATCTATTTTTCAATAAATGAATGGCTTTATGGCTTGATATGACAGTGATTAACTTTATTGGTTTGGTTGTTTGAATTCGTATAATAGGTTGGTTAGGAATATGAAAACTAACAACCTTACGAAAATAATCAATTTTAGCATGATGAGTGGTTAACCAATCAATGATGGTCCCAACTTGAATCAAGTAAGATTTATAAACAGTGGATGTAATGAAAGTTTCTCCCAATGGAGTTTTAACAGATAAGTCAAAGTCTAATTTCTCAGGTGTCAAGTTCAAACGTTGAGCACAAGCAGGAGAGATAAAAGAATGGGTAGAACTGATATCTAATAAGGTATAAACTTCGCAAGAGTTTATTATTAGCTTACCCGTGATCACCTCGTTCGGGTTCCTCGCATTTTGGCCAATCACGATAAACGCTCTTCCAGGAATCGCTGACTTTGACTTGTCTGGGACAGCCTTTTGAGTCACCATCCCTGCTGGACTTGGTTTCGCTACAGTACAATCTCGAGCGATATAACCTTCCTTTCTATAATTATAACATACCTTGAACTGTTGTGGGAAGTTTGGGTTGATGTGTCCCTCTTTTTCACATTTATAACATACGACCAGTGGTCGTTCTCCTCCCTTAGAAATAGTTGATGCTGGTACTGACGTCTTTACATTGTCATTGTTGTACCTTCTCTTTTTAAAATCCCCCCCGACTCGCTTCTTCTATTATCATAGCCACGATTACCACCAGAATGGTTATCGTTTTTGTCCGTATTTTTCATTCCCCACTGGTTATCATTGCTCCAATGATTGCTGCCACTGGTATGACCCTGGTTGTGGTCCCTCGGTTGAACGTACTTATTATCTCGCTCTAATAATTGAGCCCTATTAACAACATCTGAATATTGACGTATATCGGGTTTCAGACCTCTCAAAAACATCCGCGTCATACGTTCCTCATTCTCTACCAAATGAGGTGCAAACCTGGATAACTCTGCGAACTTAGCCTCGTATTGGGACACCGTCATGTTATTCTGTTCCAGTCTTGTAAGACCCCAACTTTTATAAATAAAGATGAATTTTTTATAAATATCATTTTTGAATATTATGAAGTTAATTTGATATAATGTTATAGTTGTGGGTAATATTTATAAATTTTGCAAAGTAAGCAAGTTATTATAAAATATTCGTTTGGTCGGGAAATATTCTTTTTGTCGGGGAATATTCGTACGACGGCACAATCATTGGTGAACCCCACAACGGAATTATTGTCGGATTGAGAAAACGACAGAATTATCTTTCTATAAAAATAACAGCCGAGGTGTTACCGTTAAAATCGTTAAAACTGTTGAACTACTTGGTAGTAAAAGTACAGTAATACGCGTGGTTGCATAGTAGCACACGATATTGATTATTGATGCTTACGTGAGAAGTCACTCAGCTATACTCAATTATTGCTACAGTAATTGCTGCATCATATCTCTTAAATTATTGTCATAGTATCATCTGTATAATATGCTATATTATTGAGACGTTGTGGTAAGTTTGGTTATTTTATGGGGGGCCATATGTCATCATCTAAGAGTCTCTTCGTCAATAGTAATTACCGTCGTCAATAGTAATTACCGTCGTCAATAGTAATTACCGTCGTCAATAGTATTTACCTTGATCAATAGTAATTACCTTCGTCAATAGTATTTACCTTGGTTAATAGTAATTACCTTCGTCAATAGTATTTACCTTGGTCAATAGTATTTACCTTGGTCAATAGTAATTACCTTCGTCAATAGTATTTACCTTGGTCAATAGTAATTACTTTCGTCAATAGTAGTTGTCCCTTCAAAATTACCAAGAGTCATTTGACCCTTCGTTAAGACCAAGAGTCATTTGACCCTTCGTTAAGACCAAGAGCCACCCTCAGTTTTTCTATAAATAGAGGCCTAGGGCTTCATTATTTTTCACGAATTCATTTAAGCTATAGAGAGAGAAAGTATAGAGAGAATAAGAGAGAGAGAATAAAAGTATTCTGCTACATCACTTTTCCAATATCCAGTTCTTTTAAGGAAATGAGAACGTAGCTGGGACAAGTCGGGGTACGGAGTGATGGTCCGAATGATAGTATTAGTTAGTAGTCCTCACTATTCTATGTAATGGTGTGTTAATAAATGTAATGAGGACTCCTTTTGAGTATGAATACTCTCTAGAAGATAATATTTGTATTCAAACTCACAGTTTATGTTTTGTCGTATTGTACACGACAGTTGTATTATTAAGTTGTATTTGTATTCTGTACTATGTATCTGACGACCCAAGATGGGTGATGTATACCTAATTTTAGGGGCGTCACAGTTGGTATCAGAGCTTAGGGATATGATCCCTGGCTAAGATGTGAGAATAGAACTAGGAGGGGAGAGACGGGGAATTCCTTCGCTAGTATGGCATACCTAAGTTTATTTGCATGGTATTTAATTGGTCGGTCATAATATAAGGATAATATATGACATATCAATTAATTTTTATTTTGTGACAGTATCTGAAAATGACATCTGAGAATGTTGAGAATAGCAATGGAGCACAGACGACTGTTGATTCACCACATATCAATAATCAGGATAATGTGCATCAGGAAGGTGTCAATCCTCATGCAAACAACAACACTGACCAAATGATGAATGATCAAATGTTCAGAGGCTTTATGCAATTCATGCAACAACAGGTGAAAGCGGCTCCTGTCCACAACGTAGGTGGAAATACTGGAAACTCTCTGGCGGTCACCGCTAAACAGTTTAAGGAGCTGGGACCACCGGAGTTTAAGGGAGAACCCAAACCACTTGTAGCTGAAACATGGATAAAGCAGATCACCAAGATATTTGATGTCTTGGGTTGCTCCGAGGAGCAAAAGGTTCCCTTTGCCGCCTTTATGTTGCGAGGAGAAGCAGATTACTGGTGGGAATCGATAAAGCGTACTCAACCTGCCGCACTGAAGATGTCTTGGGAGAAGTTTCAAGATCTGTTTAACGACAAATACTTTTTCGAGAGTATTCGTCACATGAAGGAGGTGGAGTTCATCAAATTGGAGCAGAATAATATGACCGTGTCGCAGTACGAGGCAAAATTTGCGGAGTTATCCCGGTTTGCGTCCCACCTGGTGGATAATGAAGAAAGAATGACGCGGATGTTTTTAAGAGGTTTGAAGCCGGAGATACGTCAACATCTTGTTTCTCATAAACTATGTTTGTATTCAGATGTTGTAAATAGGGCTCAGTTGGTGGAGAGCGATAACGAGACAACGCAACCAAAAGAGAGCAACCGGCAAAATGATAATACCAGTGAGAGCAGTCATCGAAGCAGTGACAACAAGCGTGGAGGGAATCAACAGGCCAGAAATGGTAACCACTTCGGTGGTAATCAAGGCCAAAACAATAAGAATGGACATTTCAAGAAGAGGAGATTCAACAATGATGGAAAGACGTCAGCACCAGCACCTGTCGTTAAGGAAGGAGAACGACCACCTATCATATGTTTCAAATGCGGAGGGGAGGGGCACATCAGTCCAAACTGCGCGATGCCGTCCAAAGCATGTTATAATTGTGGAAGGGAAGGTCATTTAGCCCGATTTTGTCGTTTACCGAAGACAAATTCAGCTAGGATGGAGGCACCAAAAGCCGTCCCAGAAAAGTCAAAACCGGTTGTGCAAGGGAGAGCGTTTGTTGTGAACTCCCAGAGAGCAAGGAACCCGAATGAGGTCATCACGGGTAAGCTTATCATAAACTCTAAAGAAGTTTATACTTTATTTGATATCGGTTCAACCCATTCTTTTATTTCTCCTACTTGCGCTCATCGATTAAATTTGATTCCGGAGAAATTAGACTTTGACTTATCTGTGGAAACTCCGTTGGGAGAAACCTTCATTACCTCCACTGGTTATAAGTCTTGTTTGGTTCAAGTTGGTTCCCACACATTACCTATCGATCTGATTTCACTAAAAATACTTGCATTTGACGTGATTCTAGGGATTGATTGGTTAACTACTCATTATGCAAAAATTGATTGTTTTCGTAAGGTTGTTAGCTTTCATATTCCTAATCGACCTATTATGCGAATTCAAGCAACCAAACCATTAAAATCAATCGCTGTCATCTCAAGCCATAAAGCTATTCGTTTATTGAAAAACGGATGTCAAGCTTTCTTAGCTCATGTCACAGATCTAAACAAAAATACGTCAGCTTTGAATGATATTTCTATTGTTAATAAATTCCCTGACGTATTCCCTGAAGAACTTCCTGGCCTACCCCCAGAGCGTGAAATTGAATTTTGTATCGATCTTGAACCCGGCACAAAGACCCATTTTGTGTGATTTGCAAAGGATGGAGATAGAGTTAAAGACTCCAGGGACCCATGCGATGATGGCGAATATACGAGTAGAACCGACTTTAATCGATAAAGTTAAAGCTGCTCAAGCTACAGACCTGGAGCTGATGCGTATGAAGAAGAAAGTGCAAGAAGGTGCTATATCGGAAGCAAGAATCGATGAAGAAGGAATACTTCGAGTCAACTCCAGACTTTGTGTTCCTAACAATCCTGATTTAAAGTATGAAATCATGATGGAGGCGCACAACACACCGTTTGCAATCCATCCTGGAAGTACCAAAATGTATCATGATCTTTGTCATACATTTTGGTGGAGCAATATGAAGAGAGAGATAGCGTTGTTTATCTCAAGGTGTCTAACTTGTCAACGAGTCAAAGCGGAGCATCAAGTACCAAAAGGTCCATTGCAACCACTTGAAATTCCAGAATGGAAGTGGGAGCACATTACCATGGATTTCGTTACCGGTCTTCCTAGGGTTTCTCAAGGTATTGATGCGATTTGGGTCATTGTTGATAGATTGACCAAGTCTGCTCATTTCTTACCGATACGAGAAACTTATACACTTGAACGTCTTGCTCGTATGTACATAAACGAGATTGTAAGACTGCATGGTATGCCAGTATCCATAATTTCTGACCGAGACCCAAGATTCACTTCACGATTTTGGGTTAGTTTACAAAAAGCTATGGGCACGGAGTTACGATTTAGTTCAGCATATCATCCTCAGACGGACGGACAATCAGAGAGGACTATTCAAACTCTTGAAGATCTATTAAGACTCTGTGTCTTTGACTTCAAAGGAAGTTGGGACAAGTTCTTACCATTGGTGGAGTTTTCCTACAACAACAGTTATCAAGCAAGTATTGGCATGGCTCCATTCGAAGCATTGTATGGAAGAAAATGTCGTTCTCCAGTATGCTGGGATGAGGTGGGCGAAGCAACGTTGTTGGGACCGGAGTTGGTACGTATGACTACAGAAAAGATTCAAACGATCCGACAACGTATAAAAACCTCACAAGATCGACAAAAGAGTTATGCTGATCTTCATCGAAAGGACGTGGAACTTGATGTAGGAGATCATGTGTTCTTACGTGTTGCTCCATGGAAAGGAGTTACGAGATTTGGAAAGAGAGGAAAGCTAAATCATCGATTCATCGGTCCATTTTTAATCCTCGATCGAGTAGGAACTGTGACTTATAGACTCGCTTTACCGCCAAGTATGTCTCGTGTTCATAACGTTTTCCACATATCCATGTTACGCAAATATGTGGAAGACCCGAACCACATTATTGAGTTAGAACCGGACGAAATAGCGGAGGATTTGACGTATGAAGAAGTTCCTGTTCAAATCTTGGATAAGAAGGAACATATTCTACGCTCCAAGATTATACCTCAAGTTAAAGTTTTGTGGAGAAACCACGATGTTGAGGAAATGACTTGGGAGTTAGAATCAGAAATGAAATCAAGGTATCCTTACCTCTTCGACATACCAGGTACGTACCCTAATTTCGAGGGCGAAATTTCATAAGAAGGGGAGGTTGTAAGACCCCAACTTTTATAAATAAAGATGAATTTTCTATAAATATCATTTTTGAATATTATGAAGTTAATTTGATATAATGTTATAGTTGTGGGTAATATTTATAAATTTTGCAAAGTAAGCAAGTTGTTATAAAATATTCGTTTGGTCGGAAAATATTCTTTTTGTCGGGAAATATTCGTACGACGGCACAATCATTGGTGGACCCCACAACGGAATTATTGTCGGATTGAGAAAACGACAGAATTATCTTTCTATAAAAATAACAGCCGAGGTGTTACCGTTTAAATCGTTAAAACTGTTGAACTACTTGGTAGTAAAAGTACAGTAATACGCGTGGTTGCATAGTAGCACACGGTATTGATTATTGATGCTTACGTGAGAAGTCACTCAGCTATACTCAATTATTGCTACAGTAATTGCTGCATCATATCTCTTAAATTATTGTCATAGTATCATCTGTATAATATGTTATATTATTGAGACGTTGTGGTAAGTTTGGTTATTTTATGGGGGGCCATATGTCATCATCTAAGAGTCTCTTCGTCAATAGTAATTACCGTCGTCAATAGTAATTACCGTCGTCAATAGTAATTACCGTCGTCAATAGTATTTACCTTGATCAATAGTAATTACCTTCGTCAATAGTATTTACCTTGGTCAATAGTAATTACCTTCGTCAATAGTATTTACCTTGGTCAATAGTATTTACCTTGGTCAATAGTAATTACTTTCGTCAATAGTATTTACCTTGGTCAATAGTAATTACTTTCGTCAATAGTAGTTGTCCCTTCAAAATTACCAAGAGTCATTTGACCCTTCGTTAAGACCAAGAGTCATTTGACCCTTCGTTAAGACCAAGAGCCACCCTCAGTTTTTCTATAAATAGAGGCCTAGGGCTTCATTATTTTTCACGAATTCATTCAAGCTATAGAGAGAGAAAGTATAGAGAGAATAAGAGAGAGAGAATAAAAGTATTCTGCTACATCACTTTTCTAATATCCAGTTCTTTTAAGGAAATGAGAACGTAGCTGGGACAAGTCGGGGTACGGAGTGATGGTCCGAATGATAGTATTAGTTAGTAGTCCTCACTATTCTATGTAATGGTGTGTTAATAAATGTAATGAGGACTCCTTTTGAGTATGAATACTCTCTAGAAGATAATATTTGTATTCAAACTCACAGTTTATGTTTTGTCGTAATGTACACGACAGTTGTATTATTAAGTTGTATTTGTATTCTGTACTATGTATCTGACGACCCAATGTGACGCCCCCAAAATAGGTCCAATCCATCCAACCCATTCTGAGTCGCCAAATACATGGTACAAAAAAATAACTACAACTTTATTATTACAATTGTCGTGCAAAATACGACAACACATATACTGTGAGTTTAAATATAAATATTGTCATCTAGACAGTATTCATACTCAAATAAATCCTCATTACAATTATTCAAACACTATTTTACAGAAATAGTGAGGACTGCTAAAAAATCTTTCTAGAACCATCACTCCATACCCCGACTAGATCCTGCTATGTTCTCATCTCCTGAGAAGAAAAATGGAACAAAAAGGAAAAGGGTGAGCTCAACTAGCCCAGTAAAGAATATTATGACTAAGATAATATACAACAAATTATCGTTAGTCTTCAACAGGGAAAAATCTGATAAAATATAATCGACAACAAGTTTTAGATCAACAACTGCAGCGAAAACAACAAACCATTAGAAGAGTCAAGTAGAGAAAGAATTCTACTATCTTCTAAGATTTAAAAGTTCATCATCAATATTTTATCCCTGTAACATCAATTAATAATCATCTTTATCCAAATATTCATCTTTGCACTACAGGCCAAAGATATTCATTTGTATCACCTGTCGGTCATGTTCATCTCAACACCTGTTCATCTTTGCACTACAGGCCAAAGATATTCATCAAGTAATCATACATCTTTGCACTACAGGCCAAAGATATTCATTAATATCATTATTTAGGACTGAGGATGATGAAAAATATCTTAAAGAGAACGAATCCAATGAGACAGAAGGACAAATAGTAGGGATTCGTATAACAGTTTATCCAAGATCAATAATACTTCATAATAATCAATTGTGAAGCAGAATTCAAAAATAAAGATCAAAATATGGATACAATCAAAGATAGTAACCATAATAGACATCTTGGACAAAAAGGAAAAATTTTATTTTTCGGTAAATAGTGCCGTACTCGTGAATAGTGCCGTATACGTGAATAGTGCCGTATACATGAATAGTAACCCCGACACAAAAAGTTTCAAATTTGATAAAAACTCATATCAATATTTCAGCATAATGATATTGAAGAAAATAATATCATTTAAGAAGAAAATAATATCTCTTACCTCAAAATATCAGTACTTCTGGTCGGAATACCGGTATAAGGCTGAAAGAAACTTGCTCTGATGAATAGAAACTCTCAAAGTATCTAAATACTCACAAAATACACTCAATAATCTAGAGAGAGAAAGAGAGAAAACTTGTTTCTGGTGTGATTTTCAATTCTAACTTAGCCCTCTATTTATAGGAAAATTTTGGTAGGTTTGACCTGCAACCTGATGGCTTTACCTGCTACTATTCCCACCCACCACATTTGAAATATAATTCAGCACATTTCTTCACCAACCACAAGTGGGGCCCACCAATTCTAGAATTTTCCACCAAAATGATAAACTCCGAAAATTCAACAATTTCTGAACCAGTCATCTTGTAAAATTCGTAATAAATCATACGTTCATTTTTAACGGTTCAAAATTTGTGTACATATACTCAACTTATATATGTATAACATATCCAAAAATTACCACGATCTAACGGTCGGATTAAAAATTATAACCCCCGCAAACTATCTCAAAAACCCTGATTTTTAATACATCCATTCCGACAAAAATACTGACAAAAACCTCAACATTAACTCCTTCATTTTTAACCACAAAAATATATCCCTCATTTATATCCACATAAAATAAATATTTCCTTATCATATGAATCAATAATTAATTATTCATAAATAATATTACAGAATCACATTTATGACAACCAGGCCGTTCCCAGGAAAGAGGGGGCTTTCCAATAAGGATTTCTCCTTACTGGCGCGCAATTAGATGACCAAACCTCTCCTTAGACAGAACTTTCTAGACATTGCCAATAATGTTATCTAATAATATTATTCAAATAATATGAATTATTGATCTGATAAATGAAAATACTGTGCAGCAACAATTATTGAAACAACAATAATATAAAATATCAACGCAGCAATTATTGAATCAATAAAATAAAATATTGAATAATAACTACTGTAACAATTATTGAGTAGTGCCTTCTTACGTAAGAATCAATAATTGGTGCAATACCGTGTGCTACTGTATTTTAACCACCGGATATTCCAACAGTATTAACTGTAACAACTACGCCGTTATTTATAAACAACTTATACTTGTCGTTTTCTTCATCCAATCGCTTTCCGTTACGGGGCCCACACAAGGCTGCGTCGTCGTACGAATATTCCCCGACAGCAAGAATATTCCACGACCAACCGAATATTCACCGACCAAAAATAAATATTTTATAACCACTTGCTTATTTTGCAAAATTTGCACATAACCAAAGTATTATATCAAATTAACCCCTTATTATTCACAATAATATTTAGAGAAAATTTGATTTTATTCATTAATAAGTTGGGGTCTTACAACCTCCCCTTCTTATGAAATTTCGTCCTCGAAATTGACGTACGTACCTGATGTTTCAAAAAGGTGAGGATACCTCGCTTTCATTTCTGATTCCAACTCCCAGGTCATTTCTTCAATAGCATGGTTTCTCCACAAAACCTTAACTTGTGGTATAACCTTCGTGCGTAGGACATGCTCTTTCCTATCCAAGATCTTAACAGGTACCTCCTCGTACGTTAAATCTTCAGCTATCTCGTCTGGTTCTAACTCAATAATGTGGTTCATGTCTTTAACATATTTACGAAGCATAGATATGTGAAAAACATTATGAACACGAGACATGCTTGGAGGTAATGCGAGTCTATATGCCACATTTCCTATTCGCTCAAGAATCTCAAATGGACCAACAAATCTTGGATTGAGCTTTCCTCTCTTCCCAAATCTTGTAACTCCCTTCCATGGTGCAACACGTAACAATACATGATCCCCAATATTAAATTCCACGTCCTTCCGATGAAGATCCGCATAACTCTTTTGTCGATCCTGTGCCGTTTGTATACGTTGTCGAATCATTTGGATCTTCTCTGTAGTAATGCGTACCAATTCTGGTCCCAACAATGTTGCTTCACCCACCTCGTCCCAGCATACTGGAGAACGACATTTTCTTCCATACAACGCCTCAAATGGAGCCACACCTATGCTCGCCTGATAACTGTTGTTGTAGGAGAATTCCACCAATGGTAGGTACTTATCCCAACTCCCTTTGAGATCTAGGACACAAAGTCTTAATAGATCTTCAAGAGTTTGAATAGTCCTCTCTGATTGTCCGTCCGTTTGAGAATGGTATGCCGAACTAAATCGTAAATCCGTGCCCATAGCTTTCTGCAAGCTAACCCAAAATCGTGAAGTGAATCTTGGGTCACGATCTGAAACTATGGATACTGGCATGCCATGCAATCTCACAATCTCGTTCACGTACATACTAGCAAGACGTTCAAGGGAATAAGTCTCACGTATCGGCAAGAAATGAGCGGACTTGGTTAATCTATCAACAATAACCCAAATAGCATCTATGCCTTGAGAAACCTTGGGAAGACCCGTAACAAAATCTATAGTAATGTGTTCCCACTTCCATTTCGAAATCTCAAGTGGTTGCAATGGACCCTTTGGTACTTGATGCTCCGCTTTTACACGTTGACAAGTTAAACATCTCGAGATAAACTCCGCGATCTCTCTTTTCATATTGCTCCACCAAAATGTATGTCGAAGATCGTGATACATTTTGGTACTCCCAAGATGGATTGCAAACGGTGTGTTGTGTGCCTCCATCATTATTCTATGCTTCAAGTCAAAATCGTTAGGAACACAAAGTCTGGAGTTGACTCGAAGTATTCCTTCTTCATCGATTCTTGCTTCTGGAATAGCACCTTCTTGCACTTTCTTCTTCATACGCATCAGCTCTATATCCGTAGCTTGAGCAGCTTTAACTTTATCGATTAAAGTCGGTTCTACTCGTATATTTGATATCATCATGTGGGTACTTGGAGCCTTCATCTCTATCTCCATCCTTTGCAAGTCATACAAAATGGGCCTTTGTGTTAAAAACATTGCACTCGTACCCGCATATGATCTTCTACTCAATGCGTCAGCTACTACGTTTGCTTTTCCAGGATGGTATTGGATGGTATGATCGTAATCTTTCAACAGCTCAAGCCAACGTCGTTGCCGCATGTTGAGTTCCTTTTGGGTGAAGAAATATTTGAGGCTTTTATGATCTGTATAGATCTCCACTTTCTCCCCATACAGGTAGTGTCTCCAGATCTTCAACGCAAAAACGACTGCTGCCAACTCCAAATCACGAGTAGGATAATTCCTCTCATATTCTTTGAGTTGTCGTGAGGCATAGGCTATGACTTTCCCATGTTGCATGAGAACACATCCTAACCCTTTGCCTGAAGCATCGCTATAGATAACAAATCCATCCGAACCAGATGGTATTGTCAGAACAGGTGCCGAAATGAGTCTCCTCTTGAGTTCTTGGAAACTCTTCTCGCATTCCTCACTCCATACGAATTTTGTATCTTTACGAGTTAGCTGAGTTAACAGAGTAGCGATTCGAGAAAATCCTTCCTACAAAATCATCGATAATAACCAGCTAAGCATAAAAAGCTACGTATTTCGATTACTGACTTAGGTTGCTCTCAACTGTGACTCATATCCCAATCTTGGATAGTACATCACAATGACACCTATCAGTTTACTACCGCACGAATATGGCGTCCCCTACGGAGAGTTTGGCTTCAGTGCATTCCGCAAAGGAAGTTACCAGATAAAAGGCTCGGGTACAAACTTCTACAGTTAGGTTTTTAACTCCTGAAGTTCAATAGGAGTCATTCGATATGAGATTTTAGAAGTGGGTTTTGTACCGGATTCAAAGATGATACAAAATTCAATATCACGCTTTGGAGGTAGGTCAAGAAATTCTTCAGGAAATACATCGAGAAATTCTCTAACAATAGAAATATTATTCAAATCTGACTTGTCTTTATTCAAATCCATTACATGGGCTAAGAAAGCTTGACATCCGTTTTTCAATAAACGAATAGCTTTACGGCTTGATATGAAAGAGTTTGACTTCAATGGTTTGGTTGCTTGAATTCGAATAACAGGTTGCTTAGGAATATGAAAACTAACAACCTTACGAAAGCAATCAATTTTGGCATGATGAGTAGTTAACCAATCAATTCCTAAAATCACATCAAAAGCAAGTATCTTTAAAGAGATAAGATCAACAGGTAATGTGATAGTGCCAACTTGGATCATGCAAGATTTATAAACTGTAGATGTAACGAAGGTTTCACCCAACGGAGTTTCAACAGATAAGTCAAAGTCTAATTTCTCCGGAGTCAAGTTTAAACGTTGAGCACAAGCAGGAGAAATAAATGAATGGGTAGAACTGGTATCTAATAAGGTATAGACTTTGCAAAAAAATTTATAATTAACTAACCCGTGCTAACTTCGTTCGGGTTCCTCGCATTCTGACCAGTCACGAAAAACGCTCTTCCAGGAACCGTTGACTTTGACTTTTCTGGGACAGCTTTTTGAGTCACCAAACTTGGTTTTACTACAGAACATTCTCGAGCTATATGACCCTCCTTTCCACAGTTATAACATACCTTGGATTGTTGTGGGCAGTTTGGGCTGATATGTCCCTCTTTCCCACATTTGTAACATACGACCGGTAGTCGTTCTCCTCCCCTAGAAACAGTTGATGTTTGTGCTGACGTCTTCACGTTATCATTGTTGTACCTTCTCTTCTTGAAATCTCCTCTCGACTCGCTCCTTCTATTATCACGACCACGATTCCACGGTTTATAAGTCTTGTTTGGTCCAAGTTGGTACCCACACATTACCTGTCGATCTTATTTCATTAAAAATACTTGCATTTGACGTGATTCTAGGGATTGATTGGTTAACTACTCATCATGCAAAAATTGATTATTTTCGTAAGGTTGTTAGCTTTCATATTCCTAATCGACCTATTATGCGAATTCAAGCAACCAAACCATTAAAATCAATCGCTGTCATCTCAAGCCATAAAGCTATTCGTTTATTGAAAAATGGATGTCAAGCTTTCTTAGCTCATGTCACGGATCTAAACAAAAATACGTCAATTTTGAATGATATTTCTATTGTTAATAAATTCCCTGACGTATTCCCTGAATAACTTCCTGGCCTACCCCCAGAGTGTGAAATTGAATTTTGTATCGACCTTGAACCCGATACAAAACCCATTTCCAAAGCCCATATCGAATGGCTCCTATTGAACTTCAGGAGTTAAAGATCCAACTGCAGGAATTGTTAGACATTGGCTTTATTCGTCTTAGTACTTCTCCTTGGGGTGCTCCTGTGCTATTCGTGAAGAAGAAAGATGGAAGTATGCGACTTTATATTGATTATCGGGAGTTAAATCATGTCACCATCAAAAATAGGTACCCATTGCCACGTATTGATGACCTGTTTGACCAGTTGCAAGGAGCACAATTATTTTCAAAGATCGATATTCGTTCTGGATATCATCAGCTGAAGGTTAGAAATGAGGATATTCTAAAGACGACTTTCAGAACTCGGTACGGGCATTATGAATTCCTAGTCATGTCCTTTGGATTGACTAATGCTCCTGCTGCCTTCATGGATATGATGAACCGGGTATTCAAAGAATATTTGGATCACTTTGTGGTCGTCTTTATTGATGACATCCTTATTTATTCCAAAAGTCGTAAAGATCATGAGCAACACTTGAGGCTGGTACTCCAAAAGCTTCGTGAATACAAGCTTTATGCCAAGTTGAAGAAATGCGAGTTCTAGCTTGAGGAAGTAGCATTCCTTGGGCATGTAGTATCAAGACATGGAATATTTGTTGACCCGGCAAAGATTGAAGCTATTCAAAGCTGGGTGCAACCTAAATCAGTGACCGAAGTACGTGGCTTTCTTGGTTTAGCTGGTTATTATCGGAGATTCGTGGAAGGATTTTCTCGAATTGCTACTCCATTAACTCAGCTGACTCGGAAAGATACAAAGTTCGGTTGGAGCGAAGAATGTGAAAAGAGTTTTCAAGAACTCAAGAGGAGACTCATTTCAGCACCTGTTCTAACAATACCATCTGGCTCGGAGGGATTTGTCATCTACAGTGATGCTTCGAGCAAAGGGTTGGGATGCGTTCTCATGCAACATAAAAAAGTCATAGCATATGCATCAAGACAACTCAAGGAATATGAGAGGAATTATCCTACTCATGATCTAGAGTTGGCAGCTGTTGTCTTTGCACTTAAAATTTGGAGGCATTACTTGTATGAGGAGAAGGTGGAGATCTTTACGGATCATAAAAGCCTCAAATATTTCTTCACTCAAAAGGAACTCAACATGCGACAACGACGTTGGCTTGAACTATTAAAAGATTATGATCATACCATTCAATACCATCATGGAAAAGCGAACGTGATAGCTAACGCATTAAGTAGAAGATCATATGCAAGTACGAGTGCGATATTGTCAACACAATGGCCCATTTTGTGTGACTTGCAAAGGATGGAGATAGAGTTAAAGACTCCAAGGACCCATGTGATGATGACGAATATACGAGTAGAACCATCTTTAATCGATAAAGTTAAAGCTGCTCAAGCTACAGACCTGGAGCTGATGCGTATGAGGAAGAAAGTGCAAGAAGGTGCTATGCCGGAAGCAAGAATCGATGAAGAAGGAATACTTCGAGTCAACTCCAGACTTTGTGTTCCTAACAACCCTGATTTAAAGTATGAAATCATGATGGAGGCGCATAACACACCGTTTGCAATCCATCCTGGGAGTACCAAAATGTATCATGATCTTCGTCATACATTTTGGTGGAGCAATATGAAGCGAGAGATAGAGTTGTTTATCTCAAGGTGTCTAACTTGTCAACGAGTCAAAGCAGAGCATCAATTACCAAAAGGTCCATTGTAACCATTTGAAATTCCAGAATGAAAGTGGGAGCACATTACCATGGATTTCGTTACCGGTCTTCCTAAGGTTTCTCAAGGTATAGATGCGATTTGGGTCATTGTTGATAGATTGACCAAGTATGCTCATTTCTTACCAATACGAGAAACTTATACACTTGAACGTCTTGCTCGTATGTACATAAACGAGATTGTAAGACTGCATGGTATGCCAGTATCCATAGTTTCTAATCAAGACCCAAGATTCACTTCACGATTTGGGGTTAGTTTACAAAAAGCTATGGGCACAAATTTACGATTTAGTTCAGCATATCATCCTCAGACGGACGGACAATCAGATAGGACTATTCAAACTCTAGAAGATTTATTAAGACTCTGTGTCCTTGACTTCAAGGGAAGTTGGGACAAGTTCTTACCATTGGTGGAGTTTTCCTACAACAATAGTTATCAACGCCGGACCTGGTTCCATTATTTATTATTCTGTCGGAATATCCTGTCTGTACGTTTACGCCAGACCTGGTTCTATTATTTATTATTCTGTTGAAATAACCTGTCTGTGCGGTTTATCGCATGCCGGGTGATTTCTTTTGTTATTCCATTCTTTATTATACTCAGTTGGTTAAGTTTTAACTTCTATACTCCATGAAATTAGTAGAATATTCTTGATAATTGCGGTTCATCCAGTATCTTTTCATGAAAATATTCTTCTAAGCATTCTTGAATTTTACTCCACAAAGCAGTATCAAGTTGACAATTTGGACGTTGTTAATTCTTGGATAAATTAATTCTTGAACTTGTTTTATTGAATTCCTATATCATTGTCATCATCCTCATGTTTATAAAATGTTGAAAGTCATCTATGGCATGTAATGCATAGATGGACTTGGTATGATTATAACCAAGGATTATTCGGTGTAATCATGACCGTAATGTTACAAATGAAGTGGTAAAAGTCCTCATTGGCCCGTAGTGCATTGATGGACAGTTGTTGGCATGATCATGACCATTAATGAATACACGAATATCCTTGGCCGTAGTACAGAGGTGATTCGATGATGTGGATTATTTTATTAAGCTGAGTCCCAGCGATAACAGTGTTGAAAAACCTTTTAAATCATAGAAGATAGTAGATTTTATTCTCTACTTGACTCTTTTAATGGATTGCTTGTTCCCCTGCAGTTAAACTTGATGTTCATTATACTTTATCAGTTTAACATTGTTGAAGGCTAATGATAATTTATTCTGCATTATCTTAGTCATAATATTTCTTACTGGGCTAGTTGAGCTCACCCTTTCTTTCACTGTTCTCTTCAAGAAATGAGAATATAGCTGGGACGAGTCGGAAAACGGAGTGATGGTCCAGAGGATAACATTAGTAGTCCTCACTATTCTGTGAAATAGTGTGATAATAATAGTAATGAGGACTCCTTTTGAGTATGAATACTCTCTAGAAGATAATATTTGTATTTAAACTCACAGATTATGTTTGGTCGTATTGTATACGACAATTGTATTATTAAGTTGTATTTATATTCAGTACCATGTATCTGGCGACCCAAGATGGGTGATGTATACCTAATTTTGGGGGCGTCACACAATGTTTACATTATACATATATTATATTACATAATATTTTCCATTTATATTATCTTACTTACAACTAAAATAAGATAATATATAAAACACCAACATTTTCTTTTATTAAAATAATTTAGCTTTATAAAAATTACTTTCAATTTCTTATAAGTTGGTCACCCAACTTAAGTCTTCTCTAGTCTTCTCCATCGTCTTTAAAAGCTTGCAAATCACCCCTGGTATATTCTTAGAATATTCTCAGAGTATTTTTTATTCTTTAGCATATTCCTTAAAATATTTTCTTAAGTTTTAAATATTAGGTTTTTAACCCTAAAGTTTTCTTAACTCGCACAATTCCCCCTTAACTTTCATAATTCACTTCCATACTTTATTA
Organism: Panax notoginseng; assembly: GCA_016801055.1. NCBI lineage: Eukaryota > Viridiplantae > Streptophyta > Magnoliopsida > Apiales > Araliaceae > Panax > Panax notoginseng. The sequence goes on from CM029021.1 coordinate 141,310,408, forward strand.
AGTTATTTAATTACTCAATCTTAGTAACTTAATTTAATTAAATAAGTTACTACATAAATCTCTTTAATTTATTTTACCCTATTGGAATCATATAATTTACATAACCCATCTTTGATATATAAATTATATAAAATATAACATAACATTCTCAGATTACATATTTATTTTATAATTATGAAATAAATATGCTACACATAATTTCTTATGTAAATACAATTATTTATACACCCAAGATATTATAATATAATATCCTTACCTCATTATCATAAATTCAATTACGAATTTATTTACTTTCTTAAGATATTACGATAAATATAATATCTTTTTTTTATTATATAAATTAATTTTATATAAGAATTTATTCGAATACTCTTGGGCAAAGTATATACAAATATTATATGCTTAACCCGCCTCTTTTTGCCTCATTACGCAAATTGTTCCCGACAATTTTATTTCTCTACGTAATATATATATATATATATATATATATATATATATATATATATATATATATATATATATATATATATATATATATATATTAACTTGCAAATATTCTTTATAATGCACATGTACTCACATCACATATAGAAAATAAATAATAAATTTATTCTCTCACCTTATAAATTGTTTATATTAATTTAATTATATATAGTAAGTATAACTTAATATATTTACCTTATAAATATAAATTTATTCAGTAAATAAGATATTATAATTAAAATAATAATAATTCAACTCAAGAATTTATTTTAATATCATTTATTTAAAGTATACAATAATTCTTGTATACTAATTACTTTGTTTTCCCTTCTATAAATTATTTTCAACAATTTAACTGTAATAAATATAATAATATACTTACTACATTAAAAATATACATACATTACTTCCAATAATGTAATACATGATTTCTTTAATAAAAGGTTGGTTATACATTAAGTATATATTTAATGCCACCAATTTACCACAGTAAAATAATTTAATATTATAAATTATTTTAATTCTACCCATCTCATTTTCTTTAATAAATTACCTCTACAATTTATTTAGATATAATAAATATATAATACCAATATATTTATTAAGCATAAACATCACATATTGCATAGTTCATACCCACTTATACAATATAATATCATACAACATATTATCTAATAAGAATTTTATTTATTTAATTTTTATTTTAATATTATCTAAAAATTTGGGTTATCACAGTTCCACGAATTGTTCAACGATAAGTACTTTTTCAAAAGTATTCGTCACATGAAAGAGGTTAAATTCATCAAGCTGGAGCAAAACAATATGACCGTATCGCAGTACGAGGCTAAATTTACGGAGTTATCCCAGTTTGCATCCCATTTGGTAGATAACAAGGAAAGAATGACGCGAATATTTCTGTGAGATTTGAAACCCGAAATACGTCAATACCTCATTTCTCACAAACTTTGTTCATATTCCGATGTTATGAATAGGGCTCAGTTATTAGAACGGGATTATTAGTCAGCCCAACCAAAAGGTAACGACCAACAACACGATAATAATCGTACCGGTGGCAACGGCCATCGGAACAACGATAACCATCGTGGAGAAAATTAGCATGCCAAGAATGGTAACCACTTCGGTGGTAATCATGGCCAAGGTAATAGAAGTGAAAATTTCAAGAAGAAAAGGTTCAATAATGATTGAAAGACAGTAGCACTCGTTTTCAAGGAAGAAGAACGACCACCGGTCGTATGTTTCAAATGTGGACAGGAGGGATACATTTGTTCAAACTGTACGCAGCAACCCAAAGCGTGTTTCAATTGCGAAAGAGAAGGTCACCTAGCTCAATTTTATCGTGTAGTGAAGTCAAGTCTAGTTGGGATTGTAAGACCCCGAATTTTATGAAATGAAAGTATTCAATTTTCTTATAATTATTATTCTATTTAGTAAATGGCTAAATTGATAAAACATTAAAGTTAAGGGTGATATTTAAAAATTTTGCAAAGTAAGCAAGTTGATATAAAATATTCGTTTGGTCGGGGAATATTTTTTTTGTCAGAAAATATCCATACGACGACACCATCATTGGTGGACCCCACAACGGAATAACTGTCGGAGCTATCTTTTTATAAAAATAACGGCGAAAGGTTTACCGTTAAACTGTTAAAATACCCGATGGTAAAAGAACAGTAATACGCGTGGTTGCATAATAGCACACGGTATTGATTATTGATGCTTACGTGAGAAGTCACTCAGTTATGCTCAATTATTGTAACAGTAATTTCTGCATAATATCTCTCATATTATTGATTCAATTATTATCACAGTATCATCTGCATAATATTTAGTATTATTAAATTAATAATTGAAATGACAAAGTTATTCATATTATTATTTATAATATTGACAATGTCTATAAAGTTCTGTCGATGAGAGGTTTGGTCACCTAATTGCGCGTCAATAAGGAGAAATCCTTATCGGAAAGCCTCATCTTTCCTGGGAATGATCTGGTTGTTAAATATCGTGAGTTATAATATTAATGATGAATAAGTTCGTGTTGATTAAAGATGAAATTGATATTTCTATTGTGTTGGAATTATTAGTGTTAGTGGAAATCGACATTTATTTCGATAATAATTGATTTGTGGAGGTTATATTGACCAATCGGGTAATTAATCGGATAAATGAGCAATTAATTACTATTAATTCACATGCTTATAACTATTTGTTCACATGTATATACTATTGATTCACATGCATGTACTATTAAGAAAGGTGGTGCAAGATTGATAATACTTGCATGACTAAATTAAAAATGAATGTATAGATGAAGGTATTATACTGTAACTATTTTTTTCATATGTGTAGAATTATTGATTCACATGACTGAACTATTGATTCACATGATGTACTATTAGGGGAGGTGGTGCAAGTTTGATAATACTTGTAGGACTAAATTAAAAATCGAGAAAAAGATGAAAGTATTATACTGTAATATTTCGAGCCCCAAAACATGCAATTATTGAAACTATATTTTTCTATAAATAGAAGCTCATTCTTCTTTCATTCTCATCAATTCTCTAATACTCACAAGAGCAATTATAGAGAGAGAAGCTATAGAGAGAGAAGCGATAGAGAGAAAGAAAAAGAGAAGTCTGCTACTTCACTATTCCAATATCCAGTCTTCTTCTGAGGTAAGGGGTATTATTTATTTCATATTCTGAAGAGATATTATTTTTCATATTCGTATGAATATTATTTTCGATTAATATTCGTAAAGAATATAATTTTCGTTCACTAATCATTGTCTTCATTTAATATTTGTAAGGAATATTATTTTCGTTGATCAATATTCGTAAGGGATATTTTTTTTTTAGTATTCATAAAGAATAATATTTTCTTCCATACTCTGTAGTATGTGAGTAATATTATTTCGTCTCGTATTCCTGATTATACCCTCATTTTGTTAAAGTATTGCTTCTATACTCCGTGAAATTAGTAGAATATCTTTGAAATTTACGCTTCATCTAGTATCGTTTCACATGAATATTTTCTGCACATTCTTGTTAAATTTGAAGCTTTTCATGCCGGAGTACTGTCCATGAGTACTATTCATTTATACGATACTATTCATAAAGTACTATTCATAGGTACTATTCACAAAGTACTATTCATGACTACTATTCATAAAGTACTATTTACGGGGTACTATTCCCGAAGTACTATTCACCTGGGTACTATTCACCCAGAATTCTAATCATGACAAAAATTAATTTCTTTTCGGTCCAAATCTTTTTTCGATACAATATTATTCTTGAATTTTACTCCACAAAGCAGTATCATGTTGGCAATTTGAACATTATTGAATTCTGAATAAATTAAATTATAAATCTTTAAAAATTTATCATTTGCTTTCTTTTAATTTAATTCTTATATCATTGTCATCATCCTCATGCTTATATTATGATGAAAGTCATCTTTGGCTTACGTGCATAGATGAACTGTTGATTGGTATGATTATGATCAGGGATCATTCGGTATAATCATGACCTGTAATGTTACAAATGATATGGTAAAAGTCCTCATTGGCCTGTAGTGCATTGATGGACGGTTGTTGGTATGATTATAACCAGGGATTATTCGGTATAATCATGACCATTGATGATTACATGAATATCCTTGGCCCGTAGTGCAAGGATGATTCGATGATGTGGTTTATTTATTAAGCTTAGTCTCAGCGATAAAGTTGATGAAAAACTTTTTAAATCATAGAAGATAGTAGATATCATGCTCTACTTGACTCTTCTAATAGATTTCTTGTTCCACTACAGTTAAACTTGATGTTTATTGTATTTTATCAGTTTAACACTGTTGAGGGCTAATGATAATTTATTCTGTATTATCTTAGTCATAATATTTCTTAATGGGCTAGTTGAGCTCACCCTTTTGCTTTCATTATTCTCTTCAGGAAATGAGACCGTAGCCGGGACTAGTCGGGGAACAGAGTGACGGTCCGAGATTGTGGCTATAGTAGTCCTCACTATTTTATAAAATAGTGTGATAATAAATGTAATGAGGACTTCATTTGAGTTTGAATACTGTCTATGAGACAATATTCATGTAAAAACTCTCAGCTACGCTGTTGTCGTATTGTATAAAAGAAATTTGTATTTGATTTATGTACCATATATTTGGAGACTCAGAATGGGTGATGTATACCTATTTTGGGGGCGTCACAGTTGGTATCAAAGCTTAGGGATATGATCCCTGGCTGACATGTAAGACAAGAGCTAGGAGGGGAGAGACAGAAAATTTCTTCGCTAGTATGACCTACCTAAGTTTATTTGGTATTTAATTGGTCGGTCAGAGTATAGGGATAATATGTGACATGTCAATTAACCCTTATTTTGTAGCAGTGTTTAAAAATGGCAGCTAAAAATGTTAACAATGGAGGGAATGAGACCGTGGAGACACCTCTAATCACCAACCAGGATAATATGATGTCAGACGAAGAAGGAATTAGAGATATCCATATGGTGAGTGAAGAATTAATAGTTGCACCCAAGCTAGTCGCAGAGGTAGCAGCTGAGAGTGAGGAAGAAGAGGAACTTGAGGAGAATTTATTAGAAGAACTTTATAATTAAAATGTAGAATTGCAAAATCGTATTCATGAGTTAGAAGAACAGGCTGAAGAACGGCAGGTGGTCGTGAAGCAAAGGGATGCAACAGTTCAAAATTATGTTACCCGATGTGCGATGCTTGAACAGAAGCACTCTTTGGCAGAGTATAAGATATTAGAGCTGGAATATGAGAATTCTATGATCAAAATTCAGATGAAAGAAGAAATAACTGAACGAATGAGAATGGAGGATGTATAGGTAAAAGCCGCACGACGCGCTGATATTGTAGAAAAAGACGTCCGATCCAATAAGGCCAAAATAGATGAAATGGATTTCACTTTTTGGACAGCAATTGGGAGAATCCAACATCGAGTTCGGAATTACCCTGTGCAGAGCGGTCAACCCCAATTCAATATGGATCAGAGAGTAATGATTCAAATCACGGATCAGGAATGTGACGAAGCAGTTGAGGGTGGAATGTACTCCATAGAAAAGTTAAGTCCAGTTGAGACGATGACACCAAAGGCGGATACGGATAAAACAAATTCGGTGGTTTCAGGAAGAGCGTTTTTCGTGACGAGGAACCCAAACGAAGTTATCACGGGTAAGTTAATCATAAACTCTAGCGAAGTCTATACCTTATTTGATACCGGTTCCACCCATTCTTTTATTTCTCCTACTTGCGCTCAACGTTTAAATTTGACTTCGGAGAAATTAGACTTAATTTGACTTATTTGTTGAAACTCCGTTGGGAGAAACCTTCATTACATCCACTGTTTATAAGTCTTGTTTGATTCAAATTGGTAACCGCACGTTACCTGTCAATCTTATCTCTTTGAAAATTCTTACATTTGATGTGATTTTAGGGATTGATTGGTTAACTACTCATCATGCTAAAATCGATTATTTTTGTAAGGTTGTTAACTTTCATATTTTTAACAACCTATTATGCAAATTCAAGCAACCGAACCACTAAAGTCAATCACTGTCATATCAAGCCATAAAGCTATTCGTTTATTAAAAAATGGATGTCAAGCTTTCTTAGCCCATGTCACAGATTTAAACAAAAATACGACAGATTTGAATGATATTTCTATTGCTAATAAATTTCCTAACGTATTCCCTGAAGAACTTCCTAGCCTACCCCTAGAGCGTGAAATCGAATTTTGTATTGACCCCAGTACAAAACCTATTTCTAAAACCCTCAAATAGTTCTTCACCCAAAAAGAACGTAACATGAGCCGAAGATGTTGGCTCGAGCTGTTAAAGATTATGATAATACGATTCAATGCCATCCTAGAAAAACGAACATGGTAGCTGACGCATTGAGTAGAAGATCGTATGCGTTTACGAGTGCGATATTGTTAACACAAAGACCCATTTTATATGACTTACAAATAATAGAGATAGAGTTAAAGACTCTAGGGACCTACGTGATGATGTCAAATAATACGAGTAGAATCGACGTTAATCGATAAAGTTAAAGCCGCTCAAGCTACACACCCGAAGTTGATGAATGTGAAGAAGAAGGTTCAAGAGGGCATTATTCTAGAATAAAGAATCGAAAAGGAGAGTAAATCTCAACCCTCGATTTAATTGGGCCATTCAAAATCCTCAATCGAGTAGGAACTGTGGCCTATAGACTCGCTTTACCGCCAAGTATGTCTCGTGTTCATAACGTTTTTTACATAACTATGTTACGTAAATATGTGGACGACCCGAACCACATTATTGAATTAGAACTAGATAAGATAGCAGAAGATTTAACGTAAGAAAAGATACCTGTTAAAATATTGGATAAGAATGAATATATTCCACACTCAAAGGTTATACCTCAAGAGTTAGAATCTGATGAGGTGTCCTCATCTCTTCGACATACTAGGTACGCACGTAACTTTCGAGGTCAAAATTTCATAAGGACATGAGATTGTAAGACCCCAAATTTTATGAAATGAAAGTATTCAATTTTCTTTTCTATTTAGTAAATGGTTAAATTGATAAAAGGTTAAAGTTAAGGGTGATATTTAAAAATTTTGCAAAGTAAGTAAGTTGATATAAAATATTCGTTTGGTCAGGGAATATTCTTTTTGTCAGGGAATATTCGTACCACGATACCATCATTGGTAGACCCCACAACAGAATAATTGTCGGAGTTATCTTTTTATAAAAATAACGGTGAAAGTTTTACCGTTAAACTGTTAAAATACCCGATGGTAAAAGAACAGTAATGAGCGTGGTTGCATAGTAGCACATGGTATTGATTATTAATGCTTACGTGAGAAGTCACTCAGTTATACTCAATTGTTGCTACAATAATTGCTGCATAATATTTCTCATATTATTGATTCAATTATTGTCACAGTATCATTTGTAAAATATTTAGTATTATTAAATCAATAATTAAGACGACAAAGTTATTCATATTATTATTTACAATATTGACAATGTTTAAAAGTTTTGTCGAGGAGAGGTTTGGTCACCTAATTGCTCGCCAATAGGGAGAAATCCTTATCAGAAAGCCCTCTCTTTCCTGAGAATGATCTGATTGTTAAATATCGTGAGTTATAATATTAATGATGCATAAGTTCGTGTTGATTAAAGATGAAATTGATATTTTCATTATGTTGGAATTATTAGTGTTAGTGAAAATCGATATTTATTTCGATAATAATTGATTTCTGGAGGTTATATTGACCAATCGGGTAATTAATCGGATAAATGAGCAATTAATTGCTATTAATTCATATGATAATAACTATTTGTTCACATATATATACTATTGATTCACATATATGTACTATTAAGGAAGGTGGTGCAAGATTGATAATACTTGCATGACTAAATTAAAAATAGAGATATAGATGAAGGTACTATACTGTAACTATTTTTTTCACATGTATAGAACTATTGATTCACATGACTGAACTATTGATTCACATGATGTACTATTATGGGAGGTGGTGCAAGTTTGATAATACTTGTAGGACTAAATTAAAAATAGAGAAAAAGATGAAGGTATTATACTGTAATATTTTGAGCCCCAAAACGTGCAATTATTGAAACTATATTTTCCTATAAATAGAAGCTCATTCTTCTTTCATTCTCACCAATTCACTAAGACTCACAAGAGCAATTATAGAAAGAGAAGCTATAGAGAGAAAGAAGAAGAGAAGTCTACTACTTCACTATTCTAGTATCCAGTCATCTTCTGAGGTAAGGGGTATTATTTATTTCATATTCTGAAGAGATATTATTTTTCGTATTCGTATGAATATTATTTTGGTTCAATATTCGTAAGGAATATCATTTTCGTTCAATATTCATTGTCTTCATTTAATATTTGTAAGAAATATTATTTTCGTTTAATATTCGTAAGGGATATTTTTTTTAGTATTCATAAGGAATAATATTTTCTTCCATACTCTGTAGTATGTGAGTAATATTATTTCGTCTCGTATTCCTGATTATACCCTCATTTTGTTAAAGTATTGCTTCTATAATCCGTGAAATTAGTAGAATATCCTTGAAATATGTACTTCATCTAGTATCGTTTCACATGAATATTTTTTGCACATTCTTGTTAAATTTTAAGTTTTTTATACCGGAGTACTGTCCATGAGTACTATTTATTTATACGATACTATTCACAAAGCACTATTCACGGGTACTATTCATAAAATATTATTCACGAAGTACTATTCCCGAATTACTATTCATAAGATACTATTCATCCGAGTACTATTCACCTAGAGTACTATTCGTGATAAAAATTAATTTTTTTTAGGTCCAAATCTTTTTTTGATACAATATCATTCTTGAATTTTACTCCACAAAGCTGGATCATATTGGCAATTTGAACATTATTGAATTCTGGATAAATTAAATTATAAATCTTTAAAAATTTATCCTTTGTTTTCTTTTAATTGAATTCTTATATCATTGTCATCATCCTCATGCTTATATTGTGATGAAAGTCATCTTTGGCTTACGTGCATAAATGGACTGTTGATTGGTATGATTATGACCAAGGATCATTCGGTATAATCATGACCCGTAATGTTACAAATGATGTCGTAAAAGTCCTCATTGGCCTGTAGTGTATTGATGGACGTTTCTTGGTGTGATTATGATTAGGGATTATTCGGTATAATCATGACCATTGATGATTACATGAATATCCTTGGCCCGTAGTGCAGGGATGATTCGATGATGTGGTTTATTTATTAAGTTGAGTCTCAGCGATAAAGTTGATAAAAACTTTTTAAATCATAGAAGATAGTAGATATCATGCTCTACTTGACTCTTCTAATGGATTGCTTGTTCCGCTGTAGTTAAATTTGATGTTTATTGTATTTTATCAGTTTAACACTGTTGAGGGCTAATGATAATTTATTCTACATTATCTTAGTCATAATATTTCTTACTGGGCCAGTTGAGCTCACCCTTTTGCTTTCATTGTTCTCTTCAAGAAATGAGAACGTAGCCGGGACTAGTCGGGGAACAGAGTGACAGTCCGAGATGGTGGCTATAGTAGTCCTCACTACTTTATGAAATAATGTAATAATAAATGTAATGAGGACTTCATTTTAGTTTGAATACTATCTATGAGACAATATTCGTGTAAAAAGTCTCAACTACACTGTTGTCGTATTGTATAAAAGAAGTTTGTATTTGATTTATGTACCATGTATATGACGAATCAGAATGGGTGATGTATACCTATTTTGGGGGCGTCACAGGGATGGTGACGCCAAAGGCTGTCCCAAACAAGTCAAAGCTGGTAGTTTAAGTGAGAGTGTTTGTCGAGGAACCCAAACGAAGTTATCACGGATAAGTTAGTAATAAACGCTTACGAAGTCTATAACTTATTCGATACCGGTTCTACCCACTCTTTTATTTCTCCTACTTGCGCTCAACGTTTAAATTTAACTCCGGGGAAATTAGACTTTGACTTATCTGTTGAAAAACTCCATTGGGAGAAAGCTTCGTTGCATCCACTATTTATAAGTCATGTTTGATTCAAATCGGCACCCTCACGTTACCTATCGATCTCATCTCTTTGAAAATACTTACCTTTGATGTGATTTTAGGAATCGATTGGTTAACTACTCATCGTGCTAAAATTGATTGTTTTCGTAAGGTTGTTAGACTTCCTAACCAATCTGTTATGCGAATTCAAGTAACCAAACCACTAAAGTCAATCATTGTCATATTAAGCTATAAGTAAAGAGCCCCGAGCCTTTCTCTGGTGACTTCCAAGTCTTGGAATGCACCGAAGCCAGACTATCCATAGGGGATGCCGTGAATAACGGTGGCAAGTTGATAGGTATCAATGTGACGTGCTATCCAAGTCTTGGATGAGAGTCACAGTTTTGAATGATATTTCTATCATTAATAAATTTCCTAACGTATTCACTGAAGACTTCCTAGCTTACCCCTAGAGTGTGAAATTGAATTTTGTATTGAACTTAGTACAAAACTCATTTTTAAAACCCTCAAATATTTGTTCACCCAAAACGAACATAACATGCGCCAAACACGTTGGGTCGAGCTGTTGAAAGATTACAATCATACCATTCAATATCATTGTGGAAAAGTGAACGTGGTAGCTGACACGTTGAGTAGAAGATTATATGCGTTTACGAGTGCGATATTGTTAACACAAAGACCTATTTTGTACGACTTACGAAAGATGGATATAGAGTTAAAGACTCCAAGAATCTATGTGAAGATAGCGAATATATGATTAGAATCAACTTTAATCAATAAAGTTAAAAGCCATGAAGAAGAAGGTGCAAGAAGGCGTTATTTTAGAAGCAAGAATCGACGAAGAGAGAAAATCTCAACCCTCGATTTAATTGGTCTATTTGAAATCCTCAAATATTCATGAACGCAATCAAATTGTACAAAATAAGCGGAAACGTGCTAAAATAAGAGTTTTAAAATTTTACAATCATCATTTATGCGCAATTATTAATTAAACGAAAAGATAAAGAATAAGAATCATAACCTTGAAATTTCGAGCTTCCTCAGGTATAAGTTCACCTCTAAATCTTTTTCGCGTTCAACTTGAATCCACCGGGTTTGGTTCCTTCCTTTGATCAACGTTAGCCACCCAAGTGTTTGGTCTCTAGAGGTGATCCACCAAGGAAGAAGAAAAATTCAAGAAGATGGGTATTTGGCAAAACCCTAGTTTTTCTATCTCTCATAGAAAAAGGTGTACTCTCCAACAATTGGAATTACATCTGTTGTGAAAAAGTCAACAACAACACTACATCCATAATAAGACTCCTCTTATTTATAGATATAGACAACCCTCTTAACAATTAAGAAATTATATTTTATTTTAATTAATTAAACTCCTTTAATTAATTAGGCTCCCAATCTTATTAGAATATATGAGAGTACTTTTATTAATTAATTTCCAATCTCTTTTAGGAATTAAATACTAATAATAGTAATAATAATAATAATAAGACTCCTCCTATTAATTTATATTTAATATTTCAAAAATATTAAATAATAAATATTAAGCTATTTAATTTATTCTATCACCATAGATTAAATTAAATATACTTAACTTATTATTACGATTATGTCATTAACTTCTTAAATAATTATTCTTCCTTTTATGGTGTGACCCTTTAGGTTCTCCATATTAAACTGGTTGTGAATAAATCAATTATTACAATTCTAATCTTATTTAAATAAATAAACTAAACTATTAATTTATTTAAATAAATAATATTTATTCTACAATAGGGATAAGCCTCCCTAGCGATCAACAACTTTCCAGATAATATAGGTTTTAACATTAATAATAAAAGAACCTTTGAGTAAATAGTTACCATACAATTCAATCCTTCCACCATACAATGTCCTAATTAAATATAAGACATGAAATTACTGTCAAGTCTTATTTTATTTAATTATATATATTTCGACTCTTGAATGCACAACTCCAAATAATGCAAATTAGAAACTCATTTCTAATTTCATTCTACCTTGGCCAAGGACTACTGGGTTGTCATTTATCGAATCACATAGGACATTTCTCTTCATTTACTAGAAGTGATAGATTCTTTATTGATCATACATTATCTCCGTGTACAACTTATTATACCCAAGCATACCCTTTGATATACCCTAAGGGTCTTAAGGAATAAGTCAAAGTATAACTCATCATACACAAGATACTATGATGATCTCAAGTCCAAGGATCACTTTTACTACTATCACTACAGGAATTCCTATTAACAGGCAAGTAAAACTCCATTAGGTATTCCTTAGCGAGCCACGTTCAGTGAACTTATTCTCTAATAAGCACCTACATACTTGCTTTAGTGTTTCCACACAAATGATCATGAGATCAATCATCCTCATTCAATATGCAAGCAACGTATGTACCAATCTATCCGTATTCATTAATCCCCAATTTAGTAATCTAACGATTGGAAACTATTTTAGTTTTAAGCTTTCTAAGAATTTAGATCTCATTAGAATGATCATCATCATTATTCTAAAAGCATTGCTTAAAACTATGGGTTTATCACATATTATAAAATAACATCATGTAGATAATTAAAAGCCTTTTTATTAATAAATGAATAAGATTGTTACAAAGTATATTCTTTATCATCAAATATAATTGGCTTGTGTGCATACTACTTTCAACTGTGGCCTATAGACTCGCTTTACCGCCAAGTATGTCGCGTGTTCATAATGTTTATCACGTATCAATGTTACGTAAATATGTGGACAACTCGAACAATATTATTTAAATAGAACTAGACGAGATAGCAGAAGATTTAACGTATGAGGAGATACCTGTTAAAATGTTAGATAAGAAGGAATATATTCTACGCTCAAAGGTTATACCTCAAGAGTTAGAATCTAAACAAGGTATCCTCACCTCTTCGGCATACCAGGTACGTACGTAAATTTCGAGGGCGAAATTTCATAAGGAGTGGAGATTGTAAGACCCCGAATTTTATGAAATGAAAGTATTCAATTTTCTTATAATTATTATTTTATTTAGTAAATGGTTAAATTAATAAAAGGTTAAAGTTAAGAGTGATATATGAAAATTTTACAAAGTAAGGAAGTTGTTATAAAATATTCGATTGGTCGAAAAATATTCGTTTTAACAGAAAATATTCGTATGATGACACAATTATTGGTGGACCCCACAACTGAAGTATTGTCATAGTTAGAAAACGACAGAAATATTTTTTTATAAAAATAACGGTGAATGTTTTACCGTTAAACTATTGAAATAACCGGTGGTAAAAGTACAGTAATACGCGTGGTTGCATAGTAGCATACGGTATTGATTATTGATGCTTACGTGAGATGTCACTCAGTTATACTCAATTATTGCTACAGTAATTCTGTATAATATCTCTCATATTATTGATTCAATTATTGTCACAGTATCATCTGTATAATATTTTTAAATTAATAATTGAGACGACAAAGTTATTCATATTATTATTTACAATATTGACGATGTCCAGAAAGTTCTGTCGAGAAAAAAGGTTTTGTCACCTAATTACGCGCCAATAGGGAGAAATCCTTATCAGAAAGCCCCATCTTTCCTGGGAATGATCTGATTGGTAAATACTGTGAGTTATAATATTAATGATGAATAAGTTCGTGTTGATTAAAGATGAAATTGATATTTCCATTATGTTGGGATTATTAGTGTTGGTAGAAATTGATATTTATTTCGATAATAATTAATTTCTGGAGGTTATATTGACCAATCAGGTAATTAATCGGATAAATGAATAATTAATTGCTATTAGTTCACATGCATATAACTATTTGTTCACATAAATAGAATTATTGATTCACATTCATGTACTATTAGGGGAGGTGGTGCAAGTTTGATAATACTTGTATGATTAAATTAAAAATAGAGGAAAAGATGAAGGTACTATACTGTAATAATTCGAGCCCCAAAACGTACAATTATTGAAACTATATTTTCTTATAAATAGAAGCTCATTCTTCTTTCATTCTCACCAATTCACTAAGACTCACAAGAGCAATTATAGAGAGAGAAGCTATAGAGAGAAAGAAGAAGAGTATTCTGCTACTTCACTATTCCAGTATCTGGTCTTCTTCTAAGGTAAGAGATGTTATTTATTTCTTATTCGTAAGGGATATTATTTTTGTTCAATATTCGTATGAAATAATATTTTCTTCCATACTCTGTAGTATGTAAATAATATTATTTCGTTTCGTATCCCTAATTCTACACTCATTTTGTTGAAATATTGCTTCTATACTCCGTGAAATTAATGGAATATCCTTAAAATTTGCGCTTCATCTAGTATCGTTTCACAGGGATATTTTTCTGAACGTTCTTGTTAAATTTTAAGCTTTTCCTGCCGGAGTACTATTCATGGATACTATTCATTTATACGGCACTATTCATACGTACGACACTATTAATGCATACGGTACTATTCATAAATACGGTACTATTTACAAAGTACTATTCATAGGCACTATTCATAAATACAATACTATTTATAAAGTACTATTCACAAAGTACTATTCATAGGTTACTATTCATAAAGTACTATTCACATAATACTATTCACAAAGTACTATTCTCAAAATACTATTCACAAAGTACTATTAACATGGTACTATTCATGACAAAAATTGATTTCTTTGCTGTCCAAATCATTTTTGATACAATATTATTCTTGAATTTACTCCACAAAGCAGTATCATGTTGACAATTTGGACATTATTGAATTCTGAAAAAATTAAATTATAAATCTTTAAAAATTTATCCTTTGCTTTCTTTTAATTGAATTCTTATATCATTGTCATCATCCTCATACTTATATTATGATGAAAGTCATCTTTGGCCGTAGTGCATAGATGGACTATTGATTGGTATGATTATGACTAGGGATCATTCGGTATAATCATGACCCGTAATGTTATAAATGATGTGATAAAAGTCCTCATTGGCCCGTAGTGCATTGATGGACAATTATTGGTATGATCATGACCATGCGTTCTCTTCGGCCAAGGGTGCAAAGATGAATTGTTGTTTGGCATGTTCCTGACCATTGGTGAAAACACGAATATCCTTGACCCGTAGTGCATGGATAATTCGTGATCGTGATACTAATGAATATCTTTGGCCCGTAGTGCATGGATAATTCAGTGATGTGGATAAAATTGATGATAAACTTTTTAAATCATAGAAGATAGCAGATATCATGCTCTACTTGACTATTCTAATGGATTGCTTATTCCGCTGCAGTTGTTGATCTAAAACTTGTTGTCTATTGTATTCTATCAGTGGTTATACTATTGAAAGCTAAGGATAATTTATTCTGCATTATCTTAGTCATAATATTTCTTACTGGGCTAGTTGAGCTCACCCTTTTCTTTCACTATTCTCTTCAAGAAATAAGAATATAGCTAGGACTAGTCAGGGAATTGAGTGATGGTCCGAGATAGTGGCTATAGTAGTCCTCACTATTTTTATAAAACAGTGTGATAATAATTGTAATGAGGATTCCATTTGAGTCTGGATATTGTCTACGAGATAATATCCGTGTTAAAACTCTCAGCTATGTTTTGTCGTATTTTACACGACAGTTGTATAATTAAGTTGTAGTTGTATTCTGTACCATGTAACTGGCGACCCAAGATGGGTGATGTATACCTGTTTTTGGGGCATCAACTTGGAGTTGGTCACAATGACGTAGTGCAAAGCACCACCCGCCTGCGCCCGCGTCCCGCAACCCGGGACCCTAGACCCGGGGGACGGGTGCGGGTCGCAATGTCACATTAATACTTTATAAGTATATGTGGAATAGTTTAATTCACTAGTGGTACTAAAGGAAAGGCTTGGAGTTGGTCACAATGACGTGGTGCAAAGCACCACCTGCCCGTGTCCCGTGACCCGGGACCCTAGACCTGGGACCCAGGGGACGGGTGTGGGTTGCAATGTCGCATTGGCGCTTTAGGCTTGCACTTCGCCCGAGCCAAGAGCATATTTTTTCTCTTGAACCAGTTATGGAACCTTTAATCATTATGGATACAAAGAGTTCTTAAACTATTATAAACTAATTTGTAGTTATTACATCATTTACTTTGTAAACTGATGTTTTATTTACAATTCAGTTTTATCAGTTTTAAGAACTGAACAATCTTGCCATCTTCTTCGTGCTAATCAACCTTTACATAGTAGCATAAAATTGAGATTTTTATTGAGTTGCTATCGTTGAAAATAAGTGCAGACTTAACATATATCTTGGAGGTGAATTGCTAGTAGCCTTTAGCAAACCTTAGTGATAAAGGGAAATAAACACCGTAAGGACAAGGACTACCAGTGTCAAATCCTTGTTTCACTTATTCTGTATTCACTTTAATTTTTCAATCTTAAGGTGTTTATCGAAATGGATACAGAGTCTTTCAAAATCATGAACCAGGATTTTGTCAAGCTCGATCGTTTTGATGGAAATAATTTCAGTCGTTGGCAAGATAAACTAAAATTTTTACTCACAGTTTTGAAGATTGCGTATGTTTTGGACCCTAACCTTCAGCCTATTCTAGAAGATCCCAAACTAGGAGAAGGTCAGCAGCCAGATAATGATGCCATCGAAGCACTGAAAGAGCAAAGAAGGAAAAGGACTGAAGATGAGGAACTTACTCGTGGACATATCCTCTGTAAGACCCCGAATTTTATGAAATAAAAGTATTCAATTTTTCTATTTAGTAAATAATTAAATTGATAAAAGTTTAAAGTTAAGGGTGATATATATAAAATTTTCAAAATACGCAAGTGGTTATAAAATACTTATTTCTTTTGGGGAATATTCGTTTAGTCGTGGAATATTCTTGTTATCGAGGAATATTCGTACGACGGCGCAGCCATTTGTGGGCCCCATAACAGAATAACTGTCGGATGAAGAAAACGACAAGTTTGAGTTTTTATAAATAATGGCGTAATTGTTACCGTTAACACTGTTAGAATACCCGGTAGTTAAAATACAGTAATACGCGTGGTTGCACAGTAGCACACGGTATTGCACAGTATTTTTGAATTATTAATTCTTACGTAAGAAGACACTACTCAATAATTGTTATAGCAATTACTATTCAGTATTTTATTTTATTAATTCAATAATTGTTGCGTTGATATTTTATATTATTGTTGTTTCAATAATTATCACTGCACAGTATCTCCATTATCAAATCAATAATTCATATTATTCGAATAATATTATTAGATAACATTAATGGCAATGTCTAGAAGGTTTTGTCAAGGATAGGTTTGGTCACCTAATTGCGCGCCAGTAAGGAGAAATCCTTATCGAAAAGCCTCCTCTTTCCTAGGAACTGCCTTGTTGTCATTATTGTGATTCTGTAATATTATTTGTGAATAATTAATTATTGATTTATATGATAAGGAAATATTTATTTGATGTGGATATAAATGATAAATTTATTTATTGTGGTTATAAATGAAGGAATTAATGTTGAGGTGTTTTATTAGTATTTTGTCGAAATGAAGAACGAAATTTGGAAATTTTCAGAAAATTAGTTTATAACTTGATTTTGTAAAATCTATAACTCTTTGTGTATAATGAGTTAGGAGATGAGCCATATATCAAAAGAAAGCCCTGGAAGTAAGGTAACCGTAGAAATTTGAATCACCCAAAAATTTATTGTGGATTTTTCGTGGTGACTGTTTGAATGAAACTAGTCCGAAGGACTCATAATCCGAAAAATCAGTGTTCTTGAGATATATTGCGTGAGTTATAATTTTTAATCCGACAGTTTGATCGTTGTTATTTTTGGATATGTTATACATATATAAGTTGAGTATATGTCCACAAATTTTGAACCGTTAAAAATTTACGTGTGATTTGTTATAAATTTTAAGAGGTGACTGATTCAGAAATTGTTGAAGTTTCTAAATTTATAAATGATTTTGTTGGAAATTTCTAGAAGGTGGGACCCACTTGTCCTTTTGTCTCTTGAATTTGCAGGATTTCAAAGTTTGATTTCAAGTATGGCGTGCTTGAGAAATTGTAATAAAAAATTAATATTTTATTAATTTAGTATCCTTTGGCGTTCTAGCATTTTCCTATAAATAGGGTGCTTAGTTAGAATTAAAAAACACACCAGAAATATAAGTTTTCTCTCTCTATATTATCGAGCGTATTTTTGTGAGTATTTAGATACTTTGATAATTGTAATTAGGTGCAAGTTTCCTTCAGCTTTACATCTGATGTTCCAGTCAGAAATACTGCTCTTTTGAGGTAAGGGATTGTAAGGGTTATTATGTTTTTCAGTTTCGTAATTTTTTTGACCCTCAAAAATTCTACAAAAATTTGAACTGATAATTTGATGAGCTTTCTAGATTGTGTCCAAAAATGGCGATTTTTGGATGTATAGATTAGGAGTTATGAATTTTATGAGAAAAAACTATTTTAAAAGTAAATCCTTATAACTCCTTGTGGTTAACTTCAAAATTGGTAAAATTTTTATTGGGAGTACATATATATAACAGAAGTATACTCTATAAATTTTGAAATTTTTGGACAAAAGTACAATTTATGATAAATGTCTATATATTCGGCAGTTTTGGCCATATGAAAAATAGTAAATGAATTTTAAAAATTTCGAGAAAAATATATGTTCAATATAGGACTATATTCTGCTAAATTTCGGAAAAGAAAATTTTTTGGGACAGATTTGGTATTTTTCATGAAAATGGACTAGTTATGAGTAAATGAATTAAATATGTTATGTGAAGTAAGAAAATTAGAAAATAGGATTTTATGGCTTGAGAATCCTATATAAAGTATATGCAGATTTTTTATGAGAGTTTTGGTTATTGGTGATGAAATCTTATGAGTTTGACATTTTAGGATGATTAAATGCATTAATTAGTAAAGTGTAAACAATTAAAATAAATTATTTATAACTTTAAGAAATGATTAAAATATTATTATAATATTAATGATATTAGATTATGAGATTATTAAGTGATTGATAACATTTGAATATTCTTGAACTCTGGATAAATTGTATTATAAATGTTTGATATTTATTATTTATCTCATTTAATTGAATTCTTATATCATTGTTATCATCCTCATGCTTATATTGTGTTGAAAGTCATCTTTGGCCATAATGCATAGATGGACTTGGTATGATTATGACCAGGGATTATTCGGTATAATAATGACCGTAATGTTACAAATGATGTGGTAAAAGTCCTCATTGGCCCGTAGTGCATTGATGGACAGTTTTTGGTATGATCATGACCATGGGTTCTCTTCGGCCAATGGTGAAAAGATGAATTATTTTATGATGTGATCATGACCGTTGATGAAAACACGAATATCCTTAGCCCGTAGTGCATGGATAACTCGTGGTCGTGATACTAATGAATATCCTTGGACTGTAGTGCATGGATGATTCGATTATGTGGATTAATTATTGGGCTGAGTCTCAGCGATGAAATATTAATTCATGGATGTGATACTAACGAATATCCTTGGCCGTAGTGCATGGATAATTCAGAGATGTGGATTATTTATTAAGCTGAGTCTCAGCGATAAAATATTGATAATAAACTTTTAAATTCATAGAAGATAATAGATATCATGCTCTACTTGACTCTTCTAAAATACAGTTGTATGTCTTTGGCCTGTAGTGCAAAGATGAAATGTTAATGAATATGTTTGGCCCATAGCAAAAAGATGAATTTATTAGTATGATTATAAATAGGAATTGTGATTTGGTATAACCATGATCTTTTATGTTTCAGGTAAAGACAGGTGATGAAAATTATCTTCGTCCTGAATGAGAAGAGAAATTTAGAAGCACAATTAAGATTATGAGTTATTCATATGATTGTGGACCAGAACTATTGATTGATGTTACAGGGATAAAACATTGTTGGTGAACTTTTAACATGGAGAAGATAATAGACTTTATGGTCTATTTGACTCTTCTAATGGATTGATCGTTCCGCTACAACTATGGTTGAAAAGTTTTATCATCTACCATATGTTCTAAATCTCTGATTCATTACTGACGAAGGCTATTGATAATTTAATTATCTTTAGTCATGATATTCTTTACTGAGCTATTTGTGCTCACCCTTTTGCTTCACAATTCCTTTCAGGTAATAAGAGTGTAGCTGGGTCGAGCGGCAGTAACAAGGGAATAGAACGGTGGTCTCTAGCTGTAGAGGTTCTCCCTAATCCGTATAGAAAAGTGTGTTGTATTTTATACATCATTTAGTAGTTATATTTGGTGAATCAAATAGGGTGAGGTGAACCCAATGTTGAAAGGGTGTTTTGCCACTATCATACAAGATGTCTAATGACCTACGACTTCGTGTTATCATAAGACAGGGTTGTGCACATCCACTTGCTGAGTATATCTACGAGCACTACCTATATAATCTTAGAGTTTGGTTGAAATATAATTCTCAATTAGAGACAATGGAGATAATTATAAGTCAATAGAAGACTCACCATTGGAAAGAACATGATAGCAATCTTCTCGTGTCCCTTTGGAGACTTAAAATATTTACTGCTGTACTTTATATGGCATGTAATAATTTGAGTATGAATATTGTCGTATTATATACGTTACAATATTTGTATTGAAACTCACAGTATATATGTCGTCGTATTTTGCACGACAAGTGTAGTAATAAAGTTGTAGTTATTTTCTGTACCATGTATTTGGCGACTCAGAATAGGTTGGATGGATTCACATCCTCAACACGATGCCAGATCGTCTCTACAATTTCATTACTTTTATAGATGATACTAGCAGATATTGTTATGTGTATTTGTTGAGAACAAAAGATGAGGCATTTAACTCATTCAAAAAAATACAAATTAGAAGTAGAAAATCAACTTGAGAAGAAGATTAAAATTTTACATTCTGATAGAGGCATGGAATATTGTTTGAATGTTTTTGATGCATTTTGTGAAGAAAATGGCATTATACATCAAACAAGTGCAGCATATACACCTCAACAAAATGGTTTAGCAGAAAGAAAAAAATCGTGTGTTTCATGATATGATTAATTGTATGTTAAATCATGCTTGTTTGTCAAATAATTTATGGGGTGAAGCACTTCTTACTGCCTGTCATATTTTAAATAGGATTCCTAGTACTGTAATTAAAACTAGTCCTTATGAAATATGAAAAGGCAGAAAACCTAACATAAATTATTTTAAAGTGAGGGGGTGTATAGCTTATTTTTGAGAGGCTTTGGAATATTCAATCACCAAGGGAGTTATGGGAGGCTTTGGAATTCAAATACAAGGCTGAGGAAGAAGGTACAAATAAATATTTAGTATCTAAATATTTTGATTATAAGATGGTTGATAACAAACCTATTTTGGAGCAAGTGACTGAACTTCAGCTTATTGTTAATAAGTTGAGAGTTCTTAAAATTATCTTGCATGAAACTTTTCAAGTTGGAGCAATAATTGCAAAATTACCTCCATCTTGGAAAGATTTTGCCAAAAAGTTGATGCATAAATCTGAGGATTTTTCCTTGGATCAAATTCAGAAGCATCTTCCTATTGAGGAGGAGGCCCGAAAACGCGATGCTAAGAATTTAATTCAAGGACAGTGTAGTGTAAACTATTTGGAGGCAAGATCATTTAAAGGGAAAGGATCTGGAGTTAAAAAAGATAATCATAAGTTCAAGCATCCTGGACAGAAAAATAAAAAATCTGATCCTAGTAAGAGAAAGGGTAAGTGTCATGTTTGTGGAGAAACTGGACAATATGCCAGAGAATGTAAACAACGCAAAAGCAGTTTTGCTAACATGGCTGAGGAGAACCTTGTTGCCATGGTATCTGATCTTAGTCTTGATGTGACTATGATTTCTGAAGTTAACATGGTAAGTGAGCCAAATGGTTGATGGTTGGACTCCGGAGCTACTGTCCATATTTGTAATAATCGAGAAATGTTTAAAACATTTGAAGAGATTATTGGACAGGAAGTTCAGATGGGAAATAGTTCAGTGGCTAAAGTTGATGGAAAAGGAACTTTGGAAGTTAATTTCACCTCCGGGAAGAAGCTAACCTTGCTAAATGTGTTGTTTGTGTCAGAAATTAGAAAGAATTTAATTTTTGTTGATCTTTTAGATAGGAAAGGTTTTAAAATTTCTGTTGAGTCCGGCAAAGTCATTCTTACAAAGAATGGTGTTTTTGTTGGAAAGGGTTATGTTTGTAATGGGATGTACACATTATCTATTAATAATAACAGTTCTGTTTTTGCTTAATCACTTGTGCAATTTTTTTGTGGCATAGTCGTTTAGGACATAAATTCAAAGAATTTAAAAAATATGCATGCAATGAAATTGATTGATATTGACAATACTGAACTCGAGAAATGTGAAATTTGTGTTAAATCAAAAATTGTGAGGAAACCATTTCCAAATGTACATAGAGAATCACAATTATTAGATTTAATACATGCCGATATCTGTGAGTTAAATGGAATATTGACAAGGGGTGGAAAACGATATTTCATTACTTTTATAGATGATACTAGCAGATATTGTTATGTGTATTTGTTGAGAACAAAAGATGAGGCATTTAACTCATTCAAAAAAATACAAATTAGAAGTAGAAAATCAACTTGAGAAGAAGATTAAAATTTTACATTCTGATAGAGGCATGGAATATTGTTTGAATGTTTTTGATGCATTTTGTGAAGAAAATGGCATTATACATCAAACAAGTGCAGCATATACACCTCAACAAAATGGTTTAGCAGAAAGAAAAAAATCGTGTGTTTTATGATATGATTAATTGTATGTTAAATCATGCTTGTTTGTCAAATAATTTATGGGGTGAAGCACTTCTTACTGCCTGTCATATTTTAAATAGGATTCCTAGTACTGTAATTAAAACTAGTCCTTATGAAATATGAAAAGGCAGAAAACCTAACATAAATTATTTTAAAGTGAGGGGGTGTATAGCTTATTTTTGAGTTTTTTGATCCTAAAAGGACTAAGTTAGGAGCTAGAACTATTAGAAGTATATTTGTTGGATATGCTGAGAATACTAAAGCATACAGGCTTCTTGATTTAGAGTCTAATGTTATAACTAAGTCAAGGGATGTGGAATTTTTTGAAAATAAATTCTCAAAAGATATTGAGAATGTGGATATGCCTAAATTTGATGAGCCTAGAGGTCCTATAAGGTCTAATGTTGAGGTTGAAGAACCTAGTGTTCCAATTCAAATAAGTAGACCTAGAAAGAGTACTAGAGCTAGAAAAGATAAAGATTTAGATGATGATTTCATTTCATCACAGTCTCTATTATTTTTGGTGGAAGGGGACCAAAATAATGAGGTGGTAAATGAAATACCCTATGTATATTGTCTTGAGACTGATCCTAAATCATTTAAAGAAGCTATGACTTCTAGGGATGCTGTTTTTTTGAAGGAAGTTGTAAATGATGAAATGGATTCAATCTTGGGAAATAATACTTGGGTATTGACAGAGTTACCTAGAGGTTCTAAACCTATAGGTTGTAAATGGGTTTTTAGAATAAAGTATAACACTAATGGTACTATTTCTTCTTTTAAAGCAAGATTAGTAGCAAAAGGTTTTAGACAAGTAGTGGGTATTGACTATTTTGATACTTAAGCACCGATAGCACAAGTTACTTCCATTCAAATTCTTTTTACCTTAGCTTCATTGTTTGATCTTTACGTTCATCAAATGGATGTAAAGACCGCATTTTTGAATGGAAATCTGAATTAGGAAGTATTTATAGAACAACCCGAAGGGTTTGTGTAAGACCCCGAATTATATGAAATGAAAGTATTCAATTTTCTTATAATAATTATTCTATTTAATAATGGTTAAATTGATAAAGGTTAAAGTTAAGGGTGATATGTGAATTTTTTTTAAAGTAAGCAAGTTGATATAAAATATTCGTTGTGTCGGGGAATATTCGATTGGTCAGGGAATATTCGTTTTAACAGGGAATATTCGTACAATGGCACAATCATTGGTGGACCCCACAACGGAAGTATTGTCTTAGTTAGAAAACGACAGAATTATCTTTTTATAAAAATAACGACGAAAGTTTTACCGTTAAAATGTTGAGATATCCGGTGGTAAAAATACAGTAATACGCGTGGTTGCATAGTAGCACACGGTATTGATTATTGATGCTTACGTAAAAGCCACTCAGTTTACTCAATTATTACTACAATAATTGTTGCATAGTATCTCACGTTATTTGATTCAATTATTGTCACAGTATCATCGGCATAATATTTTATATCATTAAATCAATAATTGAGACAACAAAGTTATTTATAGTATTATTTGCAATATTGATGATGTCTAGAAAGTTCTGTCGAGGAGAAGTTTGGTCACCTAATTGCGCGCCAATAGAAAAAAATTCTTATCGAAAAGCTCCCTCTTTCTTGGGAATGATCTGGTTGTTAAATATTGTGAGTTATAATATTAATGATGAATAATTGTTGTAATATTAAAAATGTGTTTATTAAAGATAAAGGATTTGTGGTAAATATTTATTCAATTTTTTTGATATAAATATAGGGATTTGTTATGAGGCGTTTGTTGTAAGTTTGACTTAGTATTCCATGGGAAGATTTACTAATTTTATGGATCGTCGGAGGTGGTTTTAATAGTAAATCAATATGGACCATTGGTGGTGGTTTTAATAGTAAACAATCTGGACCATTGGTAGTTGTTTTAATAGTAAATTAATCTGGACCGTCGATGGTGGTTTTAATAGCAAATCAATCTGGACCGTCGATGGTGGTTTTAATAGTAAATCAATCTGGACCGTCGATGGTGATTTTAAAAGTAAATCAATCTGGACCGTCGGTGGAGGTTTTAAAAGTAATCAATCTGGACCATCGGTTGTGGTTTTAATAGTAATCGATATGGACCGTTCGTTCTAATAGTAAATTAATCTGGATCGTCCGTGAATCAGTTACTATTTAGTCCATTCTCCTATAAATAGAAGCTTAATTCTTCTTTCATTCTCTCTAATTCACTGAGACTCACAAGAGAAACTATAGAGAGAGAAACTATAGAGAGCAAGAAGAAGAGTATTTTGCTACTTCACTATTGCAGTATCTAGTCTTCTACTAAGGTAAGGGATATTATTTATTGTATTCGTAAGGGATGTTAATTTTTTTATATTCGTAAGGGGTATTATTTCTTTCGTATTCATAAGGAATACAATTTTTTCGTATGCATCCTTTAATATGTCGGAATAACCTGTCTACGCAGATTACGTACCGTATGACAGGTGAAAATCCATTTGTAGTTTCGTATGTTATTTTTTTTTCATATTCTTAAATCTAAACTTATTATGGTAAGTATTGCTTCTATAATCCTTGAAATTAGTGAAATATCCTTAAGTTTTGCGCTTCATCCAATATCGTTTCATTGGAATATTAATATGAACTTTCTTATTAAATATCAATATTTTCACCCGGGTACTATTCACGAATTACTATTCACCCAGGTACTATTTACTAGAATATTATTCACTCGAGTATTCGGGCCACTTTTCATGTCAGGATACTATTCACCCGATTACTATTCACTCAAATATTATTCACTCGGGTATTCAGGACACTTTTTATGTCGGGGTACTATTCCCGAAGTACTATTCACAGGATACTATTCACGGGGTACTATTCACCAAAAAATTTATTTCTTTTCTGTCCAAATTATTTTTGATACATGGATATTATTCTTGAATTTTACTCCACAAAGAAGTATCATGTTGACAATTTGAACATTATTGAATTCTGGATAAATTAAATTATAAATCTTTAAAATTTATCTTGTGCTTTCTTTTAATTGAATTCTTATATCATTGTCATCATCCTCATGCTTATATTGTGATGAAAGTCATCCTTGGCTTACTTGTATAGATGGACTGTTGATTAGTATGATTATGACCGGGGATCATTCGATATAATAATGACCCTTAATATTACAAATGATGTGGTAAAAGTCCTCATTAGCCTGTAGTGCATTGATGGACAGTTGTTGGTATGTTTATGACAAGTGATTATTCGGTATAATCATGACCATTGATGATTACATGAATATCCTTGGCCCGTAGTGCAGGGATGATTCGATGATGTGGTTTATTTATTAAGTTGAGTCTCAGCAATAAAATTGATGAAAAACTTTTTAAATCATAGAAGATATTAGATATCATGCTCTACTTGACTCTTCTAATGGATTGCTTGTTTCGCTGCAGTTAAACTTGTTGTCTATTATATTCTATCAGTTTAACATTGTTGAAGGCTAACGATAACTTATTCTACATTATCTTAGTCATAATATTTCTTACTGGGCTAGTTGAGCTCGCCCTTTTGCTTTCATTGTTCTCTTCAAGAAATGAGAACGTAGCCGGGACTAGTCGGGGAACAGAGTGTGGATATTGTCTAGAAGATAATATTCGTGTAAAAACTCAGCTATTATGTTGTCGTATTGTGCACGACAGTTGTATTAATTAAGTTTGTATTTGTATTTAGTATCATGTATTTGGCAACCTAAGATGGGTGATGTATACCTATTTTGGGGGCATCACAGTTGGTATCAAAGCTTAGGGATATGATCCCTGGCTGAGATGTGAGACAAGAATTAGGAGGGGAGAGACGGGAAATTCCTTCTCTAGTATGACTTACTTAAGTTTATTTGGTATTTAATTGGTCGGTCAGAGTATAAGGATTATATGTGACATGTCAATTAACCCTTGTTTTGTAGCAGTGTTTGAAAATGGCATCTGAAAATGTTGAGATCAGCAATGAAGCACATGAGACCGTTGAGTCACCAATGATCAATACCCAGGATAATGTGCAACAAGAAGACAATAATCCTTAAGTAAAAAATAACACCGATCAAATGATGAACGATGGGATATTAAGAGACTTTATGCAAGTCATGCAACATCAGGCGAGAGCGGCTCCTGTTCAAAATACAGGTGGAAACACTGGCAACTCACAGATGGTCACCGCTAAACAATTCAAGTAGATGGGACCATCGGAGTTTTGGGGAAAGCCAGAACCACTTAAGGCAGAGACATAGATAAAGAAGATCACCAATATATTTGATGTCTTGGGATGCTCCGAGGAGCAAAAGGTTTCCTTTGCCACCTTCATGTTGAGAGGAGAAGCAGATTACTGGTAGGAATTAGTAAAGCGTACTCAGCTTGCCGCACTCAAAATGTCTTAGGAGAAGTTCCAAGAGCTGTTCAACGATAAGTACTTTTTCGAAAGTATTCGTCACATGAAGGAGGTAGAGTTCATCAAGCTGGAGCAAAACAATATGACCGTATCTCAGTACGAGGATAAGTTTGCGGAGTTATCCCGATTTGTATCTCATTTGGTAGATAATGAGGAGCGTATGACGCGGATGTATCTAAGAGGTTTGAAACCCGAGATACGCCAATATCTCATTTCTCACAAACTGTGTTTGTATTCAGATGTTGTGAATAGGGCTCAGTTATTGGAGCGCGATAATGAGTCAATCCAACCAAGAGAGAGCAGCCGACAAAATGATAATACCAGTGGTATCAGTCATCAAAGCAGTGACAACAAACGTGGAGGAAATCAACAAGCTAGAAATGGTAACCACTTCGGTGGTAATCATGGCCAAGACAATAGGAGTGGGAATTTCAAGAAGAGGAGGTTCAATAATGATGGAAAGACGTCAGCACCAGCAACCGTTGTTAAGGAAGGAGATCGACCACCGATCGTATGTTACAAATGCGGAGGGGAAGGACACATCAGTCCAAACTATACGCAGCAGTCTAAAGCATGTTACAATTGTGGAAGAGAAGGTCACCTAGCCCGATTTTATCGTGCACCAAAGTCAAGTCCAGCTGGGATGGAGGCATCAAAGGCCGTCCCAGACAAGACAAAATCGGTAGTTCAAAGGAGAGCATTTGTCGTAACCTCGCAAAAAGCGAGGAACCCGAACGAAATTATCATGAGTAAGCTAATCATAAACTCTTGCGAAATTTATACCTTATTTGATACCGGTTCTACCCATTCTTTTATTTCTCCTACTTGCGCTTAACGTTTAAATTTAACTCCGGAGAAATTATACTTTGACTTATCAGTTGAAACTCTGTTAGGAGAAACCTTCGTTACCTCCACTGTTTATAAATCTTGTTTGATTCAAATCGACACTTTCACATTACCTGTCGATCTTATCTCTTTGAAAATACTTCCCTTTGATGTTATTCTAGGAATTGACTGGTTAACTACTCTGTGATAACCTAAATTTTTGGGTAATATTAAAATAAAAATTAAATAAATAAAATTCTTATTAGATAATATGTTGTATGATATTATATTGCATAAGTGGGTATGAACTATGCAATATGTGATGTTTATGCTTAATAAATATATTGGTATTATATATTTATTATATGTAAATAAATTGTAGGGGTAATTTATTAAAGAAAATGAGATGGGTAGAATTAAAATAATTTATAATATTAAATTATTTTAATGTGGTGAATTGGTGGCATTAAATATATCTTTTATTGAAGAAATCAGGTAATACATTATTGAACGTAATGTATGTATATTTTTAATATAGTAAGTATATTACTATATTTATTACAGTTAAATTGTCGAAAATAATTTATAAAAGGGAAAAAAAAGTAATTAGAATACAACAATTATTGTATACTTTAAATAAATGATATTAAAATAAATTATAGAGTTGAATTATTTTAATAAAGAAAAGATATTATTTTAATTATAATATCTTATTTACTGAATAAATTTTCATTTATAAGGAAAATATATTAAGTTATACTTACTATATGTAAATAAATTGATATAAACAATTTATAAGCTAAGAGAATAAATTTATTATTTATTTTCTATATGTGATGTGTGACGCCCCCAAAATTAGGTATACATCACTCATCTTGGGTCGTCAGATACATGGTACAGAATACAAATATAACTTACTAATACAACTGTCGTGTACAATACGACAAAATATAACTGTGAGTTTGAATACAATTATTGTCTACTAGAGACTATACAAACTTAAAAGAAGTCCTCATTACAATTATTGTCACACTATTTAACAGAATAGTGATGACTACTAATACTATCATCTGGTCCATCACTCCGTTCCCCGACTCGTCCCAGCTATATTCTCATTTCCTGAAGAGAACAGTGAAAGAAAGGGTGAGCTCAACTAGCCCAGTAAGAAATATTATGACTAAGATAATGCAGAATAAATTATCATTAGCCTTCAACAGTGTTAAACTGATAAAATATAACGAACATCAAGTTTAACTGCAGCGGAACAAGCAATCCATTAAAAGAGTCAAGTAGAAAATAAAATCTACTATCTTCTATGATTTAAAAGGTTTTTCAACACTGTTATCGCTGTGACTCAGCTTAATAAAATAATCCACCTCATCGAATCACCCCTGCACTACGGCCAAAGATATTCGTGTATTCATTAATGGTCATGATCATGCCAACAACTGTCCATCAATGCACTACGGGCCAATGAGGACTTTTACCACATCATTTGTAACATTACGGTCATGATTGTCCATCTATGCACTATAGGCCACAGATGACTTTCAACATTTTATAAACATGAGGATGATGACAATGATATAAGAATTCAATAAAACAAGTTCAAGAATTAATTTATCCAAGAATTAACAACGTCCAAATTGTCAACATTATACTGCTTTGTGGAGTAAAATTCAAGAATGCTTAGAAGAATATTTTCATGAAAAGATACTGGATGAAACGCAATTATCAAGGATATTCCACAAATTTCATGGAGTATAGAAGTCAAAACTTAACCAACTGAGTATAATAAAGAATGGAATAACAAAAGAAATCACAATGCATGCGTTAGATCGCACAGACAGGTTATTCCAATAGAATAATTAATAATGGAACTAGGTCCGGCATAAAACGCACAGACAGGATATTCCAACAGAATAATAATAAAGACGAAATCAGGTCCGGTGTAAAACACACAAACAGGATGTTCCAACAGAATAATAATAAAGACGAAAAATGGATTGCATAGTAACTAATTCATGAACGGTCCAGATTGATTCTTTAATCTGACGGTCCATATTTAAAGAAAAATCTTTTAAATAAAATATAATATATTCTATTTATAGAATAACTTTAATAAAGTATTCTGTTTTATATAAAAAGATGTTTCTGTTTTATTACGTTAATAATACGAATAAAATAAAACTTCATTATCGCTAAATAATTCATATTATTAACTGACAATAATTGAATCAAACTGAGTGACTTCTCACATAAGCATTAATAATCAATACCGTGTGCTACTATGCAACCACACGTATTACTGTACTTTTACTACCGAGTAGTTCAACAGTATCAATGGTAAAACTTCCGCCGTTATTTTTAATAAAATATTTTTGTCGTTTTCTCAATCAGACAATAATTCTGTTGTGGGGTCCACCAATGATTGTGCCGTTGTACGAATATTCCCTGTTAAAACGAATATTCCTCGACCAATCGAATATTATATAACAACTTGCGTACTTTGCAAAATTTATAAATATTACCCACAACTATAACATTATATCAAATTAACTCCATTATATTCAAAAATGATATTTATAGAAAATTCATCTTTATTTATAAAAGTTGGGGTCTTACAACCTCCCCTTCTTATGAAATTTCGCCCTCGAAATTAGGGTACGTACCTGGTATGTCGAAGAGGTAGGGATACCTTGACTTCATTTCAGATTCTAACTCTCAAGTCATTTCCTCAACATCGTGATTTCTCCACAAAACTTTGACTTGAGGTATAACCTTGGAGCATAGAATATGTTCCTTCTTATCCAAGATTTGAACAGGAACTTCTTCATACGTCAAATCCTCCGCTATTTCATCTGGTTCTAACTCAATAATGTGGTTCGGGTCTTCCACATATTTACGTAACATGGATATGTGAAAAACGTTATGAACACGAGACATACTTGGCAGTAAAGCGAGTCTATAAGCCACAGTTCCTACTCGATCGAGGATTAAAATTAGACCGATGAATCGAGGATTGAGCTTTCCTCTCTTTCCAAATCTCGTAAATCCTTTCCATGGAGCAACACGTAAGAACACATGATCTCCTATATCAAATTCCATGTCCTTTCGATGAAGATCAGCATAACTCTTTTGTCGATCTTGTGAGATTTTTATACGTTGTCGGATCGTTTAAATCTTTTCTGTAGTCATACGTACCAACTCCGGTCCCAACAACGTTGCTTCACCCACCTCATCCCAGCATACTGGAGAACGACACTTTCTTCCATACAACGCTTCGAATGGAGCCATGTCAATACTTGCTTGATAACTGTTGTTGTAGGAAAACTCCACCAATGATAAGAACTTGTCCCAACTTCCCTTGAAGTCAAGGAAACAGAGTCTTAATAAATCTTCCAGAGTTTGAATAGTCCTCTCTGATTTTTCGTCCGTCTGAGGATGATATGCTGAACTAAATCGTAAATCCGTGCCCATAGCTTTTTGTAAGCTAACCCACAATCGTGAAGTGAATCTTGGGTCTCGGTCAGAAACTATGGATACTGGCATACCATGCAGTCTTACAATCTCGTTTATGTACATACGAGTAAGACGTTCAAGTGTATAAGTTTCTTGTATCGGTAAAAAATGAGCAGACTTGGTCAATCTATCATCAATGACCCAAATCGCATCAATACCTTGAGAAACCTTAGGAAGACCGGTAACGAAATCCATGGTAATGTGGTCCCACTTCCATTTTGGAATTTCAAGTGGTTGCAATGGACCTTTTGGTACTTCATGCTCCGCCTTGACTCGTTGACAAGTTAGACACCTTGAGATAAACATCGCTATCTCTCGCTTCATATTGCTCCACCAAAATGTATGACGAAGATCATGATACATTTTGGTACTCCCAGGATGGATTGCAAACGGTGTGTTGTGCGCCTCCATCATGATTTCATACTTTAAATCAGGGTCGTTAGGAACACAAAGTCTGGAGTTGACTCGAAGTATTCCTTCTTCATCGATTCTTGCTTCCGGCATAGCACCTTCTTGCACTTTCTTCCTCATACTCATCAGCTCCAGGTCTGTAGCTTGAGCAGCTTTAACTTTATCGATTAAAGTCGGTTCTACTCGTATATTCACCATCATCACATGCGTCCCTAGAGTCTTTAACTCTATCTCCATCCTTTGTAAGTCACACAAAATGGGCCTTTGTGTTAACAATATCGCACTCGTACTTGCATATGATCTTCTACTCAATGCGTCAGCTACCACATTTGCTTTTTCAGGATGGTTTTGAATGGTATGATCATAATCTTTCAACAGTTCAAGTCAACGTCGTTGTCGCTGTTGAGTTCCTTTTGAGTGAAAAAATATTTGAGGCTTTTATGATCCGTAAAGATCTCCACCTTCTCCCCATACAAGTAATGCCTCTAAATTTTAAGTGCAAAGACAACAGCTGCCAACTCTAGATCATGAGTAGGATAATTCCTCTCATATTCCTTGAGTTGTCTTGATGCATAGGCTATGACTTTTTCATGTTGCATGAGAATGCATCCCAACCCTTTGCTCGAAGCATCACTGTAGATGACAAATCCCTCCGAGCCAGATGGTATTGTTAGAATAGGTGCTGAAATGAGTCTCCTCTTGAGTTCTTGAAAACTCTTATCACATTCTTCGTTCCAACCAAACTTTGTATCTTTCCGAGTCAGCTGAGTTAGTGGAGTAGTGATTCGAGAAAATCCTTCCACGAATCTCCGATAATAACCAGCTAAACCGAGAAAGCTACGTACTTCGGTTACTGATTTAGGTTGCTCTCAGCTTTGAATAGCTTTAATCTTTGCCGGGTCAATAGATATTCCACGACTTGATACTATGTGCCCAAGGAATGCTACCTCCTCCAGCCAGAACTCGCATTTCTTCAACTTGGCATAAAGTATGTATTCACGAAGCTTTTGGAGTACCAGCCTCAAGTGTTGCTCATGATCTTCACGACTTTTGGAATAAATAAGGATGTCATCAATAAAGACGACCACAAAGTGATCCAAATATTCCTTGAATACCTGGTTCATCATATCCATGAAGGCAGCAGGAGCATTAGTCAATCCAAAGGACATGACTAGGAATTCATAATGCCCGTACCGAGTTCTGAAAGCCGTCTTTAGAATATCCTCAGTCCTAACCTTCAGCTGATGATATCCAGAACGAAGATCGATCTTTGAAAAGAATTGTGCTCCTTGCAACTGGTCAAACAGGTCATCAATACGTGGCAATGGGTATTTATTTTTGATGGTGACATGATTTAACTCCCGATAATCAATACAAAGTCGCATACTTCCATCTTTCTTGTGACACCCCCAAATTCCGGTACTTCATTACCTCAAGATTTGGTGTTCACGTAATCAAAACATTCATTTCTAACTACCCAATCATAATAGAATTGAATAATAAAAGAAAACCTGCCCATACAGGATTAAACTTAAATAAAAGAAATCTCCCAGGTTATCCAACCTTTAACAACAATCATTCAAATGCGGAAAATTAAATAACTTCATTACAATCTTTAAATCAAATTCTGAAAGTAAACTATCAAAACTATTACAAGTCTTCAGTATTTATTCATCTTTCCTTTTCCCTTACTAGTGCTAGGTACGTCACCCGTTTCAACTTTAGCTGTAAGAAATTTTACAGGCAAGAGTGAGCAAACAAGGCCCACTTGAAATAACAATAAGTAAATCTTTAAACTTTCACATCAATTGCCAATATTAGGCTCAATAGAACTGAACAATATATTCTATTAACTTTCTAAAAATTATAACATTCACTGAGGGTCTAATGACCACGAATCATGTCCACAGTTATAAGTAATCTTTCAACTTTAACTTTAACAGTTATAAGACTATAAGGACTCCACGTACTTAGGTGGATCAACCCTTCGTACAATGTATTGTGCACAACCATTTTAACGCTAAGCGTAAACCTCTATTAAAAGAGTTGTCCATCTCAGTATTTTGAATACAAGTCCGCACCAAAGTAAGTTTGGTTTGGATAAGTTTTCAAGGTAATTTGGAGTTCAACGGACATCAACTAAGGATTAGTTGAATACAAGATAATAACACTATATTATTGAATGATCATACTGAATAAACATTTCGTTCTAAGTTCATGCTTTAGGAATAATCTAATAGCATAACAATTGAATAACTTATCATACCTTGCTTTGAACAACGTTAAGCTAAGGTTACATCTTAGAATTTAATATCAAGCATGCACAACAAATAATAGCTTGAACGATAAACTAAAGGTACTTGCATGTTAATATAACAAGTTTAGAGTTAAGAAAACTTGCACAATTATAAAAGTAGAGTTAGAGAACTTGCATAAGTGTAACATAACAGTGAAAAGTAACCTTGCTGAATAATAAAGTAGCAAAGGTTAGGGAACTTGCCTCGTGTGTAGGTTAAACAATTACTATTCACGTTCACCCCAAGTCCTACACATACCATATGCATTGAAAATACACATTAGTTACACTAACATTACCTTTATGAGTTCCTTTATTACTCTTAGTATAGCTACTAACTAAGTTTAAGTTTAAACAACATCACATCTTTCATGAACATTACTTTTTAGCTTTATTACAACTACTTAAGTGATCATGCCATTGCACCACATGTACATTAACAACTTAATACAACATCCTAATACATGTTCAACATGTTATCATTAAGTTATACTAATACCCAAAGGGTTGCACTTGTATTCGTGCATCCCGACGCCCTCCGATTGGCTCTAAATACATAACAGTCCTAACGATGGGCATTTTGACTACTGTTACAGACCTCAAATTAAAAAACTTAAAGCATGAAAGTTGTAGGTCTACTCGTCCTCTTTCCGAATCATCTTGAATTACTTCAATCGGAGTTCGTATGAAAAGGTTATGGCTATTTTATTACAGGAGGTCAAAACTGCCCAACTAGGATACTTTTTCGGCGCCGGGGCGCTGAACAGTGGCGCTGGGGCGCGACCTACGGCGCTGGGGCGCGAGCTTCAGCAATGGGGCGCGAGCTACAGCGCTGGGCGTGAGCTACTGGCCCATTTTTGGCGCTGGGGCGCGATCCTTGGCGCCAGGGCGCGAAATTTGGCGCTGGGGCGTGAATTTTGACGTTGGGGCGCCAAAACTCACAGAACCAAACCCGAAAGACAGAGCAAAGCTACTGTCTAATTTATTTTTAACAACCAATGTCATCTAACAACATGTATAACTTCATGAAAATTACACATAAAAGTTATGAAGCATTTGTGTACTAATTTTACACTACTAAACAACAATAGCAGAGAACTAATTCTTTGAAAACACTGTGTTTTTTTTTAAAAAAAATACAGACTCCATTGAAGAAATATCTTGACACAATAAACACAGCCATCTCCATTCGATTCCTTGCTCTGCTTAATTTTTTACACAATTACACACAAGTTTCAATTAACATAATCACATACTAATTTTTATTAACTTTCAAAAAATTTCATATTCATGCATATAAGTTTACTGTAAAAAAAACATTCCTTTCGTGTATACGTAATTTATCATACTCTTACCTATACATTATTGAACATACAATCATCAACATATATGTTATCTACTAATACACATGATTTCATAATCAAATAATAAAACATTCGAATTCTAGAAAGTTTGTAAAGAACTTCGTCTTACAGTCAAATTGAGAACACAGAGACAATATAAATTCACATAAAATATATGGCGTAAAATATATATGGTTAAGTTATGTACATACCTTTTGTTTTAGACAATTTTTGTTAAACAATGATGACTTTCTTTTGCTATTTCTCTCTCTCAACTCTCTGAGAACCCTCTCCTTTCTTTCTTTCTTTTTTTTTAGCAGACAACTCTAAGGTAAACCAAATGGCAATATACGTATACTAAAAAAACCAACGCTCGCCTTTTCAATTCAATAAAAACTGACGCTCAACTAATGAACGTATTAATATAGCAGTTACTCAAAATAATATATATTATATATTTATTTTATTTATTTAATTAATAGTTTAAATTCAAAAGAAACCCAAAAGCCATAAGGCTTTGTTTGGCAACCCATTAAAATTTAAATGATTAATATACTTACACCTTGTTTGGCAAAACTAAATTAAATGACTTTAATTTATTTTAATAACTCTTTATCACATAGTTATTTGTCACACTTTATGAAATAACAATTTATTAAATAAATTACTTAATAACATAATTCAATCCACATAACACATTAATTATTTAACAAATAAATAATTAACTAATTACATTAATTATTTAGCAAATAAATAATTAACTAAATAAACTCAATCAAATTGAACAATTACTTATTCAATAATAAACACATCCAATAAATATTTATATAAATCAATAAATATTTATAACTTACATTTTAAAAAAATATGGAATGTTACATTTCTTCTTCACGAATAGAACAGGAGCACCCCAAGGAGAAGTACTAGGACGAATAAAGTCAATGTCTAACAATTCCTGCAGTTGGATCTTTAACTCCTGAAGTTCAATAGGAGCCATTCGATATGGGACTTTGGAAATGGGTTTTGTAACGGGTTCAAGGTCGATACAAAATTCAATTTCACGCTCTGGGGGTAAGCCAGAAAGTTCTTCAGGGAATACGTCAGGGAATTTATTAACAATAGAAATATCATTCAAAACTGACGTATTTTTGTTTAGATCCGTGACATGAGCTAAGAAAGCTTGACATCCGTTTTTCAATAAACGAATAGCTTTATGGCTTGAGATGACAGCGATTGATTTTAATGGTTTGGTTGCTTGAATTCGCATAATAGGTCGATTAGGAATATGAAAGCTAACAACCTTACGAAAATAATCAATTTTTGCATGATGAGTAGTTAACCAATCAATCCCTAGAATCACGTCAAATGCAAGTATTTTTAATGAAATCAGATCGATAGGTAATGTGTGGGTACCAACTTGAACCAAACAAGACTTATAAACCGTGGATGTAATGAAGGTTTCTCCCAATGGAGTTTCAACAGATAAGTCAAAGTCTAATTTCTCCGGAGTCAAATTTAATCGATGAGCGCAAGTAGGAGAAATAAAAGAATGGGTAGAACCGGTATCAAATAAAGTATAGACTTCGTTAGAGTTTATGATAAGCTTACCCGTGATGACCTCATTCGAGTTCCTTACTTTCTGGGAGGTCACAACAAATGCTCTCCCTTGCACTACTGATTTTGACTTTTCTGGGACGGCCTTTGGTGCCTCCATCCTGGCTGAACTTGTTTTTGGTAAACGACAAAATCGGGCTAGGTGACCTTCTCTTCCACAATTATAACATGCTTTAGACGGCATCGCGCAGTTTGGACTGATGTGCCCCTCCCCTCCGCATTTGAAACATATGATAGGTGGTCGTTCTCCTTCTTTAACAACGGGTGCTGGTGCTGACGTCTTTCCATCATTGTTGAATCTCCTCTTCTTGAAATGACCATTCTTATTGTTTTGGCCTTGATTACCACTGAAGTGGTTACCATTTCTGGCATGTTGATTCCCACCACGCTTGTTGTCACCGCTTCGATGACTGCTCTTACTGGTATTATCATTTTGCCGACTGCTCTCTTTTGGTTGCGTTGACTCGTTATTGCGCTCCACTAACTGAGACCTATTCACAACATCTGAATGCAAACACAGTTTATGAGAAATAAGATGTTGACGTATCTTAGGTTTCAAACCTCGCAAAAACATTCGCGTCATTCGCTCTTCATTATCCACCAAGTGGGACGCAAACCGGGACAACTCAGCAAATTTAGCCTCATACTGCGACACGGTCATATTATTCTGCTTCAATTTGATGAAATTCACCACCTTCATGTGTCGAACACTTTTGGGAAAGTATTTGTCATTGAACAGCTCTTGGAACTTCTCCCAAGACATCTTCAGTACGGCAGGTTGAGTACGCTTAATCGATTTCCACCAGTAATCTGCCTCTCCTCGCAACATAAAGGCGGCAAAGGGAACCTTTTGCTCCTCGGAGCATCCCAAGACATCAAATATCTTGGTGATCTGCTTTATCCATGTTTCCGCTATAAGTGGTTTTGGCTCTCCCTTAAACTCTGGTGGTCCCAGCTCCTTGAACTGTTTAGCGGTGACCGTCCAAGAGTTTTCAGTATTTCCACCTACATTTTGAACAGGAGCCGCTCTCGCCTGCTGTTGCATAAACTGCATAAAGCTTCTGAACATTCCATCATTCATCATTTGGTCAGTATTGTTGTTTGCATGAGGACTGTCGCCTTCCTGATGCACATTATCCCGATTATTGATATGTGGTGAATCAACAGTCGCCTGTGCTCCATTACTATTCTCAACATTCTCGGATGCCACTTTTCAGATACTGTCACAAAACAAAAGTTAATTGATATGTCATATATTATCCTTATATTCTGACCGACCAATTAAATACCATGCAAATAAACTTAGGTAGGTCATACTAGCGAAGGAATTCTCCGTCTCTCCCCTCCTAGTTCTATTCTTACATCTTAGCCATGGATCATATCCCTAAGCTCTGATACCAACTGTGACGCCCCCAAAATTAGGTATACATCACCGATCTTGGGTCGTCAGATACATGGTATAGAATACAAATACAACTTACTAATACAACTGTCGTGTACAATACGACAAAACATAACTGTGAGTTTAAATACAATTATTGTCTACTAGAGACTATACAAACTCAAAAGGAGTCCTCATTACAATTATTGTCACACTATTTAACAGAATAGTGAGAACTACTAATACTATCATCTGGTCCATCACTCCGTTCCCTGACTCGTCCCAGCTATATTCTCATTTTCTGAAGAGAACAGTGAAAGAAAGGGTGAGCTCAACTAGCCCAGTAAGAAATATTATGACTAAGATAATGTAGAATAAATTATCATTAGCCTTCAACAGTGTTAAACTGATAAAATATAACGACCATCAAGTTTAACTGTAGCGGAACAAGCAATCCATTAAAAGAGTCAAGTAGAAAATAAAATCTACTATCTTCTATGATTTAAAAGGTTTTTCAACATTGTTATCGCTGGGACTCAGCTTAATAAAATAATCCACCTCATCGAATCACCCCTGCACTACGGCCAAGGATATTCGTGTATTCATTAATGGTCATGATCATGCCAACAACTGTCCATCAATGCACTACGGGCCAATGAGGACTTTTACCACATCATTTGTAATATTACGGTCTTGATTATACCGAATAATCCCTGGTCATAATCATACCAAGTCCATCTATGCAATACAGGCCACAGATGACTTTCAACATTTTATAAACATGAGGATGATGACAATGATATAAGAATTCAATAAAACAAGTTCAAGAATTAATTTATCCAAGAATCAACAACGTCCAAATTGTCAACATGATACTGCTTTGTGGAGTAAAATTCAAGAATGCTTAGAAGAATATTTTCATAAAAAGATACTAGATGAAATGTAATTATCAAGGATATTCCACAAATTTCATGGAGTATAGAAGTCAAAACTTAACCAACTGAGTATAATAAAGAATGGAATAACAAAAGAAATCACCATGCATGCGATAGATCGCACAGACAGGTTATTCCAACAGAATAATAAATAATGGAACCAGGTCCGGCGTAAAACGCACAGACAGGATATTCCAACAGAATAATAATAAAGACGGAACTAGGTCCGGTGTAAAACACACAAACAGGATGTTCCAACAGAATAATAATAAAGACGGAATTAGGTCCGGTGTAAAACACACAGACAGGATGTTCCAACAGAATAATAATAAAGACGAAACTAGGTCTGGTGTAAAACACACAGACAGGATGTTCCAACAGAATAATAATAAAGACGGAACTAGGTCCGGTGTAAAACATACAGACAGGATGTTCCAACAGAATAATAGAAGAATGTCACCAAGTATAGGGTAGACCGCGTATACAGGTTATTCCAACAGAATAATAAGAAATGGAATAACAACAGTTCTCTTCATGAATAAAAAAGAATAACACCCCTTACCGTTTTAAAGAAGAACAGAAATAAGGAAGTAGTTAAGTAGCAGAATACTTTTCTTCTCCCTCTCTATAGTTTCTCTCGATAGTTTCTCTCTCTAGATTTCGGTGAATTCGTAAGAAATAATGAAGGAATGAGCTGCTATTTATAGAAAAATGGATTGCATAGTAACTAATTCATGAACGGTCCAGATTGATTCTTTAATCTGACGGTCCATATTTAAAGAAAAATCTTTTAAATAAAATATAATATATTCTATTTATAGAATAACTTTAATAAAGTATTCTGTTTTATATAAAAAGATGTTTCTGTTTTATTACGTTAATAATACGAATAAAACAAAACTTCATTATCGCTAAATAATTCATATTATTAACTGACAATAATTGAATCAAACTGAGTGACTTCTCACATAAGCATTAATAATCAATACCGTGTGCTACTATGCAACCACGCGTATTACTGTACTTTTACTACCGAGTAGTTCAACAGTATCAATGGTAAAACTTCCGCCGTTATTTTTAATAAAATATTTTTGTCGTTTTCTCAATCCGATAATAATTCCGTTGTGGGGTCCACCAATGATTGTGCCGTTGTATGAATATTCTCTGTTAAAACGAATATTCCCTGACCAATCGAATATTATATAACAACTTGTGTACTTTGTAAAATTTATAAATATTACCCACAACTATAACATTATATCAAATTAACTCCATAATATTCAAAAATGATATTCATAAAAAATTCTTCTTTATTTATAAAAGTTGGGGTCTTACATGATGTGAGTACATGTGCATTATAAACAATATTCGCAAGGGGATAAATATAAATATATATTTATTACGTAAGGAAATAAAATTATTGGGAACAATTTTGCATAATGAGGCAAAAAGAGGCGGGTTAAGCATATAATAACTGTATATACTTTACCCAAGAGTATTATAATAAATTCTTATATAAAATTAATTTAATAAAGAGAAGATATTATATTTATAGTAATATCTTAAGAAAGTAAATAAATTCTTAATTGAATTTATGATAATGAGGTAAGGATATTATATTATAATATCTTGGGTATGTAAATAATTGTATTTACATAAGAAATTATGTGTAGCATATTTATTTTATAATTATAAAATAAATATGTAATTTGAGTATGTTATGTTATATTTTATATAATTTATATATCAAAGATGGGTTATGTAAATTATATGATTTTAAGAGGGTAAAATAAATTAAGGAGATTTATGTTTGTAACTTATTTGATTAAATTAAGTTACTAAGATTGGATAATTAAATAACTTAATAAAGTATGGAAGTGAATTATAAAAGTTAAGGAAAAATTGTACGAGTTAAGAAAACTTTAGGGTTAAAAACCTAATATTTGAAACTTAAAAAAATATCTTAAGGAATATGCTAAGGAATAAATAATATTCTGAGAATATGCTAAGAATATGCCAGGGGGTGATTTGCAAGCTTTTAAAGATGAGGGGGAAAACTAGAGAAGACTTAAGTTGGGTGACCAACTTATATGAAATTGAATGTAGCTTTTATATAAGCAAAATCAAAACTTACCTATATTCATTATTAGCCAAACTGGTTAAGTGTAGCGAATCGTATTTTCTTGAGTAAATAAAATAAGAATTTTCTGGAATTTATTTATTTATTTAAGTATGTGTTATTATATTGCATATATTATCATGTGCATTATAATATGTGATGTCACTACAAAAAAATGGGGTTTCAGCAACAATCGATTTTCGTTGCTAAAGGTGCCAAATTTCGTTGCAAAAGGGTTTTGGCAACGACTTTACTGTCGTTGCGTCTTTCGTTGCGCAATGAGCATTGCTAATTGTTTCGCAACGAACATTTTTTTTTCATAGCCAAAAGTAATACATTTTGTAACGAAATTTGGCTTTCGTATAGAGACATCGATCCTTTAGCAATAAAATGTATTGTTACAGAATAATTAAAATTTCATTGCTAAAAACCCCATTTCGTTGCAAAAGTCTGCTAATTCGCATCGAAATGAACTCTTTTTTTTGCAACGACCATGCATTTTCGTTGCAATTGACACTATTTTGCAACGAAATTTTTCGTTGCAGTAAATTATGAAAATTATTGCCTAAGTTTGCTTTCGTTGTAGAATGTAAACTTTTTAGCAACGATTTTCGTTGCTGATTATATTATTTGGCAACGACATTATGCTGAATCAACAACGAAAATGTTTGTTGCTGGTTATTTTTCAATAGCAACGAAAATTGTCGATTAGCAACGACATTATATGTTGTCGTTTCTTTGTATGTGCAACAAAAGTTGATATGATTTGCAACGATAAAAAATGTTGCCTTTTATATTAGTATTAGCAACAATATCCTCTCCGTTGTTATTAGATTAATTTTTCGTTGCCAAATATTATATTTTTAATGCCATTAGCAACGAAAAATTTGTTGCTAAATGTATAAAAAAATGTTGCTATATTAAAACTTGTTCAATGCTTTGGTAACAAATTATATTGTTGTCATATTAAAATTTGACATTCTTTTTGTGTACCTGGCTGGCTCAATGTCCCCATAGCAAATAATGACAAAAATACAAAAAACTAAAATATTATTAACTTAATAAAATCATCCACTACATAATCATTCATTATCTTTACAATTAACCATCTAAAGCTACCACAGTTCTTCAATCAAAGTATATATCTACATATATAGAGAGAGTACACTTCATAATTTCGTCCCTTGTCTTCTGTAAACATAGCATGAAAATTTGATACCCAGTATTGTAAGGCAGGTCGTAGAAGCAGTCTTCCTGCACATATTTAAAAATAATAACAAACTACGTGGTACTAATGTATACCGTATTGCTCATAAGCAGAAAAAGACAAATAGGCAATCACAATATCATTTGCTACAAATCCAAATAGAAAAAGAACTTTCAGTGCGACTATATGATTGCTTTGTTACAAGAAAAAATTGAAATCTTAATCGGCCATTTCATGAATTAATTTCAGTAAGCTTAGTGGTAAACATATTTTCTGTTACAAGACTTGTAGATTATTATTATATGTTGGCCTCAAGTCAGAATTCAGTCACATTCAACAACCACAAGCATCACACAATCTTAAATACCATCACACAATCTTAAATAACAATGTTTAGATTTCTATATAGAAAGGACAACAATTATGAAAAAGTTGAGGCTATTAGTCAATGTGGAAAAACTTTTCTTGAGACGACAAATTTCCATACAGTATATGCCCCCAAAGATGCTAGCTATAATCACATACATCATAGATTTATTTACCAAGAATTCAACATGTTGCAGCAGACATTGAAAAGACAAAACTCACTTGCTATCCTTCCTGAGATGCTAAGAAATTAAAACCACTTGTTCACAGAGATTGACCTTTCGACAGAACTCTCCAGGTTGTACCAAGGAAATCTCAAAAAAGAAAAGAGGAGCATAATAATCCACCAACAAAAAACATCAATGACACACCACCACATACCATCAACTGTAGACACAATAAGGGTATGTAACAAAGATTTGATACTTCTACACAAAATACAATTCTTGCTTTACCAATTAACTAGAATTTGTAGTATATAAACATTTAAGAGAACAGTTTCTTGTTCAATAAAAATCTTTTAACGTTTTGTGTACCTGAATTGCAGCAATAAATCCTCCCCGGATAGCCTTGGGTGTGATTTCAGCAACATATACTGGTGACTGTGTGGAAATGCAAATTAATGCAAGTTCAATTACAATTAGATGGATAAGTAAATTAAACGAGGAAAAATTGCTACTGTTACCACGTAAGTTTGAATCCCAGTTGCGAATCCCATTGACAATCTTCCGAGGTGAAGCCACCAAGCACCCTTTCAACGGATAAAACACTCAATAAATCCATTAACTTGATTTAACAGTGACTTTCATTCTTCCGCTTCTCCATTTTATATTTTCCTATTTTCTGTTTTGGCTCTAAGGAATTTTAGCTCATTGCAG
This sequence comes from Panax notoginseng, assembly GCA_016801055.1. NCBI lineage: Eukaryota > Viridiplantae > Streptophyta > Magnoliopsida > Apiales > Araliaceae > Panax > Panax notoginseng. Next base: position 141,354,700 of record CM029021.1, read on the forward strand.
TCGTGTATCTTTCAGGAGCCTCTCTAAAGAAGCACCAAATGCTACTATGACAATCAAATCTATTTAGCGTACGCCATGTTAAAAATTAAACTTGGTGAACGATAAACCATTAAATGTTTGTTCAGAAAATTAACCAATATATGAATATAACGAGTTAGATTTCTTCCAATGGGATTACTGTACATTCCCTTATATGAAGTTGCAACCTGGTCACTCTGTGTCCCAGTTCTTTTGATAAACATATTTGATATAGATATATTTAAAGCATGATTAGTTCTTGCCCTCTGATAATCAAGAGAAGCACAAAATTATTTAGAGGAAAGAGCAGTTCCTAATAAATGAAGTAAACTTGGATAGGAAAGACACCTTTGAGAAAATGATTGCGAGCCACCCTATGAGGAAGAATATTTCAAGGAACCACATTGTCTGAAACACAAGTATATAGATATACCCCAGATTAAGCGCAGTTAGAGTTGAGTAGTTGACGTAATCTTTAAATAAAGAATTTACACATGCCTTGAGATGATAGAAGGGTTGCACTTATGCATTTCCTGCCAAGGAGATCTGCTAGTTTTCCACTTACAATTGCACCCAACATGCTTCCAAGAGTCAACATTGAAACAAAAACTGAGTACTGCAAACAGACAAATGTAAACTCGTTGGATTTACTAATAGAAAAATCAATGTTCCATTAATATTCCGCAGGATAGGATTAGATTAGGCAAAATGAAAATAAAGGACAATTATAGCAACCAAATCCAACAAGATAAGTCTATAATAGAAAGTGAACATACGATTTACTTGGTTCCTTTTCTTGTCCTACGCACATAGACAAAGAAATTATCAAAGTCTCGCATGGACATCAATTTACCGAGCTTAAAGGTGTCTCTACCTTTCTTTCTCAGATCCTAAGCCAATGCCTCTTTTTCTCTTCTTTTTTCTTTTTAACTTTTTTTAATTACTATCAAACAATCAAGAATGCATGACTACCAAAGTAAACAAAAACTATCCAAAGAAATAAGAATGCGTGACTACCAAAATGGAGAGAAAGAAATCAGAGGAAACTCAATGATCATTAATAGCGCATCTAAATGGTTTTTGTTCTTCAATTCAGAAAGATATGAGACCATTTGACATGATAATTAGAAGCCTTTACATTACTATGTACTTAAACATGAATAATCAGACAAATCTTTGCCATTCTCTTTCTCTCCTAAAACATGATCAACCATACAAATCTTATAAATTCTCACAGCCTGTTCACCCTTGAAAATCTAGTTCACTAAATCAAATCATGAATAGGTCAGTTTTCAAATATGTTGTGGCCTCATCGAGCACAACTCTATTCAATATAGCATGGTCCAAGATCCCTACTCTATTCAATATAGCATGGTCCGAGTTGAAATCACTACATGTGGATTACATATGACAACAAATATCCGAACCACATCCAACTGCAAATATATTTAACAAATGTCCCTTAGAATCTACCATAAAATATACCATAAAGATATTGAATCAAACATAGAAATCGTGGTTTTCTCTCCCCTCTAGAGGATGTGGTTGTGTATTCCCGTGGATGTGCTACTTATGATCTTTCGGTTCATGTATCTAGGAGCATTAAAGGTGCTCTAGCTCACCCACAGGTATGTGATTATTTTAGTACATACATTTTTTTGGTATGCTGTGATTGTATGTTGGTATGTTGTGATTAGGTTAAATGACTAATATTAAATTTTCTCTTTTCCAATCGATATGAAATCTCAGTATAGCATATTAGGAAAGCTAGTAGTTTTGTTAGTTTGGGTATCACGACCTCATCCTTCTATAAAACAATGTCGGTATATTAGTAGCCATGGTCTTATTCTTACTTTAACCATTCCCTTTGGTTTGGTCACTATAGCTTAAGTTGGATTATGTAGATTCGTTTACTTGAAGCAGTTACAACTGAAGTTTAATGCATGTTACTGATTGTCAATGCTTTGGTGGAACTGTAAAATAATAAACAACATGCATGAACAAGCATAATCAAATATATGTAGTAGAGTGACCGGTACTATCACCAGAGTAAGTAGAGAAAATTCTTAGGGTCGGTATTTTTTTTATGATATGCTGCCATTTAATGAGTATAGAGTATGTATCAATCTGAACTAGAATTGTTAGAAGATGAATGAAAATCAAAATTAAGTAGCATGAAAAAAATGGTTGATGTAACTTTGCAAGTCTAGCAGTTGAACTGAGAAAATAGTTACCGTGATACCTTCCTTAATTTGAGAAACATGTTCTACAAGAAGAAAGGTTAGCTGTCATATATAGATCTAAAATCTAAGAGGAAAAGTAGAAAACCAAGGACACACAAGTTTAATGTATTTGTACTTTTGAAGCGAAAGGAGCCTGTCAGACTTAACCCTTGTGTTTCTAGAACTAGAACTATTGATCACCTTTTAAATATTATTATCAGGAAAACTATCTGGAATCCTGTTTTTTTATAGGTAAAATTGAAAATCTGAAGAGGTTAAATTTGAGTACTCATTCAGATTGATAACTAAACTTCTACAAAATTATAAACATAAGAAAGGTTTAACTTTTGTTTTTGCTTGTGTTATTTAATATTTTTCTTCTTGGTCCTTGTTGCATTAAAATGAAGGTGTAAACTTAGTAAAAAATTGTAAGACCCCAACTTTTATAAATAAAGATGAATTTTCTATAAATATCATTTTTGAATATTATGGAGTTAATTTGATATAATGTTATAGTTGTGGGTAATATTTATAAATTTTGCAAAGTAAGCAAGTTGTTATAAAATATTCGTTTGGTCGGAGAATATTCTTTTTGTCGGGGAATATTCGTACGACGGCACAATCATTGGTGGACCCCACAACGGAATTATTGTCGGATGGAGAAAACGACAGAATTATCTTTCTATAAAAATAACGGCGGAAATTTTACCATTGTTACTGTTGAACTACTCGGTAGTAAAAGTACAGTAATACGTGTGGTTGCATAGTAGCACACGGTATTGATTATTAATGCTTATGTGAGAAGTCACTCAGTTTGATTCTATTATTGTCAGTTAATAATATGAATTATTTAGCGATAATGACGTTTTGTTTTATTCGTATTATTAACGTAATAAAACAGAAACATCTTTTTATATAAAACAAAATACTTTATTAAAGTTATTCTATAAATAGAATATATTTTATTTTATTTAAAAGATTTTTCTTTAAATATGGACCGTCAGATTAAAGTAATCAATCTGGACCGTTCATGGATTAGTTACTATGCATTCTATTTTTCTATAAATAGCAGCTCATTCCTTCATTATTTCTTACGAATTCACTGAACTCTAGAGAGAGAAACTATAGAGAGAAACTATAGAGAGAGAGAAGAAGAGTATTCTGCTACTTAACTACTTCCTTACTTCAGCTCTTCTTTAAAACGGTAAGGGGTGTTATTCTTTCTTATTCATGAAGAGAACTGTTATTCCATTTCTTATTATTCTGTTGGAATAACCTGTATATGCGGTCTACCCTATACTTGGTGACATTCTTCTATTATTCTGTTGGAACATCCTGTCTGTGTGTTTTACACCGGACCTGGTTCCGTTTTTATTATTATTCTGTTGGAACATCCTGTCTGTGTGTTTTACACCGGACCTGGTTCCGTCTTTATTATTATTCTGTTGGAATATCCTGTCTGTGTGTTTTACACCGGACCTGGTTCCATTATTTATTATACTGTTCTTTATTATTCTGTCGGAATATCCTGTCTGTGCGTTTACGCCGGACCTGGTTCCATTATTTATTATTCTGTCGGAATATCCTGTCTGTGCGTTTACGCCGGACCTGGTTCCATTATTTATTATTCTGTTGGAATAACCTGTCTGTGCGGTCTATCGCATGCATGGTGATTTTTTTTGTTATTCCATTCTTTATTGTACTCAGTTGGTTAAGTTTTGACTTCTATACTCCATGAAATTTGTGAAATATCCTTGATAATTGCGTTTCATCCAGTATCTTTTCATGAAAATATTCTCCTGATCATTCTTGAATTTTACTCCACAAAGCAGTATCATGTTGACAATTTGGACGTTGTTAATTCTTGGATAAATTAATTCTTGAACTTGTTTTATTGAATTCTTATATCATTGTCATCATCCTCATGTTTATAAAATGTTGAAAGTCATCTGTGGCCTGTAGTGCATAGATGGACTTGGTATGATTATGACCAGGGATTATTCGGTGTAATCATGACCGTAATGTTACGAATGATGTGGTAAAAGTCCTCATTGGCCCGTAGTGCATTGATGGACAGTTGTTGGCATGATCATGACCATTAATGAATATACGAATATCCTTGGCCGTAGTGCATTGATGGACAGTTGTTGGCATGATCATGACCATTAATGAATATACGAATATCCTTGGCCGTAGTGCAGGGGTGATTCGATGATGTGGATTATTTTATTAAGCTGAGTCTCAGCGATCAAAGTGTTGGAAAATCTTTTAAATCATAAAAGATAGTAGAGTTTATTTTCTACTTGACTCTTTTAATGGATTGCTTGTTCCGCTACAGTTAAACTTGATGTCTATTATATTTTATCAGTTTAACATTGTTGAAGGCTAATGATAATTTATTCTGCATTATCTTAGTCATAATATTTCTTACTGGGCTAGTTGAGCTCACCCTTTCTTTCACTGTTCTCTTCAGGAAATGAGAACGTAGCTGGGACAAGTCGGGGTACGGAGTGATGGTCCGAATGATAGTATTAGTTAGTAGTCCTCACTATTCTATGTAATGGTGTGTTAATAAATGTAATGAGGACTCCTTTTGAGTATGAATACTCTCTAGAAGATAATATTTGTATTCAAACTCACAGTTTATGTTTTGTCGTATTGTACACGACAGTTGTATTAATCAGTTGTATTTGTATTCTGTACTATGTATCTGACGACCCAAGATGGGTGATGTATACCTAATTTTGGGGGCGTCACAGTTGGTATCAGAGCTTAGGGATATGATCCCTGGCTAAGATGTGAGAATAGAACTAGGAGGGGAGAGACGGGGAATTCCTTCGCTAGTATGACATACCTAAGTTTATTTGCATGGTATTTAATTGGTCGGTCATAATATAAGGATAATATATGACATATCAATTAATTTTTATTTTGTGGCAGTATCTGAAAATGGCATCTGAGAATGTTGAGAATAGCAATGGAGCACAGACGACTGTTGATTCACCACACATCAATAATCAGGATAATGTGCATCAGGAAGGTGTCAATCCTCATGCAAACAACAACACTGACCAAATGATGAATGATCAAATGTTCAGAGGCTTTATGCAATTCATGCAACAACAGGTGAAAGCGGCTCCTGTCCACAACGTAGGTGGAAATACTGGAAACTCTCAGGCGGTCACCGCTAAACAGTTTAAGGAGCTGGGACCACCGGAGTTTAAGGGAGAGCCCAAACCACTTGTAGCTGAAACATGGATAAAGCAGATCACCAAGATATTTGATGTCTTGGGTTGCTCCGAGGAGCAAAAGGTTCCCTTTGCCGCCTTTATGTTGCGAGGAGAGGCAGATTACTGGTGGGAATCGATAAAGCGTACTCAACCTGCCGCACTGAAGATGTCCTGGGAGAAGTTCCAAGAGCTGTTTAACGACAAATACTTTCCCGAGAGTATTCGTCACATGAAGGAGGTGGAGTTCATCAAATTGGAGCAGAATAATATGACCGTGTCGCAGTACGAGGCAAAATTTGCGGAGTTATCCCGGTTTGCGTCCCACCTGGTGGATAATGAAGAAAGAATGACGCGGATGTTTTTAAGAGGTTTGAAGCCGGAGATACGTCAACATCTTGTTTCTCATAAACTGTGTTTGTATTCAGATGTTGTAAATAGGGCTCAGTTGGTGGAGCGCGATAACGAGATAACGCAACCAAAAGAGAGCAGCCGGCAAAATGATAATACCAGTGAGAGCAGTCATCGAAGCGGTGACAACAAGCGTGGAGGGAATCAACAGGCCAGAAATGGTAACCACTTCGGTGGTAATCAGGGCCAAAACAATAAGAATGGACATTTCAAGAAGAGGAGATTCAACAATGATGGAAAGACGTCAGCACCAGCACCTGTCGTTAAGGAAGGAGAACGACCACCTATCATATGTTTCAAATGCGGAGGGGAGGGGCACATCAGTCCAAACTGCGCGATGCCGTCCAAAGCATGTTATAATTGTGGAAGAGAAGGTCATTTAGCCCGATTTTGTCGTTTACCGAAGACAAATTCAGCTAGGATGGAGGCACCAAAGGCCGTCCCAGAAAAGTCAAAACCGGTTGTGCAAGGGAGAGCGTTTGTTGTGACCTCCCAGAAGCAAGGAACCCGAATGAGGTCATCACGGGTAAGCTTATCATAAACTCTAACGAAGTCTATACTTTATTTGATACCGGTTCAACCCATTCTTTTATTTCTCCTACTTGCGCTCATCGATTAAATTTGATTCCGGAGAAATTAGACTTTGACTTAGCAGTTGAAACTCCATTGGGAGAAACCTTCATTACATCCACGGTTTATAAGTCTTGTTTGGTTCAAGTTGGTACCCACACATTACCTGTCGATCTTATTTCATTAAAAATACTTGCATTTGACGTGATTCTAGGGATTGATTGGTTAACTACTCATCATGCAAAAATTGATTGTTTTCGTAAGGTTGTTAGCTTTCATATTCCTAATCGACCTATTATGCGAATTCAAGCAACCAAACCATTAAAATCAATCGCTGTCATCTCAAGCCATAAAGCTATTCGTTTATTGAAAAACGGATGTCAAGCTTTCTTAGCTCATGTCACAGATCTAAACAAAAATACGTCAGTTTTGAATGATATTTCTATTGTTAATAAATTCCCTGACGTATTCCCTGAAGAACTTCCTGGCCTACCCCCAGAGCGTGAAATTGAATTTTGTATCGACCTTGAACCCGGTACAAAACCCATTTCCAAAGCCCCATATCGAATGGCTCCTATTGAACTTCAGGAGTTAAAGACCCAACTGCAGGAATTGTTAGACATTGGTTTTATTCGTCCTAGTACTTCTCCTTGGGGTGCTCCTGTTCTGTTCGTGAAGAAGAAAGATGGAAGTATGCGACTTTGTATTGATTATCGGGAGTTGAATCATGTCACCATCAAAAACAGGTACCCATTGCCACGTATTGATGACCTGTTTGACCAGTTGCAAGGAGCACAATTCTTTTCAAAGATCGATCTTCGTTCTGGATATCATCAGCTGAAGGTTAGAACTGAGGATATTCCAAAGACGGCTTTTAGAACTCGGTACGGGCATTATGAATTCCTAGTCATGTCCTTTGGATTGACTAATGCTCCTGCTGCCTTCATGGATATGATGAACCGGGTATTCAAGGAATATTTGGATCACTTTGTGGTCGTCTTTATTGATGACATCCTTATTTATTCCAAAAGCCGTGAAGATCATGAGCAACACTTGAGGCTGGTACTCCAAAAGCTTCGTGAATACAAGCTTTATGCCAAGTTGAAGAAATGCGAGTTCTGGCTGGAGGAGGTAGCATTCCTTGGGCACGTAGTATCAAGTCGTGGAATATCGGTTGACCCGGCAAAGATTGAAGCTATTCAAAGCTGGGAGCAACCTAAATCAGTGACCGAGGTACGTAGCTTTCTTGGTTTAGCTGGTTATTATCGGAGATTCGTGGAAGGATTTTCTCGAATCGCTACTCCATTAACTCAGCTGACTCGGAAAGATACAAAGTTTGGTTGGAGCGAAGAATGTGAGCAGAGTTTTCAAGAACTCAAGAGGAGACTCATTTCAGCACCTGTTCTAACAATACCATCTGGCTCGGAGGGATTTGTCATCTACAGTGATGCTTCGAGCAAAGGGTTGGGATGCGTTCTCATGCAACATGGAAAAGTCATAGCCTATGCATCAAGACAACTCAAGGAATATGAGAGGAATTATCCTACTCATGATCTAGAGTTGGCAGCTGTTGTCTTTGCACTTAAAATTTGGAGGCATTACTTGTATGGGGAGAAAGTGGAGATCTTTACGGATCATAAAAGCCTCAAATATTTCTTCACTCAAAAGGAACTCAACATGCGACAACGACGTTGGCTTGAACTGTTGAAAGATTATGATCATACCATTCAATACCATCCTGGAAAAGCGAACGTGGTAGCTGACGCATTGAGTAGAAGATCATATGCGGGTACAAGTGCAATATTAACAACGCAAAGGCCCATTTTGTGTGACTTGCAAAGGATGGAGATAGAGTTGAAGACTCCAGGGACCCATGTGATGATGGCGAATATACGAGTAGAACCGACTTTAATCGATAAAGTTAAAGCTGCTCAAGCTACAGACCTGGAGCTGATGCGTATGAGGAAGAAAGTGCAAGAAGGTGTTATGCCGGAAGCAAGAATCGATGAAGAAGGAATACTTCGAGTCAACTCCAGACTTTGTGTTCCTAACAACCCTGATTTAAAGTATGAAATCATGATGGAGGCGCACAACACACCGTTTGCAATCCATCCTGGAAGTACCAAAATGTATCATGATCTTCGTCATACATTTTGGTGGAGCAATATGAAGAGAGAGATAGCGTTGTTTATCTCAAGGTGTCTAACTTGTCAACGAGTCAAAGCGGAGCATCAAGTACCAAAAGGTCCATTGCAACCACTTGAAATTCCAGAATGGAAGTGGGAGCACATTACCATGGATTTCGTTACCGGTCTTCCTAGGGTTTCTCAAGGTATTGATGCGATTTGGGTCATTGTTGATAGATTGACCAAGTCTGCTCATTTCTTACCGATACGAGAAACTTATACACTTGAACGTCTTGCTCGTATGTACATAAACGAGATTGTAAGACTGCATGGTATGCCAGTATCCATAGTTTCTGATCGAGACCCAAGATTCACTTCACGATTTTGGGTTAGTTTACAAAAAGCTATGGGCACGGAGTTACGATTTAGTTCAGCATATCATCCTCAGACGGACGGACAATCAGAGAGGACTATTCAAACTCTTGAAGATCTATTAAGACTCTGTGTCTTTGACTTCAAGGGAAGTTGGGACAAGTTCTTACCATTGGTGGAGTTTTCCTACAACAACAGTTATCAAGCAAGTATTGGCATGGCTCCATTCGAAGCATTGTATGGAAGAAAATGTCGTTCTCCAGTATGCTGGGATGAGGTGGGCGAAGCAACGTTGTTGGGACCGGAGTTGGTACGTATGACTACAGAAAAGATTCAAACGATCCGACAACGTATAAAAACCTCACAAGATCGACAAAAGAGTTATGCTGATCTTCATCGAAAGGACGTGGAATTTGATGTAGGAGATCATGTGTTCTTACGTGTTGCTCCATGGAAAGGAGTTACGAGATTTGGAAAGAGAGGAAAGCTAAATCCTCGATTCATCGGTCCATTTTTAATCCTCGATCGAGTAGGAACTGTGGCTTATAGACTCGCTTTACCGCCAAGTATGTCTCGTGTTCATAACGTTTTTCACATATCCATGTTACGCAAATATGTGGAAGACCCGAACCACATTATTGAGTTAGAACCGGACGAAATAGCGGAGGATTTGACGTATGAAGAAGTTCCTGTTCAAATCTTGGATAAGAAGGAACATATTCTACGCTCCAAGGTTATACCTCAAGTCAAAGTTTTGTGGAGAAACCACGATGTTGAGGAAATGACTTGGGAGTTAGAATCAGAAATGAAATCAAGGTATCCTTACCTCTTCGACATACCAGGTACGTACCCTAATTTCGAGGGCGAAATTTCATAAGAAGGGGAGGTTGTAAGACCCCAACTTTTATAAATAAAGATGAATTTTCTATAAATATCATTTTTGAATATTATGGAGTTAATTTGATATAATGTTATAGTTGTGGGTAATATTTATAAATTTTGCAAAGTAAGCAAGTTGTTATAAAATATTCGTTTGGTCGGAGAATATTCTTTTTGTCGGGGAATATTCGTACGACGGCACAATCATTGGTGGACCCCACAACGGAATTATTGTCGGATTGAGAAAACGACAGAATTATCTTTCTATAAAAATAACGGCGGAAATTTTACCATTGTTACTGTTGAACTACTCGGTAGTAAAAGTACAGTAATACGTGTGGTTGCATAGTAGCACACGGTATTGATTATTAATGCTTATGTGAGAAGTCACTCAGTTTGATTCTATTATTGTCAGTTAATAATATGAATTATTTAGCGATAATGACGTTTTGTTTTATTCGTATTATTAACGTAATAAAACAGAAACATCTTTTTATATAAAACAAAATACTTTATTAAAGTTATTCTATAAATAGAATATATTTTATTTTATTTAAAAGATTTTTCTTTAAATATGGACCGTCAGATTAAAGTAATCAATCTGGACCGTTCATGGATTAGTTACTATGCATTCTATTTTTCTATAAATAGCAGCTCATTCCTTCATTATTTCTTACGAATTCACTGAACTCTAGAGAGAGAAACTATAGAGAGAAACTATAGAGAGAGAGAAGAAGAGTATTCTGCTACTTAACTACTTCCTTACTTCAGCTCTTCTTTAAAACGGTAAGGGGTGTTATTCTTTCTTATTCATGAAGAGAACTGTTATTCCATTTCTTATTATTCTGTTGGAATAACCTGTATATGCGGTCTACCCTATACTTGGTGACATTCTTCTATTATTCTGTTGGAACATCCTGTCTGTGTGTTTTACACCGGACCTGGTTCCGTTTTTATTATTATTCTGTTGGAACATCCTGTCTGTGTGTTTTACACCGGACCTGGTTCCGTCTTTATTATTATTCTGTTGGAATATCCTGTCTGTGTGTTTTACACCGGACCTGGTTCCATTATTTATTATACTGTTCTTTATTATTCTGTCGGAATATCCTGTCTGTGCGTTTACGCCGGACCTGGTTCCATTATTTATTATTCTGTCGGAATATCCTGTCTGTGCGTTTACGCCGGACCTGGTTCCATTATTTATTATTCTGTTGGAATAACCTGTTGTGCGGTCTATCGCATGCATGGTGATTTTTTTTGTTATTCCATTCTTTATTGTACTCAGTTGGTTAAGTTTTGACTTCTATACTCCATGAAATTTGTGAAATATCCTTGATAATTGCGTTTCATCCAGTATCTATTCATGAAAATATTCTTCTGATCATTCTTGAATTTTACTCCACAAAGTAGTATCATGTTGACAATTTGGACGTTGTTAATTCTTGGATAAATTAATTCTTGAACTTGTTTTATTGAATTCTTATATCATTGTCATCATCCTCATGTTTATAAAATGTTGAAAGTCATCTGTGGCCTGTAGTGCATAGATGGACTTGGTATGATTATGACCAGGGATTATTCGGTGTAATCATGACCGTAATGTTACGAATGATGTGGTAAAAGTCCTCATTGGCCCGTAGTGCATTGATGGACAGTTGTTGGCATGATCATGACCATTAATGAATATACGAATATCCTTGGCCGTAGTGCATTGATGGACAGTTGTTGGCATGATCATGACCATTAATGAATATACGAATATCCTTGGCCGTAGTGCAGGGGTGATTCGATGATGTGGATTATTTTATGAAGCTGAGTCTCAGCGATCAAAGTGTTGGAAAATCTTTTAAATCATAAAAGATAGTAGAGTTTATTTTCTACTTGACTCTTTTAATGGATTGCTTATTCCGCTACAGTTAAACTTGATGTCTATTATATTTTATCAGTTTAACATTGTTGAAGGCTAATGATAATTTATTCTGCATTATCTTAGTCATAATATTTCTTACTGGGCTAGTTGAGCTCACCCTTTCTTTCACTGTTCTCTTCAGGAAATGAGAACGTAGCTGGGACAAGTCGGGGTACGGAGTGATGGTCCGAATGATAGTATTAGTTAGTAGTCCTCACTATTCTATGTAATGGTGTGTTAATAAATGTAATGAGGACTCTTTTTGAGTATGAATACTCTCTAGAAGATAATATTTGTATTCAAACTCACAGTTTATGTTTTGTCGTATTGTACACGACAGATGTATTAATCAGTTGTATTTGTATTCTGTACTTTGTATCTGACGACCCAAGATGGGTGATGTATACCTAATTTTGGGGGCGTCACAAAAATGTTCTGGTGTCGGATGCAATAATTCCAATTACCTTAATACTATGCAGTGATGTATTTTGCTTTTCAATATTATTTCATTCTCTTGTTTCTCTGTTGCAAGAATTGATGCATCACATAGGTCTTTACATGGCAAGAGGCAGGGGAGCCAAGGTGGTGTCTGAAGTGTCATTTGATTCACTAGAGGAGCTATGAGCTTAAAGCTGCCTGTGGTTTTTGGAATCCTAGCTTGTGAATATGCAGAAGATGTAGCGACTGTTAGTTCATTTATGCTTTAATTTTGTTTCAAACTATGTATACTTGCTCATGGCACGATAATAATGTTGTGGTTGACGTGGTATGCTATATCAACCACAGCAGAATCCTGCATTGCCCAATAAGGGACAAATTATCTAAGTTTCTTGTAAACCTTTGAAAATATGTACTTTTGATTGGTCAGATTTTTCTTGTGAGTTGAGTCGCTTCTGTATGTAATTGCTATTATTGCGTCCTAGTTTTCGCCGAATTATATACACATAAATTATTAAAAAGATTTTTTTTTCTTGGTCTTAGAACTTAACAACCATTAGGTAAGTATACCTTGTCATTAACATCTTTGAAGACCAGGTGATCCTTAGAACTTTTAGAGAATCAAATACAAGGTTTTTAGGGATTACATAGAGTCATTAGTTATGATTCCAAAGATCATAGCTTCAGGATTGTAGGTAAGTACCTCACAGGGTCACTGGAGCAACAAAAGCTCAGAACAACTCTGATTTGCATTTAAAAATCTAATAATATATTTATGTTGGTCTCCAAATATCTTAGTAAAATCATACTACCTCGTAATTTGGTTGATCTTTCTTTGTATAAAGAGTCTTGATTACATTATTTATGGTATGAGGAGACATAATATACATGAAAATGTTTCTGCTGGAATTGATGAATTTACTCAAACATGGTGAAGAGGAATATTGATCTATGAAAATAAATGTGTACTTAAAAAATAAACTTACTCGCCTAATCTTCTAAGGGAGAAGTAACATTTGTCCTCTAAATAGATTTCATCTACAAGACCTCTTCTTCGTTCACCCTCGCCCTAGAAATGCTTCAAAAAGATAAAAGTGAAGAAGAAAAGCCAACCAATCAAATATATTGAATCTAATAATAACCAAAAGATATCACTATGTAAATTTTTATGGTAGATTCTAAGGGACATTTGTTAAATATATTTAATCTAATAATAACCAAAAGATATCACTATGTAAATCTCCCTTAGAATCTACCGTAAAATTTTAAATATATCACTATGTAACAACCTACAAACCTCCGAACCACATCCAACTGCCTATGTACTATATATGAAATAAATCAAAAATGGATCCACATATACAAAGATATATATTCAAAGTGCAAGAAATGAATCTGACACTTTACATTAATTTGCTTTTAACACACTAGCAACTATTGTGACATACTGTAATTATCAAGCATTTCATTGAGATATACAATGAAGAAATTATTGTGAGAACATTAAACATTTATCAGTATGTGCATATAATGAACCAATTAGATCCTGAAATATCCAGAGTGGTGAATAGCCAAGCAAACAACACAATACCCAGAGCGACTCAGACTAGGATTCTTCAATACCCAGAGTACTATAAGTTGTCAAAACCAAATCATACTTCTGAAGTTCCGTAACATCTTTTGTCCAATCAGAGTATCATAAAATATCACTTACCCCCAATTGGATAAAATAAAAAACTCAACTAATTGATCTCAGTTTAATTGAAACAAGAAGGTTTTATTATTATACATTTGCTTTGCTTGCTAATTAAATTCGCACTTGGTCTAGAATGGGTAGCTTGGGTTTAGCCAGACGGTGAGGGGAGAAGAAGGCTGGGATCCGCAGTGAGGAAGAAGAAGGGGGAGGAAAGATCGAGTCTTTATAGGCAAATCACATTGCCTTCCACGAAAATTTCTTGGTCCCTAAGCCTTTTGGGGGCGCACGGCTTCCACCCCCGAATCGCCACCTCCTGCTTCATCTTTGTCGAGCTGTTCTTATTCTCTTCCAGGTCCTACTCTTTCTTCTTCCCCTTTTTCTGAAATTGCCCTAACTACTGCTATATTGTTCCTTTTTTTTTCTTCCCAATTAGGGTGTTATATGGCCAAAGGCTATGTTTGATTAGCTTAATTTATTAATCCCCTACTAAGGTTTTTATTTGATTTGTTTAGTTTAAATTTTATTTTCTTTCTTCACATAATATAATTTATTATTTCTCATATTCACACACACAATATATATATATATATATATATATATATATATATATATATATATATATATATATATATATATTATCCATATTGATTATTATATTATACTTATTTTCTTTTAAAAAAATAATATTTCTTAAACCAATTATTCTTTCGTAAAAATTAATTCATATCAAACCAAGTACTTAACATATTTATCGCATATTCAAATACTCATTACATTGCATGTATTCACGTACACTGCAACGTATATTCAATGTCGTATATATAATAAAAAAAATTATTCACTAAATTCTTATTTTAATATATACTGAAAACTACTGAACGCCATTTGAAATAACGTTGAATTTTTGGATTTCTTTTTTTTGGCTAAAAATCAGAAAGGCAACCAACGCCACTTAAAAAAAATATTTTTTTTAAAAACGAATTTAAAAAAAATTATATTTTATTTTTTTTAAGAAATTTTAAAAAAATAAAAATGTGATCCAATGCCAAACTAACCAGCATTGTAACTTTTTTTAAAAAATTTTATAAAGTAAATTTGTAAACAAAAAAAGTAAGATGTAACATCACTTTAACTGACGTTGGAATCTTTTTCTTTTTTTTTAAATTTCTTTGATCTCTAGTACTTGTTTACAAATATCAATATTTTTTTATGTTTATTCTCTGTCATCGGCGTTGGAAATGAAGGAGTATATAAGACTTTAGCTATAAAAAAATAAAAACTAAACTTCTAACGCCAATTAAAGTGACATTTCATCTTACTCTTCTTTTTTACAAATTCATTTTTTTTTAAAAAAATAAAAATAAAATAGGGATAAAATTGATATTACATTAATATGAGTCAAACTAACTTATTAGGAATGACTTATAAGTTATTTTTAAATAACTTTATTCTATTTTAGTTCATAAAAGATAATAAATTTTTCTTCATCTTTTATGTTTTCTCTTAGAACTGATAATATTATAATTAAATTTTATAATATATTTGGAAAAAAGGTAAAAGGAGAACTAGGAATAGCTAGGGGTATACCATTACTATTTTTCTTTTTATGTTTTATTTTTGAACTTAAAAATATGTTCATGATTTAAGTTACTCCCTCCGTCTAAGAATAAAAGATCTTATTATTTTATGTAATCTTAAGTTAACAATTTACTTATATTAATTAATCTACTTTTTTCAATAATTTGTGCGAAATATCCTTAGTATTAAATGTCATATTTTTATTATTTATAAATATTTATATAATATCACTAATCATGTATAGAAAAATATACAATTAGATCAGAATTTAAATATGAATAATTTTATCATTTAATATTTTTTTTTAAATTCGCATAAAATCAATTATTACTTTCATTCTTGGAGTGAGGGAGTACTTGTAAGTATATATATATATATATATATATATATATATATATATATATATATATATATATATATATATATATATATATATATATTTATAAATTTATCTCTAAATATTCATATAAATATTTATAAACAAATATTCATATAAATTTATCTTTAAAATTTATAAACAAATATTTATTTATAAATATTACATCTAAAATTTATAAAATTTAGATATGAATAATTTTTATAAATATTTATATGAATATTTAGAGATAAATTTATAAATATTTATATGAATAATTGTTTACATATATATATATATATATATATATATATATATATATATATATATATATATATATATAAATATTCATAGTTACTTTATATAAATTTAGTTTAATGTTGCAATTTGTTTAGTTAACTAATAAATTAGAATGGCTCAGTGGTAGGCTGGTAGATTAATGGCCCAATAACTCATATGTCTTAGGTTTGAAACCTTATGTTATATTTTTTGTGTATTAGATAAATTCTATTACCATCTATATATATATACTCATCTTAAATCTCCACATTAAACTAAATATTTATATAACTACCAATGAATATTTTAATATATATATATATATATATAAATTTATCTTTAAATATTCATATAAATATTTATAAACAAATATTCATATAAATTTATCTTTAAAATTTATAAACAAATATTTATTTATACATTTATAAATATTTCATCTAAAATTTATAAAATTTAGATATGAATATTTGTTATAAATACTTATATGAATATTTAGAGATAAATTTATAAATATTTATATGAATATTTGTTTATATATATATATATATATATATATATATATATATATATATATATATATTCATATATAGTTACTTTATATATATATAGGGATAAGGTCCAAAAATGCCCCTGACATTTTTTCCAATGTCTACCGAGCACCTATACTTTTTTTATCCAAAAATACCCTTAACGTTACAATTTTTGGGTCATTCGTGCCCCTGCCGTTAACAGCTGTACCAACTAGACTAACATCCGTCCAAATTGATTACGTGACAGCCACATGGACATACTAAAAATACTAATTAAAAAAATACTAAACACTAATTAAAAAATATACTAAAATACTAATAAAAAGTACTAAAATACTAATTAAAAAATACTAAAAAAAATTACAAAAATACTAAAATTCAAATTATTTTACTAAATATTAGTATTATATACTTTTTACTTTTTACTAAATATTAGTATAACATATCAAATTTTACTAAATATTTAGTATTATATTTTACTAAAATACGAATTTACTAAAATTTAACGTAATTTTTTTTTCTATTACTAACTTTTTTTTACTAAATTACAAATTTATTTAGTATTATATTTTACTAAAATAAACATTTACTAAAATTTAACGTTACATTAATAATTAAAAATCTGCATCTACATAATCTTTGAAATCTTTTCGGTAAAATAAATTAATAATTAAAAATGCCTCATACCGACAGAGTTTTAATTAAATGTTTAACGATGCAGACATAGACATTAATTACTAGAATTCATACGTAAAAAAGTTTTGATATTAAACAGCAAGAATAAATTAGGAAATAAAAAAATAGAATTAAGGCTTACATAATCCGTTTGTCATGGAAACTAGAATATGATTCTACTAGAGCTTTCGATATTTCGAAGTGGTCTAAGGTCACATAAGGAATTATTCCTTCATTCATGATGAAGAAAATAAGTAGTTAGCGTTATAAATAAAAATGGGATAAATTATTTTGTTAATTAAAAAAATACTAGTTGTAAGACCCCAGCTTATTAATGAATAAAATTAAATTTTCTCTAAATATTATTGTAAATAATAAGAAGTTAATTTGATATAATACTTTGGTTATGGGTGAAATGTGCAAATTTTACAAAATAAGCAAGTGGTTATAAAATATTCATTTTGTCGGGGAATATTCGTTTGGTCGTGGAATATTCTTGCTGTCGGGGAATATTCGTACGTCGACGCAGCCTTGTGTGAGTCCCATAACGGAAAGCGATTGGATGAAGAAAACGAAAAGTATAAGTTGTTTATAAATAACGGCGTAGTTGTTACCGTTAATACTGTTGGAATACCCGGTGGTTAAAATACAGTAGCACACGGTATTGCACCAATTATTGATTCTTACGTAAGAAGGCACTACTCAATAATTGTTACAGTAGTTATTATTCAATATTTTATTTTATTGATTCAATAATTGATGCGTTGATATTTTATATTATTGTTGTTTCAATAATTGTTGCTGCACAGTATTTTCCTTTATCAGATCAATAATTCATATTATTTGAATAATATTATTGGATAACATTATTGGCAATGTCTAGAAAGTTCTGTCTAAGGAGAGGTTTGGTCATCTAATTACGCGCCAGTAAGGAGAAATCTTTATTGGAAAGCCCCCTCTTTCCTAGGAACGGCCTGGTTGTCATAAATGTGATTCTGTAATATTATTTGTGAATAATTAATTATTGATTCATATGATAAGGAAATATTTATTTTATGTGGATATAAATGAGGGATATATTTTTGTGGTTAAAAATGAAGGAGTTATGTTGAGGTTTTTATCAGTATTTTAGTCGGAATGGAGGTATTAAAAATCAGGATTTTTGAGATATTTTGCGGGGATTATAATTTTTAATCCGACCATTGGATCGTGGTAATTTTTGGATATGTTATACATATATAAGTTGAGTATATGTCCACAAATTTTGAACCGTTAAAAATGAACGTATGATTTATTATGAATTTTACGAGATGACTGGTTCAGAAATTGTTGAATTTTCGGAGTTAATCATTTTGGTAAAAAATTCTAGAATTGGTGGGCCCCATTCTTGGTTGGTGAAGAAATGTGCTGAGATTTTTATTCAAATGTAGTAGGTGGGAATAGTAGCAGGTAAAGCCATCAGGTTACAGGTTAAGTCTGCTTCGGCGTGCTAACATTTTTTTATAAATAGAGGGCTAAGTTAGAATTGAAAATCACACCAGAAACAAGTTTTCTCTCTTTCTCTCTCTAGATTATTGAGTGTATTTTGTGAGTATTTAGATACTTTGAGAGTTTCTATTCATCAGAGCAAGTTTCTTTCAGCCTTATACCAGTATTCCGACCAGAAGTACTGATATTTTGAGGTAAGGGATGTTATTTTATTCGAAAATGATATTATTTCTTCACTATCATTATGCCGAAATATTGGTTGAAAATTTTTATCAAATTTGGAACTTTTCACGTCGGGGTTACTATTCATGAGTTACTATTCACGAGTTACTATTCACCAAAAAATAAAATTTTTTCTTTTTGTCCAAGATGTCTATTATGGTTACTATCTTTGATTGTATCAATGTTTTGATCTTTATTTTTGAATTCTGCTTCACAATTGATTATTATGAAGTATTATTGATCTTGGATAAACTGTTATACGAATCCCTACTATTTGTCCTTCTGTCTCACTGGATTTGTTCTCTTTAAGATATTTTTCATCATCATCAGTCCTAAATGATGATATTACTGAATATCTTTGGCCTGTAGTGCAAAGATGTATGATTACTTGATGAATATCTTTGGCCTGTAGTGCAAAAATGAACAAGTGTTGAGATGAACATGACTGACAGGTGATACAAATGAATATCTTTGGCCTGTAGTGCAAAGATGAATATTTGGATAAAGATGATTATTAATTGATGTTACAGGGATAAAATATTGATGATGGACTTTTAAATCTTAGAAGATAGTAGAATTCATTTTCTATTTGACTCTTCTAATGGTTTGTTGTTTCCGCTGCAGTTGTTGATCTAAAACTTGTTGTCGATTATATTCTATCAGATTTTTCCCTGTTGAATACTAATGATAATTTGTTGTATATTATCTTAGTCATAATATTCTTTACTGGGCTAGTTGAGCTCACCCTTTTCCTTTTTGTTCCATTTTTCTTCTCAGGAGGTGAGAACATAGCAGGATCTAGTCGGGGTATGGAGTGATGGTTCTAGAAAGATGTTTTAGCAGTTCTCACTATTTCTGTAAAATAATATTTAAATAATTATATTGAGGACTTATTTGAGTGTGGATATTGTCTAGAAGACAATATTTGTATTTAAACTCACAGTATGTGTTGTCGTATTTTGCACGACAATTGTATTATTGAAGTTGTAGTTTGCTTTCTGTACCATGTATTTGGCGACTCAGAATGGGTGTTGTATACCTATTTTGGGTACGTTACACTAGTATTTTACTAAATATTAGTATTATATACTAAAATTATTTTGTTAATTAAAAAATACTAAATATATTCATATTTTAGTAAAAAAAAAGTTAATAATAGAAAAAAAAATTACGTTAAATTTTAGTAAATTTGTATTTTAGTAAAATATAATACTAAATATTTAGTAAAATTTGATATGTTATACTAATATTTAGTAAAAAGTAAAAAGTATATAATACTAATATTTAGTAAAATAATTTTAGTATTTTAGTATTTTTTTAATTAACAAAATAATTTGATATTTAGTATTTTGTAATTTTTAATTAGTATTTTAGTATTATTTTATTAGTATTTGAGTATATTTTTTAATTAGTATTTAGTATTTTTTTAATTAGTATATTTAGTATGTCCATGTGGCTGCCACGTAATCAATTTGGACGGATGTTAGTCTAGTTGGCACAGCTGTTAAAGATAGGGGCACGAATGACCCAAAAATTGTCGTTAAGGGTATTTTTGAACAAAAAAAAGTATAGGGTGCTCGGTAGACATTGAGAAAATGTCAGGGGCATTTTTGGACTTTATCCCTATATATATATATATATATATATATATGTGTGTGTGTGTGTGTGTGTGTGTGTGTGTGTGTGGACGGGCTGACGTGGCGAATATTGAACTTTATCTCAAAAAATATATTGATGCAAAGATTCGAACACAAGACCTCTAATTTGGAATATTGATCCAACGACCACCCGAGCACCTGGATCTAGTTGCTATTATTTTGCAAGGATTAGTATTTAGTACTATTATTATTATTATTATATTATTATTATTATATTATTATTATTATTATTATTATTATTATTATTAGGTTTCCTACCTGTCCAAATTTCATAAGGAGTGTTAGGGACAGATTTGCTAGGAACCCGGTTTAAAATATGAACAGTTGTCTTTAATTCCTCAGTCCACAAAAACACAGGTAAGCTAGAAATGCATAACATACTACGTACCATATCCATAAGGGTACGATTTCGCCTCTCAGCTACACCATTTTGCTGCGGTGTACCAGACATTGTATACTGAGTGACGATTCTATTTTCTTGACAAAATAAGACAAATGGGCCAAAACTATCACCTGTATCGGAGTGTTTACCATAATATTCTCCGCCTCTATCTGATCTCACTACTTTAATTTTTCGGTCAAGTCGATTTTCAACTTCACCTTGAAAACTTTAAACATATTTAGTGATTCAGATTTTTCATTAATCAGGTAGACATAAGTATAACGAGAATAGTCATCAATGAACGTAATGAAAGATTCGTGTCCACCAATTCCTAGAGAAAATGGTCCACATATATCAGTGTGAATTACCTCAAGAAGTGCACTACTTCTTGTTGCTCCTTTCTTATTACTTTTCACAAATTTTTCTTTTATACATTCAATACAATGGTCAAGATCAGAAAAATTTAGTGAATAAAGAATTCCATCCTTTATAAGACGTTGCATTCTGTCTTTTGAAATATGGGCTAAGCGTTGATGCCACAATTTTGAAGAATTCTCATTATCTAGTTTTCTCTTATTTCCACTTTTAGAGGTACTTTCTGTAACATTCATTGTTAACAAGGATTCAGAAAAGATATTATCCAAATTTATCTTATAGAGGTTTCCCTCTAAAGAGCCAGAACCAATAACATGAGAGTAATGATAAATAATTATTTTATTATTCCCAAACTTAAACGAAAATCCATCAACGTCAAGTTTAGATACAGAAATTAAATTTCGTGTCATACTGGGAACATAAAGAGTATCATATAAATACAAGGTGAAAGCACTCTCCAAAACTAAAGGAAGAGTTCCTACAGCTTCAACTTGTATAGACTCTCCATTGCCAACTTTAATGGTTCTTTCTCCCTTTTGGAGTGTCTTCTTTGAAAGGAATCCCTGCAATGAATTAGTAATGTGAACCATAGCACCAGTGTCAAGCCACCATGTATTAGAAGGAACATCAATTAGAAAGGATTCATAAGTTACATAATTGATGGACGATATACCTTTCTTTTCAAGTCATTCTCTTAATTTAGGACATTCTTTCTGAATATGTCCTTACTTCTTACAGAAGTGACATTTAGGACTTGCCTCAGAGTTGTTACCTGAATAATTTGCCTTATTTGTTTTGGTAGAAATTGGTTTATCCTTATTCTTAAAACCTTTATCATTTTTATAAACATTCTTCTTATAGGATCCAGTGGTAGTCAAATGAGCAACATTAGGTTTTTCAACCTTAAGCCTTTTTTCATCTTGGACGCATATAGAGATTAACTTGCTCATCTTCCACTTTTCTTTCTGCGTGTTATAATTGATCTTAAATGAATCAAACTGTGCAGAAAGAGAAGTCATAATGAAGTGAATAAGAAAACTCTAAAAAATCGTCATGTTCATACATTTTAATTTAAAGGCCATGTCATTCATCATCATAATATGCTCGCGTACCCCACTAAACCCATCATACCTGCTAGTAAGCATTTTCAAAATAAGGGTACTTGAATGAGTTTTAGAAAACCCTTAAATTGTTACTCGACTAAAGTTAAATACTCTTTAACATTCTCAAAGTCAGGAATGACTCTTCGAATGGCTGTCGTGATAGAGTTTTTTCATAATCATAAGGGACGTGCAGTTGGATCGCTCTCACTTTTCATAAATAACCTTTTTGTTCAATTAAGCTAGTAGTTGTATTTGTAAGTGGAGCAGGAGGATCAACTCGTAATGCATAGTCCAAATCCATAACGCCGATAACAATTTTCACTTACTCTTTTCAAGTAGTAAAATTAGTTCCATTCAAGATTTTAATTCCAGAGAGATACTCAGAAATACTAGTTGGAGTCAATGTTGAAACATAATCATGCTCATAAACATGCTTACAAAAAACTAAAAGAAATCTACAATGTACAACAATAATTAATAATTAATCATAATAAAAACCAACTGTTGGGCAAGCAGTTAATTATATAAAATCTATTTACAACACTAAAAAATAGATTTTAGTGAGATGTTGGTGCATAATTATTAATTTTTCGTTGGTCCAATTAATAATATACTAATAACATCCCCATAAAATAATGCAAAACACATTTATCCACGCATCACCGTTGGGCAGAAACGAAATAAACATGTTACTTATGCAATAAAATTCCATTTAATAAACTCTAATTCTAATTTTTCAGTTGGGTAAAATTAAAATCTTTATTTATTAAATGTAACATTATGTGACTTTTCTTAATCTTTAATTGTTTCAATTGATAATCCTCCGTTGGGCTGATTATTAATTTTAACAATAAAAGAGTCACGCATAAACGTAAATTATTATAATCAAACTTATTTTTTTTAAAACATATTAATCAAGTTTAAAAATTAACATTTCTTAAAATTTACATGTAACATCTTAAAAGCCCTAATAATATTTCACATCATGTTCAAAATCTTGAATTAAGATATATAGTTATGAACATGAATCAATTATAAAATATTTAAATTAATTTAAACCCTTCATGGAAAAAGGAAATCTTCAGCAGCAGGCCCCAAGCCTAATCTGGCAACCGGTAACATGTATGCCGTAACTATATATATATATATATATATATATATATATATATATATATATATATATATATATGTCATAATAGTTCGAATTTGGATTATAGTATTAACTTAAATTTGGACATAATAATATTATATTGAGAAAATAAAGTCAATACATATTAGTTTAATATTTTTCCAATAGATTTAGCAGAATACATAAATCATGATGCATAACATGATGCTTTCAGTAATTTATAAGTAATAATATTATATAAGCAAAACATGAGGCAAGACACGATACAAAATAAATTAATTTATAAGTAGTAATATATATGCAGAACAAGATGTTATAGAATAGTTCTGTTCGGAAATTATTTTCGTTAGTAATTTATACGTAGTCTGATGTATTCTTTTTGTTCACAGCTCACAAGCTTTCGTATTGGAAAATTCAAGCAGTACTTAATGTTTATGTATGCATCAAAATAAGTACTCATGATTCATGTAAACAAAATAAAGCAATAAAAGGAATTAAGATCACCATACATGATATGATATAGTACTTTATCACATAGTACAGGAGAATAAATGTAATAACAAAACTGTTAGTTTTTCTTACTTTCGGGAACTTTTTTCTTTTCTTTTCTTTTCTTTTCTTTTTCCCGTGATAAGAGAATAACGAATTGAAACAAATTGATGTTATAATCATCAAGATCCTTTTTCACTGAAACAATATAAATTAACATATTCTATGCGATAGCATAACCATGCTTTGATACCAGATGTTGAATAAATTATACAGAAACGTGCTATTGCATAGAATAAAATAAAATCAATAATCATAACAATATTAAGTACTCACATGAATTGAGAGAAGTCATCTTGTATGTATCACACTTTCGCTATGCTTAAGGGTGAAGGTCTTCAATTGCCTCTTTCAATCTTAGGATGGATGTATAGGTGTGTAAATAAAATTCAGACGACAATTGGGACCAAACCCTAACTGTTTTATTTATAGAATAGCTAAGCGTCAAAATTATCCATCAAGATTATGAAACCCTAGGGCCCATTATGCCAAATACTATTAAGAATATTATTTATAGGCCATATAATTAATTACCATAAATAAAGTGATTAAATTAATACAATATGTAAGCCCAATAATTATATAAATAGTAGAGACCACATAAGTAAATAAAATATTCTAACATATATATGATATTGGTTGTGTGTTTGACTGTTATAGACTGAATTTAGGCACAAGGGGATAAGTGGGCTGTAGAGTAATAAAGGAGCTAAATTGGGAATTTAAAGAAAATAAATAGCTATGACACTTATGTTGCAAAACAGTGCTTATAAAGTGTTTGATAAAATTCCTCAATGAACTGTTTTGCTTAATTCGTCAGAATTAAAACTTGGGTTATATATATATACCATGCATGAGGGTAAGTAAAGTGTTGTGCCTTGTTAAATGGAATGAAAACTAATTTTTTTTAAGCTAAAACAAAAAGGGGGATTTTAATATGTCAAGTTATGTTGGCAAACTGTTTTGGGCAACTTAAGAAATTTAATCTGAGAACGTAGTATGTTTTGTTATTTGGTTGCTATCACATCTAAAACCTACTGGAACTTGGGTACAAAAAAAAGAAAAAGAAACAACAAGTGTAACAAAGGTAATGTAGCAAGCAAAAAAAGGGGCTGGGGAAGGTTTGGGCTGGCCGGGGCTGCTGCAGGCAGCAGCAGCTAGCGCCTAGCGTTGTGCTGCAGAGCCAGAAAGCCAGTTTGGCACCAATTTGGTTTGCGTATTATATGTAATGACTGTAATTTGCAAGTTATTTTTAAAAAGGTGGGTGCACTATTTTACATTTCTAATAAAGGTTGTAAATAGCTTACCAATAGAAAGCCAAAAATGGCATGAAATAAGAACAAAGCTGCTGCCCATGGCAGCAGCAGTGACTGAGTATGGCCTCGGGTGGGGGGTCCTTCCTTGAACTCTTACTTGGCGCAGTTAAACTTCTAAGATAGCCAGCTTGTGCCTCTTTGTAATAGATATATACATACAAGCTATGTAATATTCCAAAACATAATGCAAACGGATTAAAACAAAATGGGGAAAATAAAACCATGTAAGACATGGGGTAAGCAAAGTAAAGGGTTGCTGCCCACTGGTAGCAGCAGTTGGTCCACCCAGCAGCAAGTGGTTATTATATTAACAGAAGGGCAGTCTCATTTGATTTCCAAGCATAGTTTACAAGCTCAAAAACAAGAATAAGTTGAAATTTATGTAAACAAGCAAGCTAAATTGGGGGTATTGAGCTGCTGCCCAGAGGCAGCAGCGTGTACTAATAACAGCAGCAAGTACCAGCCTTAGCTGCTACATTAGTAAAAGGAGGCCATGTGGTTCTGTTTTGTAACTCACGCAAAGCACGGCGTAACCGCTAATGCAATGTAAAGCCACACTAAAAAAAAATTTAATCCCACAAAGTCAAATATAATTGACTAATAGCATAAAGAAATGCTAAGAAACTGTTAATGCAGGCAAGTGAGCTACTAGACTCATTTAGCTAAATAAAGGAAACAAAAGGGTAACAAGCGAAAGGAAAATTTAACCTAAGCATAGTGATATGATAAGAAGTTACTAAGCCAAATGAAATTAAATTATGCAAGAGAATTGTTAAAGCAATAATAAAGACTGTATAATATATTTGGCCAACGGGGGTTGTTTTGACATAGCTAAGAAATGCATTAAGATTAAGTGAATAAGTTTGACAATTTAATTTGCAAAGCAAATTGGGAACTAAAAGTTCTACCCTCATGATATACAATCATACATGAAATACCTTACGTATTCATCTTGAATACGTAAGTTATAAAGAAGATTGCTATATTTACGGCAAACCAAAAGAAGTAAAAGGAGTATGAACTAATATCACGAAAAGTTCATGAATAGAAATTATGTCAGACCCTATAAAAGAAAGAAAAGGCTATTGTAAGAACATGGATGAGATATTTGAAAAATGTATAGAAATATTTCAAATATAGAATATGAACTAAAGACATGATCAATGTGGTTATGTGATGTATAAAGATGCTAGTTATATGACTCGAATACTTGGCTAATGTATTTATGAATGGAAATAAATTGTGTAAGCTCTGTGAGAACATATTAAAGCTGAACCTTATCAATAGTCTACAAACAAGGCAAGTTTCTCAGTTTATTTATGTGGACTTATAATTGCTATAGATAACTGTTAGCATGATTTATGTTTATAAGTATGTAATACCTATGAACTGCATTATTTGCTTTGTGAATGATGAATGTCAAATTATGACTAATTATTGAATTGAGTAGGGGAACTTAATATATATGTGCAATGAATGATATGTACATGACATGTGTAGTATGCTATGGTATGTATGTTACTACCAGCAGGACATAAATGTGATAATGCATTTGTAATATGCTTGAACACCAAGAATATAAATGCATGAACTGAATGTGAAACCTATGTACTACGTGATGCATGATAGATTGTTAGACTTGTTGGGCCGACGTGCTCAATCTTACTTAATTTGCAGGTTAAAGCTATGATGTGATCTATCATGATTAGGAGCGCATAAAAAGAAGACTAGTGATTTAATTGAGATTGTGTTAAATCATTTAATTGTATTTTCTTGTGTAAATCACAGATGTGTAAATTTTTATATTATTCGATAGATGAAGATTATTTGTTCTAAAAAGGGGATATGCTTGAAAGAATGAATTGTATATATATATATATATATATATATATATATATATATATATATATATATATATATATATATATATATCTACTCAGGCTAAATAAGTCATATCATATAATAAATATGATTCTAGTATAAAGAAGATTTGTAAAGGTTGCGATTCAGGGAATGAATGAATAGAAAAAAAATTATTCCTAATTTTTAGCTATTTTAACATTAAATAATATTTTAAAGTTAGAACATGATAATATTAACGCACAAGATCGGGAAGAAAAATATTCCCGATTTCGGGGGTGTTACATACTCACCATGCTAAAATTGATTATTTTCGTAAGGTTGTTAGTTTTCATATTCCTAACCAACCTGTTATGCGAATTCAAGTAATCAATCCACTAAAGTCAATCACTATCATATCAAGCCATAAAGCTATTCGTTTATTGAAAAACGGATGTCAAGCTTTCTTAGCCCATGTCACAGATTTAAACAAAAATACGTCAGATTTGAATAATATTTCTATTATTAATAAATTTCCTGACGTATTCCCTGAAGAACTTCCTAGCCTACCCCCAGAGAGTGAAATTGAATTTTGTATTGACCTTGAATCCGATACAAAACCCTCAAAAAAAATTTCACCCAAAATGATCGTAACATGTGCCAAAGACGTTGACTAGAGCTGTTGAAAGATTACGATAATACCATTCAATACCATCCTAGAAAAGCAAACGTGGTAGCTGACGCGTTGAGTAGAAGATCGTATGCGTTTATGAGTGCGATATTGTTAACACAAAGACCCATTTCGTACGACTTATAAAGGATGGAGATAGAGTTAAAGACTTCAAGAACCTACGTAAAAATAACGAATATACGATTAGAACTGACTTTAATCGATAAAGTTAAAGCCGCTCAAGCTATAGACACAAAGCTGATGAATATGAAGAAGAAGGTGCAAGAAGACGATATTCTAGAAGTAAGAATCGACGAAGAGAGAAAATCTCAACCTTCGATTTTATTGGTCTATTTGAAATCCTCGATCGAGTAGTAACTGTGGCCTATAGACTCGCTTTACCGTCAAGTATGTCGCGTGTTCATAACGTTTTTCACGTATCGATGTTACGTAAATATGTGGAAGAACCGAATCATATTATTGAATTAGAACCGGACGAGATATCGAAAGATTTAACGTATGAAGAGGTAGCTGTTAAAATCTTGGATAAGAAGAAAAACATTCTACGCTCAAAGGTTATACCTCAAGAGTTAGAATCTGACGAGGTATCCTCATCTCTTCGGCATACCAGGTACGTACGTAAATTTCAAGGGCAAAATTTCATAAGGAGAGGAGATTGTAAGACCCCAAATTATATGAAATGAAAGTATTCAATTTTCTTATAATTATTATTCTATTTAATAATGGTTAAGTTGATAAAAGGTTAAAGTTAAGGGTGATATGTGAAATTTTTTTAAAGTAAGCAAGTTGATATAAAATATTCGTTGTGTCGGGGAATATTCGATTGGTCGGGGAATATTCATTTTAACAGGGAATATTCGTACGACGGCACAATCATTGGTGGACCCCACAATGAAAGTATTGTCGTAGTTAAAAAACGACAGAATTATCTTTTTATAAAAATAACGACGAAAGTTTTACCGTTAAACTGTTGAGATACCCGGTGGTAAAAATACAATAATACGTGTGGTTGTATAGTAGCACACGGTATTGATTATTGATGCTTACGTAAGAAGCCACTCAGTTTACTCAATTATTGCTACAGTAATTATTGCATAGTATGTCACATTATTTGATTCAATTATTGTCACAGTATCATCTGCATAATATTTTATATTATTAAATTAATAATTGAGACAACAAAGTTATTCATAGTATTATTTGTAATACTGATGATGTCTAGAAAGTTCTGTCGAGGAGAGGTTTGGTCACCTAATTGCGCGCCAATAGGGAGAAATTCTTATCGAAAAGTCCCCTCTTTCCTGGGAATGATCTGTTTGTTAAATATTGTGAGTTATAATATTAATGATGAATAATTATTGTAATATTAAAAATATGTTTATTAAAGATAAAGGATTTGTGGTAAATATTTATTCAATTTTTTTGATATAAATATAGGGATTTGTTATGAGGCGTTTGTTGTAAGTTTGACTTAGTATTCCATGGGAAGATTTACTAATTTTATGGACCGTCGGTGGTGGTTTTAATAGTAAATCAATCTGGACCATTGGTGGTGGTTTTAATAGTAAATTAATCTGGACCATTGGTGGTAGTTTTAACAGTAAATTAATCCGAACCGTCTATGGTGGTTTTAATAGTAAATCAATCTGGACCGTCGATGGTAGTTTTAATAGTAAATCAATCTGAATCGTCGATGGTGATTTTAAAAGTAAATCAAACTAGACCGTCGGTGGAGGTTTTAAAAGTAATCAATATGGACCGTCCGTTCTAATAGTAAATCAATATGGACCTTTCGTGAATCAGTTACTATTTAGTCCATTCTCCTATAAATAGAAGCTTAATTCTTCTTTTATTCTCACCAATTCACTGAGACTCACAAGAGAAACTATAGAGAGAAAATATAGAGAACAAGAAGAAGAGTATTCTGCTACTTTACTATTGTAGTATCCAGTCTTCTACTAAGGTAAGGGATATTATTTATTATATTTGTAAGGGATGTTATTTTTTTTGTATTCGTAAGGGGTATTATTTCTTTCGTATTCATAAGGAATACTAATTTTTTGTATTCATCCTTTAATATGTCGGAATAACCTGTCTACGCGGATTACGTACCGTATGACAGGTGAAAATTCATTTGGAGTTTCGTATGTTATTTCTTTTCATATTCTTAAATCTAAACTTACTATGGTAAGTATTGCTTCTATAATCCTTGAAATTAGTGGAATATCCTTGAGTTTTGCGCTTCATCCAGTATTGTTTCATTGGAATATTAATATGAACTTTCTTATTAAATATCAATATTTTCACCCGGGGTATTATTCACGTGTTACTATTCACTCGGTTACTATTCACTTAAATATTATTCACTTGGGTATTCGGGGCACTTTTCATGTCGGGGTACTATTCTCGAAGTACTATTCACAGGGTATTATTCACCAAAAAATTTATTTCTTTTCTGTCCAAATTATTTTTGATGCATAAATATTATTCTTGAATTTTACTCCACAAAGCAGTATCATGTTGTCAATTTGGACATTATTAAATTCTGGATAAATTAAATTATAAATCTTTAAAATTTATCATGTGCTTTCTTTTAATTGAATTCTTATATCATTGTCATCATCCTCATGCTTATATTGTGATGAAAGTTATCTTTGGCTTACGTGCATAGATGGAGTGTTGATTAGTATGATTATGACCAGGGATCATTCAGTATAATCATGACCCGTAATGTTACAAATGATGTGGTAAAAGTCCTCATTGGCCTGTAATGCATTGATGGACAGTTGTTGGTATGATTATGACTAGGGATTATTCTGTATAATCATGACCATTGATGATTACATGAATATCCTTGGCCCGTAGTGCAGGGATGATTTGATGATGTGGTTTATTTATTAAGCTGAGTCTCAGCAATAAAATTAATGAAAAACTTTTTAAATCATAGAAGATAGTAGATATCATGCTCTACTTGACTCTTCTAATGGATTGCTTGTTCCGCTGCAGTTAAACTTGTTGTCTATTATATTCTATCAGTTTAACATTGTTGAAGGCTAACGATAACTTATTCTACATTATCTTAGTCATAATATTTCTTACTGGCTAGTTGAGCTCACCCTTTTGCTTTCATTGTTCTCTTCAGGAAATGTGAACGTCGCCGGGACTAGTCGGGGAACTGAGTGATGGTCCGAGATGGTGTTGTAGTAGTCCTCACTATTCTATGAAATAATGTGATAATAATTGTAATGAGGACTCCATTGAGTGTGGATATTGTCTAGAAGACAATATTCGTGTAAAAACTCAGATATTGTGTTATCGTATTGTGCACGACAGTTATATTAATTAAGTTTATATTTGTATTCAGTACCATATATTTGACGACACAAGATGGATGATGTATACCTATTTTGGGGGCGTCACAGTTTGTTGCTCCCGAAAATGAGGCTAAAGTATGCAAATTAGTTAAGTCCCTTTATGACCTAAAATAGGCACCAAAACAGTGGCACGAGAGATTTGATGCTACTATTATAAACTTCGGGTTTAAATATAATAGTGCAGATAGGTGCATATACTCCAAAACCACTTCTGATTATATGGTGATAGTCTGTTTGTACGTAGATGATATGTTGATCATCAGTACGAATATGGTTGGAGTAAATGAGACAAAAAAGTATTTATCCTATGTCTTTAAGATGAAAGACTTAGGTGAAGTAGATACTATTTTAGGCATCAAAGTTAAAAAACATAGTGGGGGTTATGTATTGAATCAATCTCACAATATTGAAAAAATATTAACTAAGTTTAGTCATCTCGAGTTCAAGGAGGTGAATACTCCTTTAGAGAATGGATTTAAAGTCTTAGAAAATGAGGGTAGAGCTATTGCACAACTAGAATAAACAAGTGCTACTGGTAGCTTTATGTATGCTATGCATTGAACTCAGCCAGATATTTCTTTTGCAGTTTCTAAACTTAGTAGATATACGAGCAGTCCTAATATTGATCATTGGAAAGCTATTGGAAGGGTACTTGGATATCTAAAATGAACCAGTGGCATATGATTGTTTTACTATAAATTCCCTAGTGTTTTGGAGGGATACTCTGATGCAAGCTGGATTAATAGCGTAGGAGATAATAAATCTACAAGTGGGTGGATTTTTACTCTGGCTAGTGGTGCTGTTTCTTGGGAAAGCAAGAAACAGACTTGTATTTCTCACTCTACTATGGAGTCAGAGTTTATAGCTTTGGCTCAAGCAGGAAAAGAGGCTGATTGGATTAGAAATATGTTGTTAGACATAGATCTATGGCCAAATCCAATGCCTCCGATTTCACTATATTGTGATAGTGAAGCTACACTAAGAAGAGCGTATAGTGGTACCTATAATGGTAAGTCTAGACATATTGGTCTAAGACATGAATTTGTGAGACAATTGATACATGATGGTATCATAATTATTGTCTATGTGAAGTTAAGTAAAAACTTTGTTGATCCACTTACTAAGCCTCTAACGAGAGATTTAATAAGTTTGACTACACGAGATATGGGACTTAAACCATTTTGAGCCAAGGGTGATGGGAACCTAACTTATTACTAGGTTACCCCTAGTTTATAGGTTCAATGGGAAAAACAAGTCACAGTTGTTGGCTGTGTTACTATCAATTTGGTCTCATATGTAGTATATGATAGTAACGTCTGTTGCACGACCGAGGATGAGCTACGCTCTTAACAAAGTGTTACACATCAAGTAGTTGATGGTGAGGAAAGTAGGACTGATATATATCGGATATTTAAGGAGCTCTTTCGATCTAGAATGACCGATGACACTACAGTACAGATAAAAGTCCTTAATATTATCAATTTGATTGATCAATTAGGACAAATTAGGACAACATGTTTTGTCTTGAATGGAGAGTTGAGCCAAAATTTGATCTTGCACACACTCCCGGACTCCTTTCCTAATTGTTGTGAATTTTTTATATGAACAAGCAAGATATCAGCTTCGCTGATTTGCTTAACATGTTGAAAAATAGCTGAGAGTCACTTTCCAACCAAGAGAGGCCAAACCTTACTGGTAGGGGCTGAAGGATCTTCTAAAAGGAAGAACGATTCAAAGAAAGTAAATAGAAAGGCAAAAACAAAGGATAATAAGAATAAAATTGATACGGATAGCAAAAAAGTTTGCTTCCACTGCAATAAGCCTGGACACTGGAAAGGAAACTGCAAGAAGCATTTTGCAGAGGCTAACCAGAAGAAGCTTAGTGAAGTTTCGGTTACAAATATAATTATGTTCATGATTTAAAAGTTCTTTAAGTCAAGGTTCTACTTGGGTATTGGATACCGACTTTGGTTATCATAAATATAGAATTATGAAGGGACCAAGCAAAAGTAGAAAGCTAAACAAAGATAAGTAATTCTATGTGTGGGAAATGAAGCAAAGGTTGCTGCATTAGCTATAGGAACTTATAGTTTAGTACAACTTACGGGCAAATTTATTAAGTCAATAAGTTGTTATTGTATTCTAATTTTTGTTAGAAATATTATTTTCACTTTGTTGTTGGACAATAAAATTTGGTATTATATTTAAGAACAATTGTTGTTCTATTTATAATAATAATATTTTTTAGAACTAGAATATTACTTAATGGATTTTGTATACTTGACTTACGTGAAAATAATTTTTCATATTGAACAAATTAGTATATGAAATTGAGATGATCATTCAAAGAGTTGAATGTGTGTATTTACTGAAATACAAGTGTGAATTATTTGAAAGGTTCAAAGAATTCAGAAGTGAAACAAATTGGCAAAGTATTAGGATTCTTTGATCGGATCAAGGAAGGAATACTTGTGCAATGAGTTTCTAGATCATCTCTAATAGTTTTTTCACAATGGACGCCTCCTCATACGCAATAATTGATTGATGTATCTGAAAGGAAAAATCGTACCTTGTTGGACATGGTGCGGTCCATAATAATTTTATCGACATTCCAGTATCCTTCTGAGATAATGCCCTAGAAATGGCTACATATCTACGAAAAAGGTAACCTCAAAATTCGACTCCAAGACTCCATAAGAGTTATGGACAAAGAAGATTCCTAATCTTAAGTATGTTAAGATAAGGGGTTGTCCAGCTTATGTGAAAAATGTTTCAAAGGATAAGCTTGGGACAAGATTTGACAAGTACAGATTTGTGGGACATCCTAAAGTAAGTTTAGGGTATATGTTCTATAATCCTACTTAGCAAAAGGTGTTTGTTGCGAAACATGCTTCCTTCTAAGATAAAGATGTTTATCGTTGAAGGGGCTAGTGGGAGGATAATAGATCTTGAAAAGTTCAAGAACCACAAATCACTATAAGTTAAATAAGAGGAACATGTAGATAGAACTATTGTACCACAATCGAATCGTAAATTTGGAATAGCACCGAAAATACCTGGGAGGTATGGATTCATTATGGATGATCATGATGATGAGGTACATATCATAGAAGATGATGATCCAGTTACATACGATGAGGTAAGAGTTGTAGACACTCAGAGAAATGAATTGAAGCAAGCTTCTTAAATATGAAACATTCGTTTTGATGAGACAATCAAAAGAGTTTGATTTTATAAAAAACAAGAATGAACCTAGTGCGTACAAAAGGGTCAGTGGAAGCGTCGTAACATTCCTCGTATTATATGTTGATATACTACGGATAAGGAATGACATATCGATGCTATAATCAGTAAAGATAAATTTGTCTAAACATTCATCCATGAATGATTAGGGAAGAGTATTTTAATTGGGGATACAAATCTATATAGATAGATTTAAAAGGATGCTCGGCTTAACCCAAGAAATGTATATTCATTTGATGCTAAAGTCGTTTAGCATGGCGAACTCCATGGGATGTCTCATGTTGATGAGTCCTGGAGTGTATCTCTCTTAATAATCCCCATAGACTCCTAAAAGAGAGATCGCATGAGTGACAATCATGTATACAATGAAATATAGAAGACCTGATGTTGATCGTTCATATTCTGGAGAAGATCACTTTAAGACAGTGAAAAACATCTTAAAGTACTTAATCGACACTAAGGATGTGATCAAATTTATGGTGGGTCTAAATTAAAACTAGAGGGCTTAACAAACTCAAGTTTTTTAGACAGACGAAGACGACAGAAAATCCACTTTAAGGTAAAGCGTTACCTTGAACAGTGGTGCAGTGAATTGGAAAGGTTTCAAATAGCAAAGAGTTGCTGGTTTAGTGATAAAAATAAAGTATATAGCTATAAATGAAGCTGCAAGTTGATTGTTTGGATGAAAAGTTCACTACAGAACTAGGAATAGTTCCTAAGTCTCATCTTGGATCTAAACATGTGTTGTGATACTTTCATTTGATTATAAGAATAACTGAAAGAAGGGAAATCACTATAAAGATAGTGGACTCTCAAGAACAACATTACATATCCATTAACTAAAACTTATTCAACAGCAGGATAATCGTCACTTAGAGAAGAAGGGTATGAGATACCATGGCGATTGGCTTTAGTGCAAGTGGGAGATTAAAAGTAGTATGCACATAAGCCAATCATATTTGATGATAAAGTATATACTTTGTAGCAATCTTATTCATTTATTAATAAAAAGTATTAATTTATTAAAGGCTTTTGATTATCTACATGATGTTGCTTTATAATATGTGATAAACCCATAGTTTTAAGCAATGCTTTTAAAATAATGATGATGATCATTCTAATGAGATCTAAATTCTTAGAAAGCTTAAAACTAAAATAGTTCTCAATCGTTGGATTACTAAATTGGGGATTAGTGAATCCGGATAGATTGGTACATACGTTGCTTGCTCATTGGATGAGGATGATTGATCTCATAATCATTTGTGTGGAGACACTAATGCAAGTATGTATGTGCTTATTAGAGAATAAGTTCACTGAACGTGGCTCGCTAAGGAATACCTAATGGAGTTTTACTTGCCTGTCAATAAGAATTCCTGCAGTGATAGTAGTATAAGTGATCCTTAGACTTGAGATCATCATAGTATCTTATGTATGATGAGTTATAATTGACTTATTCCTTAAGACCTTTAGGGTATATCAAAGGGCATGCTTGGGTATAATAAGTTGTACATGGAGATAATGCATGATCAATAAAGAATCTACCACTTCTAGTAAAAGAAGAGAAATATCCTATGTGATTCGATAAATGACAACCCAATAGTCCTTGGCCAAGGCAGAATGAAATTAGAAAGGAGATTCTAATTTGTATTATTTGGAGTTGTGCATTTAAGAGTCGAAATATATATAATTAAATAAAATAAGACTTGACAGTAATTCCATGTCTTATATTTAATTGAGACATTGTATGGTGGAAGGATTGAATTGTACTGTAACTATTTATTCAAATGTTCTTTTATGATTAATGTTAAAATCTATATTATCTGAAAAGTCATTAATCGCTTGGGAGGCTTATCCCTATTATAGAATAAATATTATTTATTTAAATAAATTAATACTTTAATTTATTTATTTAAATAAGATTAAAATTATTCTAATTGAATTATTCATAACCGGTTTAATATGGAGAACTTAAAGGGTCACACCATAAAAGGAAGAATAATTATTTAAGAAGCAAATGACATAATCGTAATAATAAGTTAAGTATATATAATTTAATGTATGATGATAGAATAAATTAAATAGCTTAATATTTATTATTTAATATTTTGAAAATATTAAATATAAATTAATAAGAGGAGTCTTATTATTATTATTACTATTATTATTATTTAATTCCTAAAAGAGTTTGGGAATTAATTAATAAAAGTACTCTCATATATTCCTAATAAGATTAGGAGGTTAAATTAATTAAAGGAGTTTAATTTATTAAAATAAAACTTAATTCCTTAATTGTTAAGGAGGGTTGTCCACATCTATAAATAAGAGGAGTCTTATTATGGGTGTGGTTGGTTGACACTTTCATAAAAACACGTAAATACGTAATTCTAATAGTTAGAAGAGTACACCCTTTTCTAATAGAGATAAAAAAAAACTAGGGTTTTGCCAAATACCCATCTTTTTGAATCTTTTTCTTCCTTAGTGGATCACCTCTAGAGGCCAAACACTTGAGTGGCTAACGTTGATTAAAGGAAGGAACCAAACCCGGTGGATTCAAGTTGAACGAGAAAAGATTTGAGGTGAACTTGTACATGAGGAAGCTCAAATCTTCAAGGGTATGATTCTTGTTCTTCATATTTTTGTTTAATTAATAATTGTGCATAAAGGATGATCCGGGTATATGGTTTGTAAAATTTTAAAACTCTGATTTTTCCACGTTTTCGCTTATTTTGTGCAATTTGATTGCGTTCATGAATATTACAAACCTAATAAACTGATGTTTTATTTACAATTCAGTTTTATCAGTTTTAAGAACTGAACAGTCTTGCCATCTTCTTCATGCTAATCAACCTTTACAAAGTAGCATAAAACTGAGATACCGTTAAACCGGAGAGTTCATGGTCTGTATGACCCCTCAGCATAATATGAAAAGTTTTTAACTTCTTCAAAAGGGTAGAAATGGTTGACTGAGATGATAGAAGAAAAATCATCAGAGGAGAAAAATGTAAAGGTTAAATTGAAAACCTATTTTTGGTGAATAGAAGAAGCAAAGATTAGTAGACTGTGACGCCCCCAAAATTAGGTATACATCACCATCTTGGGTCGTCAGATACATGGTACAGAATACAAATACAACTTACTAATACAACTGTCGTGTACAATACGACAAAACATAACTGTGAGTTTGAATACAATTATTGTCTACTAGAGACTATACAAACTCAAAAGGAGTCCTCATTACAATTATTATCACACTATTTAACAGAATAGTGAGGACTACTAATACTATCATCTGGTCCATCACTCCGTTCCCCGACTCGTCCCAGCTATATTCTCATTTTCTGAAGAGAACAGTGAAAGAAAGGGTGAGCTCAACTAGCCCAGTAAGAAATATTATGACTAAGATAATGCAGAATAAATTATCCTTAGCCTTCAACAGTGTTAAACTGATAAAATATAACGAACATCAAGTTTAACTGCAGCGGAACAAGCAATCCATTAAAAGAGTCAAGTAGAGAATAAAATCTACTATCTTCTATGATTTAAAAGGTTTTTCAACACTGTTATTGCTGGGACTCAGCTTAACAAAATAATCCACATCATCGAATCACCCCTGCACTACGGCCAAGGATATTCTTTAGTATCACGACCACAATTATCCATGCACTATGGGCCAAGAATATTTGTGTATAAATTAATGGTCATGATTATGCCAACAACTGTCCATCAATGCACTACGGGCCAATGAGGACTTTTATCACATCATTTGTGACATTATGGTCATGAATATACCGAATAATCCCTAGTCATAATCATACCAAGTCCATCTATGCACTACAGGCTACAGATAACTTTCAACATTTTATAAACATGAGGATGATGACAATGATATAAGAATTCAATAAAACAAGTTCAAGAATTAATTTATCCAAGAATTAACAACGTCTAAATTGTCAACATGATACTGCTTTGTGAAGTAAAATTCAAGAATGCTTAGAATAATATTTTTATGAAAAGATACTGGATGAAACATAATTATCAAGGATATTCCACTAATTTCATGGAGTATAGAAGTTAAAACTTAACCAACTGAGTATAATAAAGAATGAAATAACAAAAGAAATCACCCGGCATACGATAGACCGCACAGACAGGTTATTTTAACAGAATAATAAATAATGGAACCAGGTCCGGCGTAAACGCACAGACAGGATATTCTGACAGAATAATAAATAATGGAACCAGGTCTGGCATAAACGCACAGACATGATATTCTGACAGAATAATAAATAATGGAACCAGGTCCGGTGTAAAACACACAGACAGGATGTTCCAACAGAATAATAATAAAAACAGAACCAGGTCCGGTGTAAAACACACAGGCAGGATGTTCCAACAGAATAATAGAAGAATGTCACCAAGTATAGGGTAGACCGCGTATACAGGTTATTCCAACAGAATAATAAGAAATAGAATAACAAAAGTTCTCTTCATGAATAAGAAAGAATAACACCCTTTACCGTTTTAAAGAAGAACTGAAATAAGGAAGTAGTTAAGTAGCAGAATACTTTTCTTCTCTCTCTCTATAGTTTCTCTCTATAGTTTCTCTCTCTAGAGTTCAGTGAATTTGTAAGAAATAATGAAGGAATGAGCTGCTATTTATAGAAAAATGGAATGCATCGTAACTCATCCATGAACGATCCAGATTGATTACTTTAATCTGACGGTCCATATTTAAAGAAAAATCTTTTAAATAAAATATAATATATTCTATTTATAGAATAACTTTAATAAAGTATTCTGTTTAATATAAAAAGATGTTTCTGTTTTATTACGTTAATAATACGAATAAAACAAAACTTCATTATCGCTAAATAATTCATATTATTAACTGACAATAATTGAATCAAACTAAGTGACTTCTCACATAAGCATTAATAATCAATACCGTGTGCTACTATGCAACCACACGTATTACTGTACTTTTACTACCGAGTAGTTCAACAGTATCAATGGTAAAACTTCCGCCGTTATTTTTAATAAAATATTTTTGTCGTTTTCTTAATCCAAAAATAATTCCGTTGTGGAGTCCACCAATGATTGTGTCGTTGTACGAATATTCCCTGTTAAAACGAATATTCCCCGACCAATTGAATATTATATAACAACTTGCGTACTTTGCAAAATTTATAAATATTACCCACAACTATAACTTTATAACAAATTAACTCCATAATATTCAAAAATGATATTTATAGAAAATTCATCTTTATAAAAGTTGGGGTCTTACAACTTCCCCTTCTTATGAAATTTCGCCCTCAAAATTAGGGTACGTACCTGGTATGTCGAAGAGGTAAGGATACCTTGACTTCATTTCAGATTCTAACTCCCAAGTCATTTCCTCAACATCGTGATTTCTCCACAAAACTTTGACTTGAGGTCTAACCTTGGAGCGTAGAATATGTTCCTTCTTATCCAATATTTGAATAGGAACTTCTTCATACGTCAAATCCTCCGCTATTTCGTCCAATTCTAACTCAATAATGTGGTTCGGGTCTTCCACATATTTACGTAACATGGATATGTGAAAATTGTTATGAACACGAGACATACTTGGCGGTAAAGCGAGCCTATAAGCCATAGTTCCTACTCAATCGAGGATTAAAAATGGACTGATGAATTGAGGATTGAGCTTTCCTCTCTTTCTAAATCTCGTAACTCCTTTCCATGGAGCAACACGTAAGAACATATGATCTCCTATATCAAATTCTACGTCCTTTCGATGAAGATCAGCATAACTCTTTTGTTGATCTTGTGAGATTTTTATACGTTGTCGGATCGCTTGAATCTTTTCTGTAGTCATACGTACCAACTCTGGTCCCAACAACGTTGCTTCACCCACCTCATCCCAACATACTGGAGAACGACATTTTCTTCCATACAATGC
This sequence comes from Panax notoginseng, assembly GCA_016801055.1. NCBI lineage: Eukaryota > Viridiplantae > Streptophyta > Magnoliopsida > Apiales > Araliaceae > Panax > Panax notoginseng. The sequence continues at coordinate 141,395,301 of CM029021.1, forward strand.
TTCGAATGGAGCCATGCCAATACCTGCTTGATAACTGTTGTTGTAGGAAAACTCCACCAATGGTAAGAATTTGTCCCAACTTTCCTTGAAGTCAAGGACACAGAGTCTTAATAAATCTTCTAGAGTTTGAATAGTCCTCTCTGATTTTCCGTCCGTCTGAGGATGATATGTCGAACTAAATCGTAAATCTGTGCCCATAGCTTTTTGTAAACTAACCCAAAATCGTGAAGTGAATCTTGGGTCTCGATCAGAAACTATGGATACTGGCATACCATGCAGTCTTACAATCTCGTTTATGTACATACGAGCAAGACGTTCAAGTGTATAAGTTTCTCGTATCGATAAGAAATGAGCAGACTTGGTCAATCTATCAACAATGACCCAAATCGCATCTATACCTTGAGAAACCTTAGGAAGACCGGTAACGAAATCCATGATAATGTGCTCCCACTTCCATTCTGGAATTTCAAGTGGTTGTAATGGACCTTTTGGTACTTGATGCTCCGCTTTAACTCGTTGACAAGTTAGACACCTTGAGATAAACAGCGCTATGTCTCGCTTCATATTACTCCACCAAAATGTATGACGAAGATCATGATACATTTTGGCACTCCCAGGATGGATTACAAACGGTGTGTTGTGCGCCTCCATCATAATTTCATACTTTAAATCAGGGTTGTTAGGAACACAAAGTCTGGAGTTGACTCGAAGTATTCATTCTTCATCGATTCTTGCTTCCGGCATAGCACCTTCTTGCACTTTCTTCCTCATACGCATTAGCTCCAGGTCTGTAGCTTGAGCAACTTTAACTTTATCGTTTAAAGTTGGTTCTACTTGTGAGACCCCGAATTTTATGAAATAAAAGTATTCAATTTTTCTATTTTGGTAAATGGTTAAATTGATAAAAGGTTAAAGTTAAGGGTGATATGTGATTTGTTTTAAAGTAAACAAGTTGTCATAAAATACCTGGTCACTATTCACTCTAATATTATTCACTCGAGTATTTGGGACACTTTTTGTGTCGGAGTTACTATTCATGAGTTACTATTCACGGATTACTATTTACGAGCTACTATTCACCTAAATTATTATTCACTCTAGTATTGTTCACTCGGGTATTTGGGACATTTTTTATGTCGGAGTTACTATTCATGAGTTACTATTCACGGGTTACTATTTACCCATATTACTATTCACTCTAGTATTGTTCACTCGAGTATTTGGGACACTTTTTGTGTCGGAGTACTATTCATAAGTTACTATTCACGGGGAATATTTTTTTTGTCAGAAAATATCCGTACGATGGTACAATCATTGATGGACCCCACAACGAAATTATTGTCGGATTGAGAAAACGACAAAAATATTTTATGAAAATAACGGTGAAAGTTTTACCGTTGATACTGTTGAACTACTCGGTAGTAAAAGTACAGTAATACGTGTGGTTGCATAGTAGCACACGGTATTGATTATTAATGCTTATGTGAGAAGTCACTCAGTTTGATTCAATTATTGTCAATTAATAATCTGAATTATTTAGCGATAATGAAGTTTTGTTTTATTCGTATTATTAACGTAATAAAACAGAAACATCTTTTTATATAAAACAGAATACTTTATTAAAGTTATTCTATAAATAGAATATATTATATTTTATTATGCATAGTGTTGCATAGTGTTTGCATAGTAAAAATCTTTTTATATAAATAGAATATATTATATTTTATTTAAAAGATTTTTCTTTAAATATGGACCGTCAGATTAAAGTAAATCAATCTGGACCGTTCATAGATTAGTTACTATGCATTCCATTTTCCTATAAATAGAAGCTCATTCCTTCATTATTTTCTTACGAATTCACTGAAACTCTAGAGAGAGAAACTATAGAGAGAATTCTTCTTCTATAATCTTGAGCGTATTTCTTTAGAGTTTAAGAAAGCTTTGAGCATAGTACAAGTTTTCTTCGAGTATATCCTCGCCCTACTAGTCGGAATACTTTTCTTTCAAAGGTAGGGAATATTATTTGTTGTACTCATAAGGGGTGTTATTCTTTCTTATTCATGAAGAGAACTTCTGTTATTTCATTCTTTATTATTCTGTTGGAATAACCTGTATGCGCGGTTTACCCTATATTTGGTTGAATGACCTGTATATGCGGTTTACCCAATACTTGGTGATCTTCTTTTATTATTTCGCATTTACGATTCTGTCGGAATTTCCTGTCGGTGTGAATTTCACCTGACCTGGTTCCATCATTTATTATTCCGTATTTACGATTCTGTCGGAATATCCTGTCGGTGTGAATTTCACCTGACCTGGTTCCATCATTTATTATTCCGTATTTACGATTCTATCGGAATATCCTGTCTGTGCATTTTACGCCGGACCTGGTTTCATCATTTATTATTTCGTATTTATTATTCTGTTGGGAATAACCTGTTTGTGCGGTCTCTATCGCATGCATGGTGAATCCTTCTGTTATTCCATTCTTTATTATTCTGTTGAAATAACCTGTCTATGTGAATTGCCACATGCATGGTGAATGATCCTTTATATTCATTCCTTATTAAATTGTGAAAATAATCTATTTAAGTGGATTACCGCATGGCGGTGAAAATCTATTTGCAGTTTCATATATTCTTTATTATACTATTGGTTATTGGTTTTACAGTTGTATGTCTTTGACCCATAGTGAAACGATGATATGTTGTTGAATATCTTTGGCTTACGTGCAAAGATGAATTATTAATTGATAGCTTTTGGCCCGTAGTGCAAAGATGGACATGTGTATGACATGATCATGACCACTGGTGATACTAATGAATATCCTTGGCCGTAGTGCAGGGATGATTCGATGATGGGAATTATTTATTTAGCTGAGTCTCAGCGATGGCTTTTATAGTTGAACATCTTTGGCACGTAGTGCAAAGGTAGACAACTGATTGGTATGATCATTGTTATTACATCTGAATATCTTTAGCCTTTGGGGTAAGGATATTGAGTAAACGTTATATTAAGCCTTTGTGACAAGAAGGAATTGTTAATTCACATTATTATAAATATGAATTGTGAATTTAACTAACATCTTTGGTGGTTCAGGTGAAGACACGTGATGAAAGTTCTATTTGTCTTGAGTATAACAAAGAACTGTTGATGAGTATTACAGGAATAAAATATCAACGATGGACTTTTAATTTAGAGGAGACAGTAGACATTATGTTCTACTTGACTCTTCTAATGGATTGCTTGTTCCGCTGCAGTTAAACTTGATGTTTATTATATTTTATCAATTTAACACTATTGAAGGTTAATGATAATTTATTCTGCATTATCTTAGTCATAATATTTCTTACTGGGCTAGTTGAGCTCACCCTTTCTTTCACTGTTCTCTTCAGGAAATGAGAATATAGCTGGGACGAGTCGGGAAACGGAGTGATGGACCAGATGATAGTATTAGTAGTCCTCACTATTCTATTAAATAGTGTGACGATAATTATAATGAGGACTCCTTTTGAGTTTGTATAATCTCTAGTAGACAATAATTGTATTCAAACTCATAGTTATGTTTTGTCGTATTGTACACGACAGTTGTATTAGTAGGTTGTATTTGAATTCTGTACCATGTAAGTGGCGACCCAAGATGGGTGACGTATACCTAATTTTGGGGGCGTCATAGTTGGTATCAGAGCTTAGGGATATGATCCCTGGCTAGGATGTGAGAATTGAACTAGGAGGGGAGAGACGGGGAATTTATTCGCTAGTATGACCTACCTAAGTTTATTTGTTATTTAATTGGTTGGTCAGAGTATATTGATAATATGTGACATGTTGATTTAACCCTTGTTTTGTGGCAGTGTTTGAAAATGACATCTAACAATGTTGAGATAAGCATTGGAGCAAAATAATATGACCATATCGCAGTACGAGGTTTAGTTTGCGGAGTTATCCCGGTTTGCATCCCATTTGGTCGATAATGAGGAGCGAATGACGCGAATGTTTCTAAGAGGTTTGAAACCCTATATACGTCAATACCTCATTCTCATATTTATATTGTGTTGAAAGTCATCTGTGTCTTACGTGCATAGATGGACTTGGTATGATTATGACCAGGGATTATTCGGTATAATCATGACCTTAATATTATAAATGATGTGGTAAAAGTCATATGTGGCTTACGTGCATAGATGGACTTGGTATGATTATGACCAGGGATTATTTGGTATAATCATGACCGTAATGTTACAAATGATGTGGATTAATTATTGAGCTGAGTCTCAGCAATGAAATATTAATTCATAGATGTGGTAAAAGTCATCTTTGGCCGTAGTGCATTGATGGACTTGGTATGATTATGACCAGGGATTATTCGGTATAATCATGACCATAATTGAAAACACGAATATCCTTGGCCCGTAGTGCATGGATAATTCGTGGTCGTGATACTATTAAGCTGAGTCTCAGCATTATTGATTTTATATTTGTATATCTTTGGCCTGTAGTGCAAAGATTGACTGTTGATTATTGGTTATACAGTTGTAAATCTTTAGCCGTAGTGCAAAGATGAATTTATTAGTATGATTATGAGCAGGAATTGTGATTTGGTATAACCATAATTTTTGATGTTTCAGGTGAAGATATGTGATGTAAATTATCTTCTTCCAGGGTGCGAAAAGGAATTCAGAATCACAATTATAATTATGAGTTATTCATATGATTGTGGACAGAAATTGTTGATTGATGTTACAGGGATATGGTCACTGGCGGAGATATTAGTCTAGAAGACGAGTAATATACTTCGCTAGGGTGTGACTTACCTAAGCCGAAATTTTTCTGGATAAGTTGACAATTTGTGATATGTCAATTAACCTTTGTTTTGAAGGTATATTCTTGAATGATATCTGAAATACAGGAGATGAAAAATGGGAAAATCATGATAGAGCGAAATTATCCGAAAAGGTACAATCCGAAAAGAAAGCAAGGTATTCTCATCTCTTCGAATATCAGGTATGTACGTAAATTCCGAGGACGAAATTTCATAAGGAGGGGAGATTGTGAGACCCCGAATTTTATGAAATAAAAGTATTCAATTTTTCTATTTTGGTAAATGGTTAAATTGATAAAAGGTTAAAGTTAAGGGTGATATGTGATTTTTTTTAAAGTAAACAAGTTGTCATAAAATACCTGGTCACTATTCACTCTAATATTGTTCACTCGAGTATTTGGGACACTTTTTGTGTCGGAGTTACTATTCATGAGTTACTATTCACGAGTTACTATTTACGAGCTACTATTCACCCAATTATTATTCACTCTAGTACTGTTCACTCAGATATTTGGGACATTTTTTGTGTCAGAGTTACTATTCATGAGTTACTATTCACGGGTTACTATTCACCCATATTACTATTCACTCTAGTATTGTTCACTCGAGTATTTGGGACACTTTTTGTGTCGGAATACTATTCATAAGTTACTATTCACGGGGAATATTTTTTTTGTCAGAAAATATCCGTACGATGGTACAATCATTGATGGACCCCACAACGGAATTATTGTCGGATTGAGAAAACGACAAAAATATTTTATGAAAATAACGGTGAAAGTTTTACCGTTGATACTGTTGAACTACTCGGTAGTAAAAGTACAGTAATACGTGTGGTTGCATAGTAGCACACGGTATTGATTATTAATGCTTATGTGAGAAGTCACTCAGTTTGATTCAATTATTGTCAATTAATAATCTGAATTATTTAGCGATAATGAAGTTTTGTTTTATTCGTATTATTAACGTAATAAAATAGAAACATCTTTTTATATAAAACAGAATACTTTATTAAAGTTATTCTATAAATAGAATATATTATATTTTATTATGCATAGTGTTGCATAGTGTTTGCATAGTAAAAATCTTTTTATATAAATAGAATTCACTGAAACTCTAGAGAGAGAAACTATAGAGAGAATTCTTCTTCTATAATCTTGAGCGTATTTCTTTAGAGTTTAAGAAAGCTTTGAGCGTAGTACAAGTTTTCTTCGAGTATATCCTCGCCCTACTAGTCGGAATACTTTTCTTTCAAAGGTAGGGAATATTATTTGTTGTACTCATAAGGGGTGTTATTCTTTCTTATTCATGAAGAGAACTTCTGTTATTCCATTCTTTATTATTCTGTTGGAATAACCTGTATGCGCGGTTTACCCTATATTTGGTTGAATGACCTGTATATGCGGTTTACCCAATACTTGGTGATCTTCTTTTATTATTTCGCATTTACGATTCTGTCGGAATTTCCTGTCGGTGTGAATTTCACCTGACCTGGTTCCATCATTTATTATTCCGTATTTACGATTCTGTCGGAATATCCTGTCGGTGTGAATTTCACCTAACCTGGTTCCATCATTTATTATTCCGTATTTACGATTCTATCGGAATATCCTGTCTGTGCATTTTACGCCGGACCTGGTTCCATCATTTATTATTTCGTATTTATTATTCTGTTGGGAATAACCTGTTTGTGCGATCTCTATCGCATGCATGGTGAATCCTTCTGTTATTCCATTCTTTATTATTCTGTTGAAATAACCTGTCTATGTGGATTGCCACATGCATGGTGAATGATCCTTTATATTCATTCCTTATTAAATTGTGGAAATAATCTATTTAAGTGGATTATCGCATGGCGGTGAAAATCCATTTGCAGTTTCATATATTCTTTATTATATTATTGGTTATTGGTTTTACAGTTGTATGTCTTTGACCCATAGTGAAACGATGATATGTTGTTGAATATCTTTGGCTTACGTGCAAAGATGAATTGTTAATTGATAGCTTTTGGCCCGTAGTGCAAAGATGGACATGTGTATGACATGATCATGACCACTGGTGATACTAATGAATATCCTTGGCCGTAGTGCAGGGATGATTCGATGATGGGAATTATTTATTTAGCTGAGTCTCAGCGATGGCTTTTATAGTTGAACATCTTTGGCACGTAGTGCAAAGGTAGACAACTGATTGGTATGATCATTGTTATTACATCTGAATATCTTTAGCCTTTGGGGTAAGGATATTGAGTAAACGTTATATTAAGCCTTTGTGACAAGAAGGAATTGTTAATTCACATTATTATAAATATGAATTGTGAATTTAACTAACATCTTTGGTGGTTCAGGTGAAGACACGTGATGAAAGTTCTATTTGTCTTGAGTATAACAAAGAACTGTTGATGAGTATTACAGGAATAAAATATCAACGATGGACTTTTAATTTAGAGGAGACAGTAGACATTATGTTCTACTTGACTCTTCTAATGGATTGCTTGTTCCGCTGCAGTTAAACTTGATGTTTATTATATTTTATCAATTTAACACTATTGAAGGTTAATGATAATTTATTCTGCATTATCTTAGTCATAATATTTCTTACTGGGCTAGTTGAGCTCACCCTTTCTTTCACTGTTCTCTTCAGGAAATGAGAATATAGCTGGGACGAGTCGAGAAACGGAGTGATGGACCAGATGATAGTATTAGTAGTCCTCACTATTCTATTAAATAGTGTGACGATAATTATAATGAGGACTCCTTTTGAGTTTGTATAATCTCTAGTAGACAATAATTGTATTCAAACTCATAGTTATGTTTTGTCGTATTGTACACGACAGTTGTATTAGTAGGTTGTATTTGAATTCTGTACCATGTAAGTGGCGACCCAAGATGGGTGACGTATACCTAATTTTGGGGGCGTCACACTACTCGTATATTCGCCATCATCACATGGGTCCCTGGAGTCTTTAACTCTATCTCCATCCTTTGCAAGTCACACAAATTGGGTCTTTGTATTGACAATATCGCACTCGTACTTGTATATGATCTTCTACTCAATGCGTTAGCTACCACGTTCGCTTTTTCAGGATGGTATTGAATGGTATGGTCATAATCTTTCAACAGTTAAAGCCAACGTCGTTGTCGCATGTTGAGTTCCTTTTGAGTGAAGAAATATTTGAGGCTTTTATGATCCGTAAAGATCTCCACCTTCTCCCCATACAAGTAATGCCTCCAAATTTTAAGTGCAAAGACAACAGCTGCCAACTCTAGATCATGAGTAGGATAATTCCTCTCATATTCCTTGAGTTGTCTTGATGCATAGTGTAACGACCCCAAAATAAATCCATTCCATCCAACCTATTCTGAGTCGCCAAATACATGGTACAGAAAACAACTATAACTTTATTACAACAATTGTCGTGCAAAATACAACAACACATATGCTGTGAGTTTGGATACAAATATATACCAAATGTGACTCATGTTCCAACCGTGGACATCACCTCACAATGACACCTTACATAAAGGTATAGTCAAAAACTGTTTTAGAAATTAGAATCTTTGGGAAGTGCTCAAGGAAACCTTCGTACATGGGAGGCCATGCGTCTAGGTTATGATAGATATCATATGGCCACATAATTATTCTTGGTTGACCCAATAGACCCCAAAGAAAAATGAGAAGATTACTATCATATTCTTCCCAATGGTGAGTCTTCTCTTGACATATCATTATCTCTACTGTCTCTAATTGAGAATTATACTTCAAACAAACACCAAGATTATATAGGTAGTGCTCGTATATATACTCAGCAAGTGGATGAGCACATCCCTGTCTTATGATGACACGAGGTTGTATGTCGTTAGACATCTTGTATGATAGTGGCAAACCACCCTTCCAACGTTGGGTACACCTTACCCTATTGGATTCACCAAATATAACTACTAAATGAACTTTTCTATACTACTTTGGGAGAACATCCACAGCTAGAGACCACCGTTCTATTTCCCCGTTACCCTCGCTCGACCCAGCTACACTCTTATTACCTGAAAGGAATTGTGAAGCAAAAGGGTGAGCACAACTAGCTCAGTAAAGAATATCATGACTAAAGATAATTAAATTATCAATAGCCTTCATCAATAATAAATCAGAGATTTAGAACATATGGTAAATGATAAAAATTTCAACCATAGTTGCAGCGGAACGAGCAATCCATTAGAAGAGTCAAATAGACTATAAAGTCTATTATCTTCTCCATGTTAAAAATTCACCAATAATATTTTATCCATGTAACATCACTCAACAGTTCCTTTCCACAATCATATGAATAACTCATAATCATAATTGTGACTATAAATTTTTCTTCGCACCCAGGACGAAGAATATTTTCATCACCTGTCTTTACCTGAAACATCAAAGATCATGGTTATACCAAATCACAGTTCTTGTTTATAATCATACTAACAAATCCATCTTTGCACTACGGGCCAAAGATATTCATCAACAAACCATCTTTGCACTACGGGCCAAAGATATTCAACAACAGTTCATCTTTGCACTACAGGCCAAAGATATTCATCAACAGGCCATCTTTGCACTACATGCCAAAGATATTCATCAACAATTCATATTTGCACTACAGGCCAAATATATTCATATCTCAAAGAAATATATAATCATTTCAGAATTTATATAAACAATAATTATAACCATGTTGATCAATTCACCTTTGCACTTAAGCTTAAGATATTCAATTATAAATTCAATGGTCATGATCATACCAGTCACAATTCAACTTTGCACTACAGGCCAAAGAGAACCCTAGTCATGATCATACCAATAATCTACCCATCTTTACACTCTAGTGAAAGAGAATTTCAACATCAGGGTTATAAAAATGTTATATATGATGATAAAAATAATATGATCAACATATAGTTTTAATCTCAAGAGTAATATTCGTAACTCATGAATAGTAAATCGTGAATAGTAACTCATGAATAGTAACTCCGACACAAAAGATAGAAATTCCATAATAAAATTTATACCAATATTTTGGTATAATGATATTGAAAGAATAACATTACTTAAATTTATAAATAATTTATTTTAATTGTTTACACTTTACTAATTAATGCATTTAATCATCATAAAATGCCAACTCTTACAATTTCATCATCAATAACCAAAACCCTCATCAAAAATCTGCATATACCTCATATAGGATTCTCAAGCCATAAAATCCTATTTTCTAATTTTCTTTCTTCACAAAACATATTTAATTCATTTACTCATAACTAGACCATTTTCATGAAAAATACCAAATCAGTTCCAAAAATATTTCTTTTCTGGGATTTAGCATAATATAGTCCCATAGTGAACATATATTTTTCTCAGAATTTTTAAAAGTCATTTACTATTTTTCATATGGCCAAAATAGCCGAATATTTAGACATTTATCAAAAATTGTACTTTTGTCTAAAAATTCTGAAATTTACAGAGTATACTTCTATCATATACATGTACTCCCAATAAAAATTTCATCAATTTTGGAGTTAACCACAAGGAATTATAAGCTGTTACTTTTAAAATAGTCTTTTCTCATAAAATTCATAACTCTCAATCTATACATCCAAAAATCACCATTTTTGGACACAATCAAGAAAACTCATCAAAATATCATTTCAAATTTTTCCAGAATTTTTGAAGATCAGAAAAATTACGAAACTGAAAATCATAACAACCCTTAAAATCCCTTAAAATCCCTTACTATCCCTTACCTCAAAAGAGCAGTACTTCTGACTGGATATCAGATATGATGCTGAAGGAAACTTGCACTGATGAATAGCAACTCACCAAGTATCTAAAAACTCACAAAATATGCTTCATAATATAGAGAGAGAAAGAGAGAAAGCTTATGTTTCTGGTGTGATTTTCAATTCTAACTTAGCCCTCTATTTATAGGAAAATTTTGGTAGGTTTGACCTGCAACCTGATGGCTTTACCTGCTACTATTCCCACCCACCACATTTGAAATATAATTCAGCACATTTCTTCACCAACCACAAGTGGGGCCCACCAATTCTAGAATTTTCCACCAAAATGATAAACTCCAAAAATTCAACAATTTCTGAACCAGTCATCTCGTAAAATTCATAACAAATCATACGTTCATTTTTAACGGTTCAAAATTTGTGGACATATACTCAACTTATATATGTATAACATATCCAAATATTACCACGATCCAACGGTCGGATTAAAAATTATAACCCTCGCAAAATATCTCAAAAACCCTGATTTTTAATACCTCCATTCCGACAAAAATACTGATAAAAATCTCAACATTAACTCCTTCATTTTTAACCACAAAAATATATCCCTCATTTATATCCACATAAAATAAATATTTCCTTATCATATGAATCAATAATTAATTATTCACAAATAATATTACAGAATCACATTTATGACAACCAGGCCGTTCCCAGGAAAGAGGGGGCTTTCCAATAAGGATTTCTCCTTACTAGCGCGCAATTAGATGACCAAACCTCTCCTTAGACAGAACTTTCTAGACATTGCCAATAATGTTATCTAATAATATTATTCAAATAATATGAATTATTGATCTGATAATAGAAAATATTGTGCAACAACAATTATTGAAACAACAATAATATAAAATATCAACGCAGCAATTATTGAATCAATAAAATAAAATATTGAACAGTAATTACTGTAACAATTATTGAGTAGTGCCTTCTTACGTAAGAATCAATAATTTCAAAAATACTATGCAATACCGTGTGCTACTGTGCAATAACGCGTATTACTGTATTTTAACCACCGGGTATTCCAACAGTGTTAACGGTAACAACTACGCCGTTATTTGTAAAAACTCAAATTTGTCGTTTTCTTCACCCGATAGTTATTCGTTATGGGGCCCACAAATAGCTGCACCGTCGTACGAATATTCCCTGACAGAAAGAATATTCCACGACCAAACGAATATTCCCCGACAACAATGATTATTTTATAACCACTTGCTAAAAAAAAATTCACATTTCACCCATAACTTTAAACTTTTATCAATTTAACCATTTACTGAATAGTAATTATAAAAAAAAATTGAATACTTTTATTTCATAAAATTCGGGGTCTTACAATCTCCCCTCCTTATGAAATTTCGTCCCCGAAATTTACGTACCTGGTATTTCGAAGAGTTGAGAATACCTTGCTTCCATTTTAGATTCTATCTCTCAGATCATCATGATTTCTCCATTGCTCATCTACCATGATAACTTCATTTGGGTTCCTCATTTGTTGGGAAGTCATGACAACCGCCATCCCTCGAACTACTCGGCTTTGACTTGTCTGGAGCAGCATTTGGCGTCATCATTACCGTTGGAATATACCTTTCTATAGGACAAATTCCTCCCTCAACTGCCTCTTCGTACTCCTCATTCATGATCTGAATCATCAATCTTCGATCCATATCGGATTCAGGTTGACCGCTATATACAGGGTAATTCAAAACTCGATGTTGGGTTCTCCCAATTGCTTTCCAAAAAGAGAAATTCATATCATCTATTTTAGCCTTCTTAGATCGAACATCTCTTTCCACAATATCAACGTGTCGTGCGGCTTTTGCCCATGCATCACTTATTCTCACTCGTTCAATTTTTTCTTCTTTCAGCTCAGATTCCATTTTTATCATCTTATACTCTGCCAAAGAATGCTTCTGTTCAAGCATCACATATCGGGTAACACAAGCTTGAATTGTTGCATCCTTTTGTTCCACGACCGCCTGTCGTTCTTCTGCCTGCTCTTCTAACTCATGAATACGATTTTGAAATTCTACATTTTGATCATATAATACCTCTAATAAACTCTCCTCTGGTACTTCTTCTTCCTCTTCTTCCTCAGTCTCAGCTGTTACCTCTGCGACTATCTCGGATGCAACTATCAATTCTTCACTCACCACATAGATATCTCTAATTCCTTCTTCGTCTGACATCACATTATCATGGTTAGTGATTAGAGGTATCCCCACAGTCTCATTCACTCCATTGTTAGCATTCTCAGCTGCCATTCTCAAATACTGCCATAAAATAAGGGTTAATTAAACAAATTAACATATCACATAATATCCCAATATTATGACTAACCAACAAATAAGCTTAGGTAGGACACACTAGCGAAGGATTTACTCATCTCTCCCCTCCTAGTTGTATTCCCCGATCTCCGCCAGAGACCATATCCCTAAGCTCTGATACCAAATGTGACTCTCATGGTGCTTCAACCACAGCACCTCACAATGGTACCTATCAGTTTGCCACCGCAGAACGGCGTCCCCTACGGAGAGTCTGGCTTCGGTGCATCCCCCATCAACAGGAAGTCACCAGCGAGAGGCTCGGGGCTCTTTACTTATGGCTCTGATACCAACTGTAACGACCCCAAAATAAATCCATTCCATCCAACCTATTCTGAGTCGCCAAATACATGGTACAGAAAACAACTATAACTTTATTACAACAATTGTCGTGCAAAATACAACAACACATATGCTGTGAGTTTGGATACAAATATATACCAAATGTGACTCATGTTCCAACCGTGGACATCACCTCACAATGACACCTTACATAAAGGTATAGTCAAAAACTGTTTTAGAAATTAGAATCTTTGGGAAGTGCTCAAGGAAACCTTCGTACATGGGAGGCCATGCGTCTAGGTTATGATAGATATCATATGGCCACATAATTATTCTTGGTTGACCCAATAGACCCCAAAGAAAAATGAGAAGATTACTATCATATTCTTCCCAATGGTGAGTCTTCTCTTGACATATCATTATCTCTACTGTCTCTAATTGAGAATTATACTTCAAACAAACACCAAGATTATATAGGTAGTGCTCGTATATATACTCAGCAAGTGGATGAGCACATCCCTGTCTTATGATGACACGAGGTTGTATGTCGTTAGACATCTTGTATGATAGTGGCAAACCACCCTTCCAACGTTGGGTACACCTTACCCTATTGGATTCACCAAATATAACTACTAAATGAACTTTTCTATACTACTTTGGGAGAACATCCACAGCTAGAGACCACCGTTCTATTTCCCCGTTACCCTCGCTCGACCCAGCTACACTCTTATTACCTGAAAGGAATTGTGAAGCAAAAGGGTGAGCACAACTAGCTCAGTAAAGAATATCATGACTAAAGATAATTAAATTATCAATAGCCTTCATCAATAATAAATCAGAGATTTAGAACATATGGTAAATGATAAAAATTTCAACCATAGTTGCAGCGGAACGAGCAATCCATTAGAAGAGTCAAATAGACTATAAAGTCTATTATCTTCTCCATGTTAAAAATTCACCAATAATATTTTATCCATGTAACATCACTCAACAGTTCCTTTCCACAATCATATGAATAACTCATAATCATAATTGTGACTATAAATTTTTCTTCGCACCCAGGACGAAGAATATTTTCATCACCTGTCTTTACCTGAAACATCAAAGATCATGGTTATACCAAATCACAGTTCTTGTTTATAATCATACTAACAAATCCATCTTTGCACTACGGGCCAAAGATATTCATCAACAAACCATCTTTGCACTACGGGCCAAAGATATTCAACAACAGTTCATCTTTGCACTACAGGCCAAAGATATTCATCAACAGGCCATCTTTGCACTACATGCCAAAGATATTCATCAACAATTCATATTTGCACTACAGGCCAAATATATTCATATCTCAAAGAAATATATAATCATTTCAGAATTTATATAAACAATAATTATAACCATGTTGATCAATTCACCTTTGCACTTAAGCTTAAGATATTCAATTATAAATTCAATGGTCATGATCATACCAGTCACAATTCAACTTTGCACTACAGGCCAAAGAGAACCCTAGTCATGATCATACCAATAATCTACCCATCTTTACACTCTAGTGAAAGAGAATTTCAACATCAGGGTTATAAAAATGTTATATATGATGATAAAAATAATATGATCAACATATAGTTTTAATCTCAAGAGTAATATTCGTAACTCATGAATAGTAAATCGTGAATAGTAACTCATGAATAGTAACTCCGACACAAAAGATAGAAATTCCATAATAAAATTTATACCAATATTTTGGTATAATGATATTGAAAAAATAACATTACTTAAATTTATAAATAATTTATTTTAATTGTTTACACTTTACTAATTAATGCATTTAATCATCATAAAATGCCAACTCTTACAATTTCATCATCAATAACCAAAACCCTCATCAAAAATCTGCATATACCTCATATAGGATTCTCAAGCCATAAAATCCTATTTTCTAATTTTCTTTCTTCACAAAACATATTTAATTCATTTACTCATAACTAGACCATTTTCATGAAAAATACCAAATCAGTTCCAAAAATATTTCTTTTCTGGGATTTAGCATAATATAGTCACATAGTGAACATATATTTTTCTCAGAATTTTTAAAAGTCATTTACTATTTTTCATATGGCCAAAATAGCCGAATATTTAGACATTTATCAAAAATTGTACTTTTGTCTAAAAATTCTGAAATTTACAGAGTATACTTCTATCATATACATGTACTCCCAATAAAAATTTCATCAATTTTGGAGTTAACCACAAGGAATTATAAGCTGTTACTTTTAAAATAGTCTTTTCTCATAAAATTCATAACTCTCAATCTATACATCCAAAAATCACCATTTTTGGACACAATCAAGAAAACTCATCAAAATATCATTTTAAATTTTTCCAGAATTTTTGAAGATCAGAAAAATTACGAAACTGAAAATCATAACAACCCTTAAAATCCCTTAAAATCCCTTACTATCCCTTACCTCAAAAGAGCAGTACTTCTGACTGGATATCGGATATGATGCTGAAGGAAACTTGCACTGATGAATAGCAACTCACCAAGTATCTAAAAACTCACAAAATATGCTTCATAATATAGAGAGAGAAAGAGAGAAAGCTTATGTTTCTGGTGTGATTTTCAATTCTAACTTAGCCCTCTATTTATAGGAAAATTTTGGTAGGTTTGACCTGCAACCTGATGGCTTTACCTGCTACTATTCCCACCCACCACATTTGAAATATAATTCAGCACATTTCTTCACCAACCACAAGTGGGGCCCACCAATTCTAGAATTTTCCATCCAAATGATAAACTCCAAAAATTCAACAATTTCTGAACCAGTCATCTCGTAAAATTCATAACAAATTATACGTTCATTTTTAACGGTTCAAAATTTGTAGACATATACTCAACTTATATATGTATAACATATCCAAATATTACCACGATCCAACGGTCGGATTAAAAATTATAACCCTCGCAAAATATCTCAAAAACCCTGATTTTTAATACCTCCATTCCGACAAAAATACTGATAAAAATCTCAACATTAACTCCTACATTTTTAACCACAAAAATATATCCCTCATTTATATCCACATAAAATAAATATTTCCTTATCATATGAATCAATAATTAATTATTCACAAATAATATTACAGAATCACATTTATGACAACCAGGCCGTTCCCAGGAAAGAGGGGGCTTTCCAATAAGGATTTCTCCTTACTAGCGCGCAATTAGATGACCAAACCTCTCCTTAGACAGAACTTTCTAGACATTGCCAATAATGTTATCTAATAATATTATTCAAATAATATGAATTATTGATCTGATAATAGAAAATATTGTGCAACAACAATTATTGAAACAACAATAATATAAAATATCAACGCAGCAATTATTGAATCAATAAAATAAAATATTGAACAGTAATTACTGTAACAATTATTGAGTAGTGCCTTCTTACGTAAGAATCAATAATTTCAAAAATACTATGCAATACCGTGTGCTACTGTGCAATAACGCGTATTACTGTATTTTAACCACCGGGTATTCCAACAGTGTTAACGGTAACAACTACGCCGTTATTTGTAAAAACTCAAATTTGTCGTTTTCTTCACCCGATAGTTATTCGTTATGGGGCCCACAAATAGCTGCACCGTCGTACGAATATTCCCTGACAGAAAGAATATTCCACGACCAAACGAATATTCCCCGACAACAATGATTATTTTATAACCACTTGCTAAAAAAAATTCACATTTCACCCATAACTTTAAACTTTTATCAATTTAACCATTTACTGAATAGTAATTATAAAAAAAAATTGAATACTTTATTTCATAAAATTCGGGGTCTTACACATAGGCTATGACTTTTCTATGTTGTATGAGAACGCATCCCAACCATTTGCTCGAAGCATCACTATAGATGACAAATCCCTCCGAGCCAGATGATATTGTTAGAACAGGTGCTGAAATGAGTCTCCTCTTGAGTTCTTGAAAACTCTTCTCACATTCTTCGCTCCAACCGAACTTTGTATCTTTCCGAGTCAGCTGAGTTAATGGAGTAGCGATTCGAGAAAATCCTTCCACGAATCTCCGATAATAACCAGCTAAACCAAGAAAGCTACGTACTTCGGTCACTGATTTAGGTTGCTCCCAGCTTTGAATAGCTTCAATCTTTGTCGGGTCAACAGATATTCCACGACTTGATACTACGTGTCCAAGGAATGCTACCTCCTCCAGCCAGAACTCGCATTTCTTCAACTTGGCATAAAGCTTGTATTCACGAAGCTTTTGGAGTTCCAGCCTCAAGTGTTGCTCATGATCTTCACGGCTTTTGGAATAAATAAGGTTGTCATCAATAAAGACGACCACAAAGTGATCCAAATATTCCTTGAATACCCGGTTCATCATATCCATGAAGACAGCAGGAGCATTAGTCAATCCAAAGGACATGACTAGGAATTCATAATGCCCGTACCGAGTTCTGAAAGCCGTCTTTGGAATATCCTCAGTTCTAACCTTCAGCTGATGATATCCAGAACGAAGATCGATCTTTGAAAAGAATTGTGCTCCTTGCAATTGGTCAAACAGGTCATCAATACGTGGCAATGGGTACCTGTTTTTGATGGTGACATGATTCAACTCCCGATAATCAATACAAAGTCGCATACTTTCATCTTTCTTCTTCACGAATAGAACAGGAGCACCCCAAGGAGAAGTACTAGGACGAATAAAGCCAATGTCTAACAATTCCTGCAGTTGGATCTTTAACTCCTGAAGTTCAATATGAGCCATTCGATATGGGGCTTTGGAAATGGGTTTTGTACCGGGTTCAAGGTCGATACAAAATTCAATTTCACGCTCTGGGGGTAGGCCAGGAAGTTCTTCAGGGAATACGTCAGGAAATTTATTAACAATAGAAATATCATTCAAAACTGACATATTTTTGTTTAGATCCGTGACATGAGCTAAGAAAGCTTGACATCTATTTTTCAATAAATGAATAGCTTTATGGTTTGAGATGACAGCAATTGATTTTAATGGTTTGGTTGCTTGAATTCGCATAATAGGTCGATTAGGAATATGAAAGCTAACAACCTTACGAAAACAATCAATTTTTGCTTGATGAGTAGTATAGACTTCGTTAGAGTTTATGATAAGCTTACCCGTGATGACCTCATTCGGGTTCCTTACTTTCTAGGAGGTCACAACAAACGCTCTCCCTTGCACTACTGGTTTTGACTTTTCTGGGACGGCCTTTGGTGTCTCCATCCTGGCTGAACTTGTTTTTGGTAAACGACAAAATTGAGCTAAATGACCTTCTCTTCCACAATTATAACATGCTTTAAACGACATCACGCAGTTTGGACTGATGTGCCCCTCCCCTCCGCATTTGAAACATATGATAGGTGGTCGTTCTCCTTCCTTAACAACGGGTGCTGGTGTTGACGTCTTTCCATCATTGTTGAATCTCCTCTTCTTGAAATGACCATTCTTATTATTTTGGCCCTGATTACCACCGAAGTGGTTACCATTTCTGGCCTGTTGATTCCCTCCACACTTGTTCTCACCGCTTCGATGACTGCTCTCACTGGTATTATTATTTTGCCGACTGCTCTCTTTTGGTTGCGTTGACTCATTATCTCGCTCCACTAACTGAGCCCTATTCACAACATCTGAATACAAACACAGTTTATGAGAAATAAGATGTTGACGTATCTCAGGTTTCAAACCTCGCAAAAATATTCACGTCATTCGCTCTTCATTATCCACCAAGTGGGACGCAAACCGGGACAACTCAGCAAATTTAGCCTCATACTACGACACGATCATATTATTCTGCTCTAATTTGATGAATTTCACCTCCTTCATGTGATGAACACTTTCGGGAAAGTATTTGTCATTGAACAGCTCTTGGAACTTCTCCCAAGACATCTTCAGTGCGGCAGGTTGAGTACGCTTAATCGATTCCCACCAGTAATCTGTCTCTCCTCGCAACATAAAGGCGGCAAAGGGAACCTTTTGCTCCTCAGAGCATCCCAAGACATCAAATATCTTGGTGATATGCTTTATCCATGTTTCCGCTATAAGTGGTTTTGGCTTTCCCTTAAACTCCGGTGGTCCCATCTCCTTGAACTGTTTAGCGGTGACCGTCCGAGAGTTTTCAGTGTTTCCACCTACATTTTGAACAGGATCCGCTCTCGCCTGCTGTTGCATGAACTGCATAAAGCTTCTGAACATTTCATCATTCATCATTTGGTCAGTATTATTGTTTGTATGAGGATTGTCGCCTTCCTGATGCACATTATCCCGATTATTGATATGTGGTGAATCAACAGTCGCCTGTGCTCCATTGCTATTCTAAACATTCTCGGATGCCATTTTCAGATACTGCCACAAAACAAAAGTTAATTGATTTGTCATATATTATCCTTATATTCTGACCGACTAATTAAATACCATGCAAATAAACTTAGGTAGGTCATACTAGCGAAGGAATTCCCCGTCTCTCCCCTCCTAGTTCTATTCTCACATCTTAGCCAGGGATCATATCCCTAAACTCTGATACCAACTGTGACGCCCCCAAAATTAGGTATACATCACCCATCTTGGGTCGTCAGATACATGGTATAGAATACAAATACAACTTACTAATACAATTGTCGTGTACAATACGACAAAACATAACTATGAGTTTGAATACAATTATTGTCTACTAGAGACTATACAAACTCAAAAGGAGTCCTCATTATAATTATTGTCACACTATTTAACAGAATAATGAGGACTACTAATACTATCATCTGGTCCATCACTCCGTTCCCCAACTCGTCCCAGCTATATTCTCATTTCCTGAAGAGAACAGTGAAAGAAAAGGTGAGCTCAACTAGCCCAGTAAGAAATATTATTACTAAGATAACAAAATAATCCACATCATCGCTGGGACTCAACTTAACAAAATAATCCACATCATCGAATCACCCCTGCACTACGGCCAAGAATATTCTTTAGTATCACGAACACAATTATCCATGCACTACGGGCCAAGAATATTTATGTATTCATTAATGGTCATGATCATGCCAACAACTATCCATCAATGTACTACGGGCCAATGAGGACTTTTATCACATCATTTGTGACATTACGGTCATGATTATACCGAATAATCCCTGGTCATAATCATACCAAGTTCATCTATGCACTACAGGCCACAGATGACTTTCAACATTTTAGAAACATGAGGATGATGACAATGATATAAGAATTCAATAAAACAAGTTCAAGAATTAATTTATCCAAGAATTAACAACGTCCAAATTGTCAACATGATACTGCTTTGTGGAGTAAAATTCAAGAATGTTTAGAATAATATTTTCATGAAAAGATACTGGATGAAACGCAATTATCAAGGATATTCCACTAATTTCATGGAGTATAGAAGTTAAAACTTAACCAACTGAGTATAATAAAGAATGGAATAACAAAAGAAATCACCCGTCATGCGATAGACCGCACAGACAGGTTATTCTAACAGAATAATAAATAATGGAACCAGGTCTGGCGTAAACGCACAAATCGGATATTCCGACAGAATAATAAATAATGGAACCAGGTCCGGCGTAAACGCACAGACAGGATATTCCGACAGAATAATAAATAATAGAACCATGTCCGGTGTAAAACACACAGACAGAATGTTCTAACAGAATAATAATAAAAACGGAACCAGGTCCGGTGTAAAACACACAGACAGGATGTTCCAACAGAATAATAGAAGAATGTCACCAAGTATAGGGTAGACCGCGTATACAGGTTATTCCAACAGAATAATAAGAAATGGAATAACAAAAGTTCTCTTCATGAATAAGAAAGAATAACACCCCTTACTGTTTTAAAGAATAACTGAAATAAGGAAGTAGTTAAGTAGCAGAATACTTTTCTTCTCTCTCTCTATAGTTTCTCTCTATAGTTTCTCTCTCTAGAGTTCAGTGAATTCGTAAGAAATAATGAAGGAATGAGCTGCTATTTATAAAAAAAAATAGAATGCATAGTAACTAATCCATGAACGGTCCAGATTGATTACTTTAATTTGACGGTCCATATTTAAAAAAAATCTTTTAAATAAAATATAATATATTCTATTTATAGAATAACTTTAATAAAGTATTCTGTTTTATATAAAAAGATGTTTCTGTTTTATTACGTTAATAATACGAATAAAATAAAACTTCATTATCGCTAAATAATTCATATTATTAACTGACAATAATTGAATCAAACTAAGTGACTTCTCACATAAGCATTAATAATCAATACCGTGTACTACTATGTAACCACACGTATTATTATACTTTTACTACCGAGTAGTTCAACAGTATCAATGGTAAAACTTTCGCCGTTATTTTTAATAAAATATTTTTGTTATTTTCTCAATCCGACAATAATTCCGTTGTGGGGTCCACCAATGATTGTGCCCTTGTACGAATATTCTCTGTTAAAACGAATATTTCCCGACCAATCGAATATTATATAACAACTTGCGTACTTTGCAAAATTTATAAATATTACCCACAACTGTAACATTATATCAAATTAACTCCATAATATTCAAAAATGATATTTATATAAAATTCATCTTTATAAAAGTTGGGATCTTACATAGACTGTAATTTTGGGGATGAAATTTTTAGAAGAAGGGGTGAATGTGACAATCCAAAAATTTAAAAAATCTTAAATGTTTAAATTAAGGGTTAAAGTTTAAAGCCTAGAGTGCAAATTGATGATTTATTTAAAAAGTTTAAGAAAAATCTATACGATTTAATAATTGAAAGGAGATAGGTGATATAAAATCTAAGGAAATGGTACGTTGAAATGATTCAACGATAAGGTTACGAGAAAGAATAAGATCTGAACCGATTAAGAATGACTCAGTATATTTCTAAGGAAATGGTACGTTGAAATGATTAAACGATAAGGTTACGAGAAAGAATAAGATCTGAACCGATTAAGAATGACTCGGTATTGTGATTCCGGGGACGGAATCCTTATAAGGGGGAAAGAATGTGATAACCCAAATTTTTGGGTAATATTAAAATAAGAATTAAATAAATAAAATTCTTATTAGATAATATGTTGTATGATATTATATTACATAAGTGGGTATGAACTATGCAATAAGTGATGCTTATGCTTAATAAATATATTGGTATTATATATTTATTATATGTAAATAAATTGTATGGGCAATTTATTAAAGAAAATGAGATGGGTAGAATTAAAATAATCTATAATATTAAATTATTTTAATGTGGTGAATTGGTGACATTAAATATATACTTAATGTATAACCACCCTTTTATTGAAGAAATCATGTATTACATTATTGGATGTAATGCATATATGTTTTTAATGTAGTAAGTATATTGTTATATTTGTTACAGTTAAATTGTTGAAAACATTTTATAGAAGGGAAAAGAAATTAATTAGTATACAAGAATTATTGTATACTTTAAATAAATGATATTGAAATAAATTCTAGAGTTGAATTATTTTAATAAAGAAACGATATTATTTTAATTATAATATCTTATTTACTAAATAAATTTTCATTTATAAGGTAAATATATTAAGTTATACTTACTATATGTAAATAAATTGATATAAACAATTTATAAGGTGAGAGAATAAAATTATTATTTATTTTCTATATGTGATGGGTGTACATGTGCATTATAAAGAATATTTGCAACGGGATATATATTTATTACGTAGAGAAATAAAATTGTCGGGAACAATTTGCATAATGAGTTAAAAAGAAGCGGGTTAAGCATTTAATATTTATATATACTTTACCCAAGAGTATTAGAATAAATTCTTATATAAAATTAATTTAATAAAGAAAAGATATTATATTTATCGTAATATCTTAATAAAGTAAATAAATTCTTAGTTGAATTTGTGATAATGAGGTAAGGATATTATATTTTAATATCTTGGGTATGTAAATAATTGTATTTACATAAAAAATTATGTGTAGAATATTTATTTTATAATAATAAAATAAATGTGTAATTTGAGTATGTTATGTTATATTTTATATAATTTATATATCAAAGATGGGTTATGTAAATTATATGATTCTAAGAGGGTAAAATAAATTAAGAAGATTTATGTAGTAACTTATTTGATTAAATTAAGTTACTAAGATTGAGTTATTAAATAACTTAATAAAAGCCAACTAAAGATAAAAAAGGGAGTTGTTTAGTTCAATTTCATAGAGCAGTAAAATATCTTTAGTGAATCAGCTAGCCAATTAACAGGTTGGTTGACATTCAGTTAGGGACTAGGAAGCATAGAGTGACTGCAAGAGTCAATTAGGTTGCTATAAGTAATTGACAGGGGGCTGGTTAGGGGGCAATGTAGGGGTCAAATAGGCAGCTAGGTAATATAGCAATAAGCCTAAATAGAGGCCAAACTAGGGGCCAACTGACTGCTAAGGAGTAGTTTGCCAAGAAGCAATGATGAAGCTTAGCCATATGTGGCAGAACATTGCACCCAAGTTCAAGTTGCATATCACTTTGTTGAACTTCAAAATCTGTAGCATATATAGAGGAAATGGAGCAGTGTTTCGGTTGGTTAAGAGGGGGAGACCACAAGCAGGAGCTGACGATTAGGGGGCTATAAACCATGAGCTCCAAGTGTGGTTGGCCAAGAAAAAAAATAAAAAAATAAAAATTCGACTGCAAGGAATTCAAGTAACTCTCAAGGAAGAAAACCCATTAAGGCTTGGCACTTCTTCTTCTCCTTCCCCACCAGCCGAATACTCCTTCCCTCTATTTGTGTAGCCGAGCCTAGTCCCTGTACCTCCAATTTCGGCCAAAGACCACTTCACCCAAATTAAATTCGGCTGAAATCAATTACAATACAAAGAGTTTAATTGGTCAAGCTTGCAAGGATTAAAGGTATAATAATAGACCAATTTCAATGTTAAGTTAATTGAAGTATAGTTACCAGTTAGATGTGTTATGTGGAGCATTAGTGGGTTAATGACTGAATTAGCAAAATCAATTATGTATGGTA
The DNA here is from genome assembly GCA_016801055.1 of Panax notoginseng. Classification (NCBI taxonomy): domain Eukaryota; kingdom Viridiplantae; phylum Streptophyta; class Magnoliopsida; order Apiales; family Araliaceae; genus Panax; species Panax notoginseng. The sequence continues at coordinate 141,419,633 of CM029021.1, forward strand.
TGTTTGTTTATGATCATGCTATTGAGTTTATTTGGAAAAGTTTGTTGGTTAATGGCTGTGATTGGGGTTAATTATATTATGAGTTATGCTTCAAAGATTTAGCCATCATATGACGAGTTTTGAAAATAAGTTAAAAATTGAAAGCTAGTGGTTTCAAAAACAATTAATTTATGTAAAGCTTTGCAAAACAGAGTTAGTTTGTTATCGGAATTGATAAAGCTGGTTATCTTAATTGTGATCATGTTAGTTAACTATGGAAATGAAAGATTACATACTTAGTGTATTGCAAATGAGTGGAAAGTAAGAAGTTAGTAAACTAATTTGTTAATTAGTTAGTGTACTATATATATATATATATATATATATATATATATATATATATTCATGTATGCTTTTTACTGTTATTGGATCCTTGTAGACTAAATTAGAGCCATGGAGATTAGCGTGGCTGTGCGGAGCAATAAGGTTGGCGAAAATGGCTTGATTATGTAGCCCCCAACCTTTAGAAATCAGTCCATAATTTAGGCGCACGCGTTATATTTGATAAAATGCCAAAATAATCTAATTTAGCTAAAAACTTGGAATTTTTACGAAGCCGAGACTCTAAAACAGTCTTAATATACTATATAAGACTTATTTGTGAAGAAAGCCAGGCTAGAATGAGCCGGGGTGAGTTTTGTACAAACAACAAAAAGTAAAAAAATTAGTGCGTCGTGCTACTTTAGGCTAACTATTTCGATTAATTAGACTTGCTAGAAAATTATAGTTTTCTGGGTCTTGAAGTGTGTCATGCAAGCTGTCCATAGCCTCCAGAACAGACTCGTTCTGAGTTCAGATGATCAATTTATGACATGCCAAAGTAGGTGCGTCGAAATTGCCCAAATCTGGAAAACAAATTCGAAGCAGTCCCCTGACACGAATTTTCTAGAATTTTGTGTTTTGAATTTGGAAATGGTCAAAGAATGAAAGTTGTAGCCTCAGAAGTTAGCTTCGCGTGGGCTCAAGAATTGCTCAAAAATGTTTTAAAACGAAAAAGTTATCGCTGTTTGAGCAGGAGAGGGTACAGTTGGAAAAAAAATTGAAAACTGTTTCGACAAGGCAGTTTTAGCCCTCTGTTTAACCTGTCTAGGATGCCCAAATTAGAAGAGTTATATTTTTCTAAAATACTATGAAATACAATCTTAATATTGCCCAAATTTGAAGGTTAATGAAAAAGTAGATTTAAAATTCTAAAATCACAAAGTAACCATTATGATAAGGAGGAGCTGGGGGCAGGGCAGCAGCTGCACCAGGTAGTTGGTCCAGCAGCGTGCAACGCATGGGTAGACGCCTGGCAACCAGCTGCCGGGCAGTGTTTCACCTTGCGCTTTGATTTCGATTGTGGGTGTTGAGCATTAAAAGAGTTAAGATATATAATAATATATAATTAATTTATAATTGAACCATTAATTGAACCCAATATGGTTGATAAATTAGAATTCAGTTGTTAATCTTAATATGTCAAAGTTAAGTTGAAATTATGGAACGTGTTTCATGTTAAGCAATAAGCTTTAATAAATAAAGTAATATGCATGGCATTAATAATGCAAAATAGCAACGACATAATGAAATCAATTCAGAAACGGATTAAGGATTAGTTAACTAATCTAAAACATGGTAAAATCTTAAGAACTTAAGATTATAAAGGTATAAAGTTGAAAAGTGTGGGGTTCGATTATAATTAGTTGTACAAACTAAAATATTTATAAGTTAATATAGTTAGTCTCAAATGAAGTTAGGAGGCATGTTGTAACTATGTGTTATATTTTGATTATATAAGGAAAAGCTAGCCTTGTTTAATCCAAGGTGTATTTATTTCTGCCTATCTTTGTATTCAACGAGGTACCAATAAAAAAAATCGCATTTAAGCATGGATGAGGTATTTGAAAAATAAGTGGGTTGGTTTATTAACCTAGTAAAAGCTAATAAGATTTATACCCCATACATATGTAGCAAACTTATTAAAATAAGAGAAGTTAAGAATGAGATATTAGACTTGCAAAATACAAGTTTAAATAGAATTTGTAGAATATGGTAATGTTATACATTGTAATAACATTATGTGTATATTGGTGCTATACAGGAGCATAATACCTCGAATACGTGTAATCGCGTAAAATTAATAGCTTCGCATCAAAGAGGCAAGTTTTCCAGTTCCTATTTGTTATATGAATTTGACATTATTACATGGATTACATGTTATACTTGTGGAATGATGAAAGTCAACTATTGACTAAATTTGATTGAGTTTTTAAAACTCAATCTTGATTTGATATTTGATATGTGTGAGACACAAATGTTATTTAAATTGTAATAAACTTGAGATATGATATAAGCATGATATTATGTGTTATGTGTAATATCAGGTTATTACAGTAGTGCTCAATCTTGCAAACAATTTTGCAGATAAATGTTGATTTATTAGATGGTCATAACAACGAAGATTTGTGATGAGACATGAGTATTAAAGATGTATTGCTTCATCAAGTTTAGACTGTACCGAGCTGAGGCTACTTGCTGTAAAGTGATTTAATTGAGTAGTGTAAATGTTGTTATACCCAGTAATTATGCTGAATAGAAATAATCTTTTTGAATACGAGATGTAGCTTTACTATTATTTTGTAAAGTAAGTTACTATAATAGCATAGAAATGTTTATTGAATAAGGGAATCATAAAGGTTGCGATTCAGGGAATGAAAGACAGAAAGAAAAGTTTTAAGTTATTCCACATTTTTAGCTATTTTAACATTAAATAATGTTTTAAAGCAAGAACAGGATAATATTAACGCACAAGATCAGGAAGGAAAATAGTCTCGATTTTGGGGGCGTTACACATAAGAAATAATATTTTCTTCCATACTCTGTAGTATGTAAGTAATATTATTTCGTTTTGTATTCCTAATTCTACACTCATTCTGTTAAAGTATTTCTTCTATATTCTGTAAAATTAGTAGAATATCCTTGATATTTGCGCTTCATCCAATATCTTTTCATAAAAATATTATTTTGAGCTTTCAAGATAATTATTAATCTTTTCATGCCGGAATATTATTCACGGGGTACTATTCACAAAGTACTATTTACAGGATACTATTCACAAAGTACTATTCTCGGGTACTATTCACAAAGTACTATTCATGGGTACTATTCACAAAGTACTATTCACGGAGTACTATTCACCCGGGGTACTATTCATGACAAAAAATTAATTTTTTTTGTCTAAATCATTTTTGATACAAGATTATTCTTGAATTTTACTCCACAAAGCAGTATCATGTTGACAATTTGGACATTATTGAATTCTGGATAAATTGAATTATAAATCTTTAAAATTTATCCTTTGCTTTCATTTAATTGAATTCTTATATTATTGTCATCATCCTCATGCTTATATTGTGATGAAAGTCATCTTTGGCTTATGGGCATAGATGGACTGTTGATTGGTATGATTATGACCAATGATCATTCGGTATAATCATGACCCGTAATATTACTAATGATGTGGCAAAAGTCCTCATTGGCCCGTAATGCATTGATGAAAATTTGTTGGTATGATCATGACCATTGGTGAAAACACGAATATCATTGGCCCGTTGTGCATAGATAATTCGTGGTCGTGATACTAATGAATATCCTTGGCCTATAGTGCATGGATAATTCAGTGATGTGGATTATTTATTAAGCTAAGTATCAGTAATAAAGTTGATGATAAACTTTTTAAATCATAGAAGAAAGTAGATATCATGCTCTACTTGACTCTTCTAATGGATTGCTTATTCCGCTGCAGTTAAACTTGATGTTTATTGTATTTTATCAGTTTAACACTGTTGAAGGCTAATGATAATTTATTATGCATTATCTTAGTTATAATATTTCTTACTGGGCTAGTTGAGCTCACCCTTTTGCTTTCATTGTTCTCTTTAGAAAATGAGAACGTAGCCGGGACTAGTCGGGGAATAGAGTGACGGTCCGAGATGGTTGTTTTAGTAATCTTCACTACTTAGTATGATAATAAATGTAACGAGGACTGAATTTGAGTTTAGATATTGTCTATGAGACAATATTCGTGTAAAAACTATCAACACGTGTTATATAATTAAGTTTGTATTTGTATTCAGTACCATGTATTTGGCGACTCAAGATGGGTGATGTATACCTATTTTGGGGGCGTCACATTTATTTTCCATAGGGTGTTGAATGCGTAATAAAATTATAGATAAGATGATTCCACAACATTTCTAACTTAAAAACGTTGTAATATATATACGTTTTTGGATCTCTATCTTAGCAAGCAACAACGTTTATTTTGTCAAAAACGTTATAATTTTGCTGCATATACAACGTTTTTTTATAATTTTAATTGCTGCATATATATATATATATATACTAACACGGAAGACACTTCTTACAGTTTTGTTTAGATTGTACGATCTGAGGAACACTGGCCAGTGGCAGAACCAGAATATTTTTAGAGGAGGGTCAAAATACATCAATATAAAAAAATATTTATTGACGCTTGTAGTGCTTCTTTTAAATTTATTTTGCCCAATTATAATATTTCACAACATCATATTCTAACTATTATAAACCTATAAGTTGTGAGTCTAATAACTTTAAATGTGTGTATGTGTGTGTGTGTGTGTGTGTGTGTGTGTGTGTGTGTGTGTGTATATATATATATATATATTAATTTTCCCCGAACTATGAGACTATTAATCAGACTTTGAATTTTTTTAGTCAGCTGATTAGTTACTTTTATAGATAAATTAAAATTATAATATTATATATTTAAAACCTTATATTGTGGTTCTGGTCATCTTCTTTGGAGACAACTGAGAGTAGCCACTCAAAGCAAGAAAATGAATTAAGTTATTCTCATTTACAAAAAATTGATACCGACGTATGATTAAGTCAGTAAGACAAATTAGTGTAATATTAATTAATTAATTATCAAACTTATTTTATCTTATAGTAATATTGTTAATTTATTATAGGTGAAAAGACATAAAAAACAAATAAATTAATATCATCTCAAAACAAAGATCAAATTTAACTAATATTAACATGCTTCAGATTTCAGGGTTGGGGGGGTCATATGACCCCCTCGACCCCCCTAGTTCCGCCCATGATTGTGGTTCTGGTTATCTTGTTTGAAAACAATTGAGAGTAGCCACTCAACGCAAGAACATTAATTAAGTTATTCTCATTTATAAAAAAATTGATACCAACGTATAATTAAGTCAGTAAGATAAATTAGTGTAATATTAATTAATTAATTATCAAATTTATTTAATATTATTTTATCTTATAGTAATATTGTTAATTTATTATAGGTGAAAAGACATAAAAAAAATTAAATAAATTAATATCATCTCATAAAAAAGATCAAATTTAATTAATATTAACATGCTTCAGATTTCAGGGTTAGGGGGTCATATGACCCCCCTCGACCCCCCCTCCCCTAGTTCCGCCCATGACACTGGCTACATAAAGTTATGGAGCTTTACCTTTCGATCCGTTTGTCATGGAGACCTTCCGTTGGCCTTTACCTTAGCTCTTCCATCATCTACCGATATCGTATAATAGAGGGAGGGAAAAGTTGGAGAGAGTAAGTGAAATTTTTGCATCTGATCTTTGATCTGGTTCTATTTTGTTAGTAATTTGGATCAGATGCTTAACCCGCGTGTTTTTTCCCAATTAGACCCAGAGCTCAACCCGCGTGTTTTTTTTTTGCTTCAGCTCATTTTTGCTTTGATCTGTCTTTAATTAGTCTGTTTACTCGGTCCGTTTTTGAAAGGATCCGTGTGTGTATATATATATATCTTAGTTGAATTCAGACCTTTTACCGTCGTACGTACAATGATGCATGAGACAGGAGTTATAATAATAAATATATACTCTCGTAGTCGTATACATCGATATGTTTTATTTTATGTTGCTAGAATTATGAAATAGAAATAGAAATAGCACTCCTTAATTAATTATAATTACATTCATTTGTTATCACTTTAACGGAAAATGCAGACACATACACAAATAATTAATTACTATCATGACTATCCATCTAAATGGCATCAATACCACTGAAGATCCAATGACATAAAGAGTGATCATGCATGCTTTTATTTTACATATTGTTATACTACACTCGACGAAGCAGTAGCAGTACGTATGTATTATCCGTGCATTATTCACCAACTATAAGGAGTGCATTAACAGCATCAAATACTCCTCCGATCCTCTAGTTGTGAGGCTTGGCTTCGGTAGTCTCTGCCTCCACCACCTCACCATGACGGCAGTGTCCACGATAGCAGCGTCTAGGATAGCAGTGTCCACGATAGCAGTATCCACGATGACAGTGTCCATGATGGCAGTGTCCGCCATAGCCGTAACCTCCACCTCCACCGTGATGTCCGTCATTATTGTAACCGCCACCATGAGTAGCTGCGTCAGCTGCATGGATAGTATAGAATCATGTTACACCTACTAACTTTGATATATGCATTTGCAACAATTGCATGCATATATATATATATATATATATATATATATATATATATATATATATATATATATATATATATATGAGAATTGATATTTTTACACAAAAATAAATGAGACCTACATTTATGTGAGTAAAAATACAAAAATATTAAATTTATCTTGTAAAAATAACAATTCTCTATATATATTATAGATTATTGTATAGTAATTAAAAACTTGCAATGTTTATAGATTATAGTATAGAAAAAATATATAGTATCTGCACAAATATACATATCTAATTCTCAACTAATACTATATAATAAATATATGAGCTAGATTTAAGCATTTACTGTTGACCAACTCTCTAGCTGCGACCTCTGAACTAATGAGAAGAACAATAGCCAACGAAAGACCAAGTAAAAGAAATGTCTTATTAAAACCCATGTTTAATTTCTCTCCACTTTATTTTCTCACAATATATGCCGTAGTGAAGGATGAGAAAACTAGTGTGTTTCAATCTCTATTTATAGGCTAGAAAGAAAGTTGAGTAAACATATATTAAATTTGTTAACTAAACCAAATTAAAACCAAATCAAATGTGTTAAGTACACGAAAACCCAAATCAAATAAATTTGCCAAGTAAACGAAAATCCAAATGGAATTTGACCGGCTAATGCAGCGGAAGAGTGCAAGTAGGGCGTTAAAGGAAAATGATATGTATTACAAATATATATATATATATATATATATATATATATATATATATATATATATATATATTTTAATTGACACTTGGGTGGATAATTCTTACAGATAGTAGAGATGTGTAATAAATGAAGTTTTCTTCTATTTCATACTGTTGATAGATTTTGTAATTATAATTCGATATAAATTTATCACAATACATAATATAATTATATTGTGAATATGATTACAAGTTGAGTACGAATCAGGCCCACTGTGTACTTAAGTCTTCCTCCATTGTATACCATATTAGGTTGGTTCACAAAAAATAAAAAACTACGCACATAATATCTATATGAACATTAATTTAGTATGTTTTTTTTTCTTCCTTGTATACCTATTTTGTTTGGGAAATAATCCATAACTAAGATTAAAATGTTGGATGCCTAAGATTCTATACATTCATGATTAATAGTTTTTGTTATATACTTTACAAATATAATAATTACATCAACTAAAATTAAATAATTTCACATCAATTTAAAGTTTAATATGCCGTAGTTTGACCTCAAAAGTCAAATTGTGTCTCTAATTTTGGAACGAATGGAGTATTATTCATTATAAAATTGTTTTATAATTTTATAAATTATCTTAATTGTAAATTTAAAAAGGTCTCACAAAGGTCTCACATTCAAAAGTCAAAAATAATTGTATAATTTAAAATGAAGCGAGTATTCTTAGTATAGAAAGAGTATTATATCAAAGCTAATTAAGACATCTTTTCTAATATATATATATATATATATATATATATATATATATATATATATATATATATATATATATATATAGTCCATTTCTTGAGCTCACCTTTATTGAGCTCACCTCGAGCTCACTCTGCCCTTTTTTTTTTTTGAAAAAAAAAACATAACTAATAAAAAATATATAATAATTTTTAGAATTGAAAGTTTTTTTAAAAAAAGTGTTTTTTGTAAGACCCCGAATTTTATGAAATAAAAGTATTCAATTTTTCTTATAATTACTATTCAGTAAATGGTTAAATTGATAAAAGTTAAAGGGTGATATATGAATTTTTTTTCAAAATACGCAAGTGGCTATAAAATATTCATTGTTGTCGGGGAATATTCGTTTGGTCGTGGAATATTCTTTCTGTCGGGGAATATTCGTACGACGGCGCAACCATTTGTGGACCCCATAACGAAAAACGGTCGGATGAAGATAACGACAAAAAATTGAGTTTTTATAATTAACGGCGTAGTTGTTACCGTTAACACTATTGAAATACCCGGTGGTTAAAATACAGTAGCACGCGGTATTGCACAGTAGCACACAGTATTGCACAGTATTTTTGAAATTATTGATTCTTACGTAAGAAGGCACTACTCAATAATTGTTACAGTAATTACTGTTCAATATTTTATTATTGATTCAATAATTGTTGCATTGATATTTTATATTATTGTTGTTTCAATAATTGTTGCTGCACAGTATTTTCTATTATCAGATCAATAATTCATATTATTTAAATAATATTATTAGATAGCATTATTGACAATGTCTAAAAAGTTTTGTCTAAGGAGAGGTTTGGTCATTTAATTGCGTGCCAGTAAGGAGAAATTCTTATTCGAAAGCCCCCTCTTTCCTGGGAACGGCCTGATTGTCATAAATGTGATTCTGTAATATTATTTGTGAATAATTAATTATTGATTCATATGATAAGGAAATATTTATTTTATGTGGATATAAATGAGGGATATATTTTTGTGGTTAAAAATGAAGGAGTTAATGTTGAGGTGTTTTATCTGTATTTTTATCGGAACGGAGGTATTAAAAATCAAATTAGGATTTTTGAGATATTTTGTGGGGGTTATAATTTTTAATCCGACCGTTGGATCGTGGTAATTTTTGGATATGTTATACATATATAAGTTGAGTATATGCCCACAAATTTTGAACCGTTAAAAATGAACGTATGATTTGTTATGAATTTTACGAGATGACTGGTTCAGAAATTGTTGAATTTTCAGAATTTATCATTTTGGTGAAAAATTCTAGAATTGGTGGGCCCCACTCTTGGTTGGTGAAGAAATGTGCTGAGATTTTTATTCAAATGTGGTGGGTGGGAATAGTAGCAGGTAAAGCCATCAGGTTGCAGGTTAAGTCTGCTTCAGCGTGCTAACATTTTCCTATAAATAGAGGGCTAAGTTAGAATTGAAAATCACACCAGAAACATAAGCTTTCTCTCTTTCTCTCTCTATATTATGAAGCATATTTTGTGAATATTTAGATACTTTGAGAGTTGCTATTCAGTGTAAGTTTCCTTCGGCTTTGCATTTCAGTCAGAAATACTGCACTTTTGAGGTAAGGGATAGTACGGGATTTTAAGGGTTGTTATATTTTTCAGTTTCGTAATTTTTTTGACCTTCAGAAAATTCTGGAAAAATTTAAAATGATATTTTGATGAGTTTTATTGATTGTGTCCAAAATGGTGGTTTTTGGATGTATAGATTAAGAGTTATGAATTTTACGGGAAAAGACTATTTTAAAAGTAACCGCTTATAATTCCTTGTGGTTAACTCCAAAATTGTTGAAATTTTTATTGGGAGTACATGTATATGATATGAGTATACTCTGTGAATTTCAGAATTTTTAGATAAAAGTAAAATTTATGATAAATGTCTAAATATTCGGCGGTTTTGGCCATATGAAAAATAGTAAATGAATTTTAAAAATTCTGAGAAAATATATGTTCAATATGGGACTATATTCTGCTAAATTCCATAAAAGAAATATTTTTGGGACTGATTTGGTATTTTTCATGAAAATGGTATAGTTATGAGTAAATGAATTAAGTATGTTATGTGAAGTAAGAAAATTAGAAAATATGATTTTATGGCTTGAGAATCATATATGAGTTATATGCAGATTTTTGATGAGGGTTTTGATTATTGGTGATAAAATCTTATGAGTTTGGCATTTTAGAATGATTAAATGCACTATTTAGTAAAGTGTAAATAATTAAAATTGGTACGGATTTTATTGTGAAATTTCTACCTTTTTCATGTCGAGTTACTATTCATAAGTTACTATTCACGAGTTACTATTCACGAGATACTATTCACGACAAAATTGGTTTCTTTTTTTAACCAAATTATAGTTGATTTATGAATATTGCTCTTGAAATTAAATCCATGTTTTGATCATATTATTTTTATTATCATTTTTATAACCTTGATATTGAAATTCTCTTTCGCTTGAGTGTAAAGATGGGTAAATTATTGGTATGATCATGACTATGAGTTCTCTTTGGCCAGTAGTGCAAAGTTGAATTATTGACTGGTATGATCATGACCATTGAATTTATAATTGAATATCTTTAGCTTAAGTGCAAAGGTGAAATGATCAACATGGTTATAATTATTGTTTATATAAATTCTGAAATGATTATATATTTCTTTGAGATATGAATATATTTGGCCTGGAATGTAAATATGAACTGTTGAGGAATATCTTTGGCCTGCAGTACAATGATGAATTGTTGATGAATATCTTTGGCCCGTAGTGCAAAGATGACCTATTGTTGAATATCTTTGGCCAGTAGTGCAAAGATGAACTGTTGACGAATATCTTTGGCCCGTAGTATAAAGATGAAGTTATTAGTATGATTATGAATAGGAAATGTGATTTGGTGTAACCATGATCTTTGATGTTTCAGATAAAGATAGATGATAAAAATTATCTTCGTCCTAGATGAGAAGAGGAATTTAAAACTACAATTATGATTATGAGTTATTCATATGATTGTGGACCAGAATTGTTGATTGATGTTACAGGGATAAAACATTGTTGGTAGATTTTTAACATGGAGAAGATAATAGACTTTGTAGTCTATTTGACTCTTCTAATGGATTGCTCGTTCCGCTGCAACTATGGTTGAAATTTTTTATCATCTACCATATGTTCTAAATCTCTGATTTATTACTGATGAAGACTATTGATAATTTATTTATCTTTAGTCATGATATTCTTTACTGGGCTAGTTGTGCTCACCCTTCTGTTCACAATTCATTTCAGGTAATAAGAGTGTAGCTGGGTCGAGCGGGGGTAACAGGGAAATAAAACGGTGGTCTCTAGCTGTGGAGGTTCTCCCGAAGCAGTATAGAAAAGTTCATTTAGTAGTTTTATTTGGTGAATCCAATAGGGTAAGGTGTATCCAACGTTGGAAGGGTGTTTTTGCCACTATCATACAAGATGTCTAACGACATACAACCTCGTGTCATCATAAGACAGGATTGTGCACATCCGCTTGCCGAGTATATCTACAAGCACTACCTATATAATCTTGGTGTTTGTTTGAAGTATAATTCTCAGTTAGATACAGTGGAGATAATGATAAGTCAAGAGAAGACTCACCATTGGGAAGAATATGATAGTAATCTTCTCGTATTTCTTTGGGGTCTATTGGGTCAACTAAGGATAATTATGTGGCCATATGATATCTATCATAACCTAAAATCATGGCCTCCCATGTACGAAGGTTTTGTGGACCCCAATTCGTACGACGACGCAACTATTTGTGGGCCCCATAACGAAAAACGATCGGATGAAGAAAACGATGAATTTGAGTTTTTATAAATAACGGCGTAATTGTTACCGTTAACACTGTTGGAATACCCGGTGGTTAAAATACAGTAATACGTGTTATTGCACAGTAGCACACGGTATTGCACAGTATTTTTGAAATTATTAATTCTTACGTAAGAAGGCACTACTCAATAATTATTACAGTAATTACTATTCAATATTTTATTTTATTGATTCAATAATTGCTACGTTAAAATTTTATATTATTGTTGTTCAATAATTGTCACTGCACAGTATTTCCCATTATCAGATCAATAATTCATATTATTTGAATAATATTATTAGATAATATTATTGGTAATGTCTAGAAAGTTCTGTCTAAGGAGAGGTTTGGTCATCTAATTACGCGCCAATAAGGAGAAATCCTTATTGGAAAGCCCCCTCTTTCCTGGGAACGGCCTGGTTGTCATAAATGTGATTCTATAATATTATTTGTGAATAATTAATTATTGATTCATATGATAAGGAAAAATTTATTTTATGTGGATATAAATGAGGGATATATTTTTGTGATTAAAAATGAAGGAGTTAATGTTGAGGTGTTATATCAGTATTTTTGTCGGAATGGAGGTATTAAAAATCAATTAGGGTTTTTAAGATATTTTACGAGGGTTATAATTTTTAATCCGACCGTTGGATCGTGGTAATATTTGGATATGTTATACATATATAAGTTGAGTATATGTCCACAAATTTTGAACCGTTAAAAATGAACGTATGATTTGTTATGAATTTTACGAGATGACTGGTTCAGAAATTGTTGAATTTTCGGAGTTAATCATTTTGGTGGAAAATTCTAGAATTGGTGGGCCCCACTCTTGGTTGGTGAAGAAATGTGCTGAGATTTTTATTCAAATGTGGTGGGTGGGAATAGTAGTAGGTAAAGCCATCAGGTTGCAGGTTAAGTCTGCTTCGGCGTGCTAACATTTTCCTATAAATAGATGGCTAAGTTAGAATTGAAAATCACACCAGAATTCATAAGTTCTCTCTTTTTCTCTCTAAATTATTGAGTGTATTTGGTGAGTATTTAGATACTTGGTGAGTTGCTATTCATCAATGCAAGTTTCTTTCAGCGTCATATCCGATATCCAGTCAGAAGTGCTGCTCTTTTGAGGTAAGGGATAGTAAGGGATATTAAGGGATGTTATTTTAATTTAAAATGATATTATTTCTTCAATATTATTATGCCGAAATATTGGTTAGAAATTTTTATCAAATTTAGAACTTTTTATGTCGGAGTTACTATTCATGAGTTACTATTCACGAGTTACTATTCACGGGTACTATTCACTACAAAATTGGTTTCTTTTTTTAACCAAATTATAGTTGATTTATGAATATTACTCTAGAGATTAAAACTATGTATTGATTATATTAATTTTATTATCATATTAACATTTTTATAACCCTGATGTTGAAATTCTCTTTCACTGGAGTGTAAAGATAGGTAGATTATTGGTATGATCATAACTAGGGTTCTCTTTGTCCAGTAGTGAAAAGTTGAATTGTGACTGGTATGATCATGACCATTGAATTTATAATTGAATATCTTTAGCTAAGTGCAAATGTGAATTGATCAACATGGTTATAATTATTGTTTATATAAATTCTGAAATGATTATATATTTATTTGAGATATGAATATCTTTGGTCCGTAGTGCAAAGATGAATTATTGATGAATATCTTTGGCCGTAGTGCGAAGATGAATTTATTAGTATGATTATGAACATGAACTGTGATTTGGTATAACCATGATGTTTGATGTTTCAGGTGATGAAAATTATCTTTGTCTTGGATGAGAAAGTGAATTTAGAACTACAATTACAATTATGAGTTATACACGTGATTGTGGACAGGAATTATTGATTGATGTTACAGGGATAAAATATTGTTGGTGGATTTTTAACGTGGAGAAGATAATAGACTTTATAGTCTATTTGACTCTTCTAATGGATTGCTCGTTCCGCTGCAACTATGGTTGAATTTTTTATCATCTACCATATGTTCTAAATCTCTGATTTAATTCTGTTGAAGGCTATTGATAACTTATTTATCTTTAGTCATGATATTCTTTACTGGGCTAGTTGTGCTCACCCTTCTGTTTCACAATTCCTTTCAGGTAATAAGAGTGTAGCTGGGTCGAGCGGGGGTAACAGGGGAATAGAACGGTAGTCATCATTTAGTAGTTATATTTGGTGAATCATCTAGGGTGAAGCGAACCCAACGTTGGAAGGGTGTTTTGTCACTATCATACAAGATGTCTAATGACATAGAACCTCGTGTCATCATAAGACAGAGTTCTGCACATCCACTTGCTGAGTATATTTACGAGCGCTACCTATATAATCTTGGTGTTTGTTTGAAGTATAATTCTCAATTAGAGACAGTGGAGATATTAATATGTCAAGAGAAAACTCACCATTAGAAAGAATATGATAGTAATCTTCTTATTTTTCTTTGGGGTCTATTAGGTCAACCAAGGATAATTTTGTGGACATATGATATCTATCATAACCTGAAAGCATGGCCTCCCATGTACGAAGGTTTTCTTGAGCACTTCCCAAAGATTCTAATTTCTAAAATAATTTTTGACTATACCTTTATATAAGGTGTCATTGTGAGGTGTTGTCCACGGTTGGGACATGAGTCACATTTGGTATATATTTGTATCCAAACTCACAGTATATATGTTGTTGTATTTTGCACGACAATTGTTGTAATAAAGTTGTAGTTATTTTCTGTACCATGTATTTGGCGACTCAGAATAGGTTGGATGGAATAAACCTGTTTTGGGGGCGTCACAAAGTCCAATTATAATATTAAAAATAAATAAATAAATTTATATGCTATTTTTTTTTCTGGGTATTACATTACCTACCCCTTAAAAGGATTCCGTCCCCGGAATCAAAAGAATGAACGTACGTAATAATCAAAAAGATGTGGATACTCCGCTCAAATAGATTCCTCCATCTCCCAAATAGCTTCCCGCTCCGAATAATTTTAGGGAAAAAATTAATATTTAATTACTAACAAAAATTCGGATTATTACATTTTTTCCTCTTTAAAAATAATTCCGTCCTCGGAATTCAAATAAGTTACATAAAGTTTTATTTTAGACTTTATTTACATGACATAATTATTCTTAACTTTAGTTAAGACGTAACATCACCCTTTGTAACGATCAAGCCTGATACATCCATCGGTCATCGCAATTATCCATGTACTTGTAAAAGATTCGTTAGCTATCGTGTCAAGCCCCGTTAAAATTCTTCGTTTCACATTGAATTAAACCACATGCTCCACAGCTAGTGCTGGTTCTCGTCAATTTTCTTGATTTTCATTCTTGTAAACGTACGTACTCTTTGTAATATAATTTTTCTCTTCATCTAAATACGTTTCTAATACCCGAAACATTTGAAATTATATTTAATTCGTAAAATATTTATGTTTCACACATGACAAAGATTTAACAAATTATTTTCAATTTTTATTTATTTATTTTACATAAATTCATGCAAAAACTTCAATGACAACGGATAAACAGAACAACTTTACAAATTATATCACCAACCCTCCTAAATCCATATGAGTTCCAAAATATCATAACCTCAAATCAAATTAGTTTCAATGGCCTAGGGCCCATTAACGGAGTAGCGATTCGAGAAAATCCTTGAAAGTATTTTGTGATAATGATTCTGCTGTTAGTTTTTCCAACAATACTAGTTCGAGTAGTGCTGGACTATACCTCGACACTAAGTACTTATTTGTCAGGAAAAGAGTTGAAGATCAAAATGTTGTCATTAAGTATATTAGTACGCATGATATGTTAGCGGATCCACTTACGAAAGGCTTACTACCCAAGCTCTTTTTAGAGCATGTTGCCGGCATGGGCTTAACTGGTAGTCTTAATTAGTGAGTTATTTTGATGTAAGACAACAATTTTGAGCTCGTTGTTTTGAACTTCACTTTGTGTTTATGGTTTGCTATTCTCTTTATTGTGCACACTTGAGAACTTGTGAGCAAACGGTACGGTTATGTTTTGGACCATATAAATAAGTTTAATCTATTATCACTTATGTAAACTCTATTCATACTTGTTATGTTTAATGTTAATCTTTGTTTTAATAAAAGTACTAATTGTGTAACTAATGGGGATCTTGTGTTAATAGTGACACAAAGATTGAATTAATTCGCATTGATATTTTTATTTGAACAAGATGTAAATATTAAATTAATACTTGGCCAAATTAATGATTGTAAGCGCTATATTTTGTATATAAATAGTATTTCGGCTTAGTGGGAGAATGTTAGAATATTTTATTTCTTTATGTGACCTCTACTATTTATGTAATTATTGGGCTTATATATTGTATTAATTTAATCACTTTATTTATGAGTTTGGTAATTAATTATGTGGCATATAGATAATATTTTTAATAGTATTTGACATAACGGGCCCTAGGGTTTTATAATCTTGATGGGCGATTTTGACCCTTAGTTATTCTATAAATAAAACAGTTAGGGTTTAGTCCCAATTGTCGTCTCAAGAATTTTATACACACCTAAACATTCATCCTAAGATTGAGAGAATTGAAGACATTCACCCTTACGCGCAACGGAATCTTGATACATACAAGATGTCTTCTCTCAATTCATATAAGTACTTTATATTATGATTATTGATTTTATTTTATTCTATGCAATAACACGTTTCTGTATAATTTATTCAACATCACCTTCAAAAGGGACTTTTTAAAACAGTTTAGAAATGTTTGACATCTTGACCAAACTTTATTGCAGATTTTTTTAAACAAAACATCCTTTTTGGGTTTTCATAAACCTGCAAGTCTAATTGATATATTCACCTATGCCTATATTTTATCATTACTTTATTATTTCAACTCACATCATAATGAAAACGTGTATCTTAATTTAGAGATAAATTGTGTTACGTACCAACCGTACGTGATATATATTTTTCCCTTTTGAATCTGTCGCCTGTAACAATTTGGACAATCGCAAAACAGTCCTTTCACGTACGATACGTTGACTAACCCTACATTTTAATATAATACTTAATGAAATTATAAAAAATAAAAAACACGTATTTTGATTCACTTTAATTTTCAGTCACATTTCTAATCTTCTTTTCTTTTCATTTAAATAATAAACTCCAAAGGGCCAAGCAAAGTGTAAAGCTTAATTTTCTCACTAATATATATAAGTCCAAATTAAGATAATTACTTGAGAATTAAAATGCTAGCTGAAAAACTTGGAAGATGAATTGACACTGGCACCTAGCTTAATTCCTCACATATTTATGCCGCTGAAAGTGGCTTTATGGTTTAAATAATTTCCTTCAAATTAATGTTTTAAGGCACATTTTTCAACAAATTAAAAAATTGTTTTCATTCAAAAATTAACCAAGAGAAATTAAAAGCATTGAACCAATAGGTGCATATAATATTTGTCTTTGTTCAGTACTCATCAACTAATTAAGTAGAGACTTCGGAAAATTTTCATAAGTTCCAACGATGTTTTCAAAGTCAAGAATTTCTCAATCTTTCTAATTAACTTCCAATATCACTCGTTCGGGTTTAGATAGTATTGTCGAGGATTGTGTTCATCTGCGGAGTAATTTTGTGGATCAACATGGTAATAGGGGTTGCCCATGGTTTGACTAATTTAGCATATCAAATTGGTTTTAAATTTTTAGTTAGTTGAGTACTTTCATACATGTGTGTTAGTATCTTGTGTAAGCGTATGCGATACCAGAGCTCCTCGATTCTCCTTCTTTAATCGAGAATTGGTCGCATAAGCGAGGGCTCCTCGATTCTCCCCCTTTAGTCGAGAATTGGTGTTGCCTTTAATTACCCGAGAATCGGTTACATACGCGAGGTGTAACACCCCCTTCCTGAATAAGAAAGGGAGGTCACACACAAAGCATAACAAACCTCAGAATAAATAAACAGAACACTAATTACTTCAAAATATTTTATAGTTGATAAGTCATCAATGACGAATTAAATATAATTCTCCAAAAATTAACAAAATATATAATCAAAAATAAAAATTAAATAAAACTATTCGGTCAAAAGTAACTCTCTCTTCACACGAAACTCTAAATCGCCCCTGTAAACCTGCCGGAAGAAAAACACAGCTTTAGTCAAATGCCCAGTACAGATATAAAGATAAAAAAAAATATATCACAATATATAATGTAACTAAAATAGTCGAAATGAATGAACATATGTGAATTACAAATGGATTATGAATATATCAAAATTAGATAGACTAGATACAAATGAAGAACACTGTTGAACGGGCAACTATAGTTGTGACACCCCCAAAATAGGTATACATCATCTATTTTGAGTCGCCAAATACATGGTACAGAAATCAAATATAAACTTCATTTATACAATACGACAAAACGTAGCTGAGAGTTTTAACACGAATATTGTCTCGTAGACAATATCCAAACTCAAATGGAGTCCTCATAACAATTATTATCACGTTATTTTATAAAATAGTGAGGACTACTATAGCTACAATCTCGGACCATTACTCCGTTCCCCGACTAGTCCCAGCTATATTCTCATTTCCTGAAGAGAACAATGAAAGCAAAGGGTGAGCTCAACTAGTCTAGTAAAGAATATTATGATTAAGATAATGCAAAATAAATTATTGTTAGGCTTCAACAGTGTTAAACTGATAGAATATAATAGACAACAAGTTTAACTGTAACGAAAAAAATAATCTATTAGAAGAGTCAGATAGAGCATAATATCTACTATCTTCTATGATTTAAAAGTTTATCATCAATTTTATCGCTAAGACTCAGCTCAATAAATAATCCACATCACTGAATTATCCATGCACTACGGGTCAAGGATATTCATTATTATCACATCCACGAATCATCCATGTACTACGGGCCAAGGATATTCGATATTATCACCAATGGTCATTATCATGCCAACAATTTTCCACCAATGCACTACGGGCCAATGAATACTTTTACCACATCATTTGTAACATTACAGGTCATGATTATACCGATACATAGTCATAATCATACCAATCAACAGTCTATCTATACACTACGGGCCAAAGATGACTTTTATCACAATATAAGCATGAGGATGATGACAATGATATAAGCATCAATCAAAGAAATCAAAAATAAATATTAAAGATTTTTAATTTATCCAGAGTTTAAAAAATGTCCAAATTGTCAACATGATAACTGCTTTGTGGAGTAAAATTTAAGAATAATATTTCGAAAATAATTTGGACAGAAAAGAAATTAATTTTTGTAATGAATAGTACCCCGACATAAAAAGATCAAAATTTAACAAAAATATTCAAAAAAATATCCTTGTGAAACGATACTAGATGAAGCGCAAATTTCAAGGATATTCTACTAATTTCAAGGAGTATAGAAGCAATACTTTACAAAATAAGTGTAGAATTCGGAATCTGAAACGAAATAATATTACTCACATACTACAGAGTATGGAAGAAAATATTATTTCTTACAAATACTGAACAAAAATAATATCCCTTACCTTCAAAGGAGAGTACTTCTGACTGGTATAACGGAGATATTCTTGAAGAAAGCTTGCACTATTTTCTACACTCAAAGCTTCCTTAAACTCTAAAGAAATACGCTCAATATTATAGAAGAAGAATTCTCTGATTCTGGTGTGATTTTCAATTCTAAACTAAGCATCCTATTTATAGGAAAATGGAATTATACTATTTGAAAAAAAATTCACGGGTGAACATTGGAAAATTTCACTGGCGAACGTTCACGGGAATTCAATGAAAATTTTTGATTTTATTATGATGCACTATGCATACACTATGCAGTACTATGCATAATAAAATATAATATATTCTATTTTACGTAATAAACAAAATTAATATATATATATATATATATATATATATATATATATATATAACTGAGATAACTTTCTACCGATGATTTTGAAAAAATGAGTAAGGTGGGGTTCAAATAATACGACAAACTTACAACAAATATTTCATAAAAAATTTCTCTAATTATCTCAATTCACTTGGCGTCACAAAACACATTTTTAATAACATTCATCATTAATATTATAACTCACAATATTAACAACCAGATCATTCCCAGGAAAGAGGGGGCTTTCCGATAAGGATTTCTCCTTATTTGCGCGGAATTATATAGGTGACCAAACCCATTTCCTCGACAGAACTTTCTAGACATCGTCAATAATGTAAATAATAATGTGAATAACTTTTTTGTCTCAATTATTGATTTAATAATATAAAATATTGTAATAATAATTGAATCAATAACGTGAGATACTATGCATCAATTACTGTGATAATAATTGAATCAAACCGAGTGCATTCTCACGTAAGCATCAATAATCAAAGATATTGTACAATACCGTGTGCTACTATGCAATCACGCGTATTACTGTACTTTTATCACCGGGTATTTCAACAGTTATAAAACTTTTGCTGTTATTTTTATAAAAAGTTATTTCTGCCGTTTTTTAACTTTGACAGTAATTCCATTGTAGGGTCCAGCAATAATTGTGCCGTCGTACGAATATTCTCTGATAAAATGAATATTCCTCGACCAAACGAATATTTTATAACAACTTGCTTACGTGCAAAATTTATAAATATTACCCACAATAACTGAGACGCCCCCAAAATTAGGTATACATCACCCATCTTGGGTCGCCAGATACATGGTACAGAATTCAAATACAACTTACTAATACAACTGTCGACAAAACATAAACTGTGAGTTTGAATACAAATATTATCTTCTAGAGAGTATCCATACTCAAAAGGAGTCCTCATTACAATTATTATCACACTATTATATAAAATAGTGAGGACTACTAATGCTATCATCTGGTCCATCACTCCGTTTTCCGACTCATCCCAGCTATATTCTCATTTCCTGAAGAGAACCGTGAAAGAAAGGGTGAGCTCAACTAGCCCAGTAAGAAATATTATGACTAAGATAATGCAGAATAAATTATCATTAGTATTCAACAATGTTAAACTGATAAAATACAATAGACATCAAGTTTAACTGCAGCGGATCAAGCAATCCATTAAAAGAGTCAAGTAGAGAATAAAATCTACTATCTTTTATGATTTAAAAGGTTTTTCATGTCTTTTATCGCTGGGACTCAGCTTAATAAATAATCCACATAATCGAATCACCCCTGTACTACGGCCAAGGATATTCTTTAGTATCACGACCACGAATTATCCATGCACTACGGCTAAAGATAATCATGTTTTCATCAACGGTCCTGATCATGTCATAAAATAATTCATCTCTGCACTACGGCCAAAGAGAATCCATAGCCATAACCATACCAAAAACTGTCCATTAATGCACTACGGGCCAATGAGGACTTTTTCCATATTATTGTAATATTACGGTCATGATTACACCGATTAATCCCTGGTCATAATCATACCAAGTCCATCTATGCACTACAGGCCATAGATGACTTTCAACAAAATATAAGCATGAGGATGATGACAATGATATAAGAATTCAATAAAACAAGTTCAAGAATTAATTTATCCAGGAATTAATAACGTCCAAATTGTCAATATGATACTTCTTTGTGGAGTTAAATTCAAGAATTCTTAGAAGAATATTTACATTAAAAGATACTGGATGAAGCGCAAATATCAAGGATATTCCACTAATTTCATGGAGTATAGAAGTCAAAGTTTTAACCAACTGAGTATAATAAAGAATGGAATAACAAAAGAAATCACCATGCATGCGATAGACCGCACATACAGGTTATTCCAACAGAATAATAAATAATGGAACCAGGTCCGGCATAAAACGCACAGACAGGATATTCCAACAGAATAATAATAAAGACGGAACCAGGTCCGGTGCAAAACACACAGACAGGATGTTCCAACAGAATAATAATAAAGACAGAACCAGGTCCGGTGTAAAACACACAGACAGGATGTTCCAACAGAATAATAAAAGAATGTCACCAAGTATAGGGTAGACCGCGTATACAGGTTATTCCAACAGGATAATAAATAATAGAATAACAGAAGTTCTCTTCATGAATACAAAAGAAATAATACCCCTTACGGGTACAATAAATAATATCCCTTTCCTTAAGAAGAAGAGTACTGGATATAGGAGTAGTGCAGTAGCAGAATACTTTTCTTCTTTCTCTTTATAACTTCTCTCTCTAGAGTTTTAGTAAATTCGTAAGAAAATAATGAAGGAATGAGCTTCTATTTATAGGAAAATGGAATGCATAGTAACTAATCCATGAACGGTCCAAATTGATTTATTTTAATCTGACGGTCCATATTTAAAGAAAAATATTTTAAATAAAATATAATATATTCTATTTATAGAATAACTTTAATAAAGTATTCTGTTTTATATAAAAAGATGTTTCTGTTTTATTACGTTAATAATACGAATAAAACAAAACTTCATTATCGCTAAATAATTCATATTATTAATGGACAATAATTGAATCAAACTGAGTGACTAATCACGTAAGCCTCAATAATCAATACCGTATGCTACTATGAAACCACACGTATTACTGTACTTTTACTACCGAGTAGTTCAACAGTATCAACGGTAAAAATTCCGCCGTTATTTTTAATAAAATATTTTTGTCGTTTTCTCAATCCGACAATAATTCTGTTGTGGGGTCCACCAATAATTGTGTCGTCGTACAAATATTTTCTGACAAAAATAATATTCCCCGACTAATCGAATATAATACAACAACTTGCATACTTTGCAAAATTTATAAATACTAACCACAACTATAACATTATCTCAAATTCACACCATAATATTTAAAAAAATATTTCAAAAAAATTAAATCTTTATTCATAAAAATCTGGGATTTCACAATCTCCCATTCTTATGAAATTTTGCCCTCGAAATTTACGTACGTACCTGGTATGCCGAACAGATGAGGACACTTCGTCAGATTCTAACTCTTGAGGTATAACCTTTGAGTGTTGAATATATTCCAGGATTTTAACAGGTACATCTTCATACGTTAAATTATCCGCTATCTCGTCCGGTTCTAAATCAATAATGTAGTTCGGGTCGTCCACATATTTACGTAACATCAGTACGTTAAAAATGTTATGAACACGCGACATACTTGGAGGTAAAACGAGTCTATAAGCCACAGTTCCTACTCGATCGAGGATTTCAAATGGGTCAATTAAATCGAGGGTTGAGATTTTCTCTCTTCATCGATTCTTGCTTCTAGAATAACGCCCTCTTGAACCTTCTTCTTAGTATTCATCAGCTCCGGGTCCGTAGCTTGCACGACTTTAACTTTATCGATTAAAGTCGATTCTAATCGTATATTCGTTATCTTCACGTGGGTCCCTAGAGTCTTTAACTCTATCTTCATCATTTGTAGGTTATACGAAATGGGTCTTTGTGTTAACAACATCTCACTCGCATACGATCTTCTACTCAACGCGTCAGCCACCACGTTCGCACTTCCACGATGATATTGAATGGTACGATCGTTATCTTCAACAGCTCAACTCAACGTCTTTGGCGCATAATACGTTCGTTTTAGTTGAAAAAAAATATTTGAGGGTTTAAGAAATGGGTTTTGTACTGGGGTCAATACAAAATTTGATTTCATGCTCTGGGGTAGGCTAAGAAGTCTTCAAGAATACGTCAGAAAATTTATTAACAATAGAAATATCATTCAAAACTGTGACCCTCATCCAAGACTTGGATAACACGTCACATTGATACCTATCAACTTGCCATTGTCATTCACAACGTCTCATACGGAAAGTCTGGCTTCGGTGCATTCCACATAAGGAAGTCAACAACGAAGGGAACGGGGATCTTTACTTATGGCTTGATATGACAATGATTGACTTTAGTGGTTTGGTTGCTTGAATTCGCATAACAGGTTGGTTAGGAATATGAAAGCTAACAACCTTACGAAAAGCATGATGAGCAGTTAACCAATCGTTTTTAAAAATCACATCAATGCAAGTATTTTCAAAGAGATAAGATCGACAGGTAACGTGAAAGTGTTGATTTGAACAAGATTTATAAATAGTGGAGGTAACGAAGGTTTCTCCCAACTGAGTTTAAACAGATATATCAAAGTCTAACTTCTCTGGATTTAAGTTCAAACATTGAACACAACTAGGTGAAATAAATGAGTGAGTAGAACCGGTATCTAACACGGTATAGACTTCGCAAGAGTTTATGACTAACATACCCGTGATAATTTTATTCAGATTCCTCGTCACGAAAAAAAACGCTTTCTCTTAAACTACCGGCTTTGGCTTGTCTAGGACATCCTTTGGCATCACTATCCCAGCTGGACTTGACTTCACTATACGACAAAATCGAGCTAGGTGACCTTCTCTTCTGCAATTAAAACATGCTTTGGATTACTGCGTACAGTTTGGACGGATGTGTCCCTCCTGTCCGCATTTGAAACATACGACCGATGGTCGTTCTTCTTCCTTTGAAACGGGTGTTGGTACCGACGTCTTCACGTCATTGTTGAACCTTCTCTTCTTGAAATGTCCATTCTTATTGTTTTGGCCATGATTACCACCGAAGTGATTACCATTTCTGGCATGTTGACTCCCTTCATGCTTATTGTCACCGCTTTGATGACTGTTATCACCGGTATTATCATTTTGCCGGCTGCTCTCTTTTAGTTGAGTTGACTCGTTATCGCGCTCTACTAACTGAGCCCTATTTACAACATCTGAATATAAACACAGTTTATAAGAAATAAGATATTGACGTATCTCCGGCTTCAAACCTCTTAAAAACATCCGCGTCATTCTTTCTTCATTATCAACCAAGTGGGACGCAAATCGGGACAACTCGGCAAACTTGGCTTCGTACTGCGACACGGTCATGTTGTTTTGCTCCAACTTGATAAATTCCACCTCCTTCATGTGACGAATGCTTTCGGGAAAGTACTTGTCGTTGAACAACTCCTGGTATTTTTCCTAAGACATCTTGAGTGCGTCAGGCTGGGTACGTTTAATAGATTCTCACCAGTAATCTGCCTCTTCACGCAACATAAATGTGGCAAAGGGAACCTTTTACTCCTCTGAGTATCCCAAGATATAAAATATCTTGGTGATCTGCTTGAACCACGTCTCCGCCTTAAGTGGTTCTGGCTTTCCCAAAAACTCCGGTGGTCCCAGCTCCTTGAACTGCTTAGCGGTAACCAATCGTGGGTTGCCATTATTTTTACCTGCATTATGAATAGGAGTCGCCTTCGCCTAATGTTGCATGAATTCTAAAAAACTCCTAAGCGTACCGTCATTCGTCAATTGATCAGTGTTTTTTTTATAGGAGGATTATCGCCATCCTGTTGCACATTGTCCTGATTATTGATCTGTAGAGACTCAACGGTCTCTTGTGCTCCATTGCTTATCTCAACATTTTCAGATGCCATTTTCAAATACTGTTACAAAATAAGGGTTAATTAACATATCACATATTATCTCTATACTCTGACCGACCAATTAAATAACAAGTAAACTTAGGTAGGGCATGCTAGCGAAGGAATTTCCCGTCTCTCCCCTTCTAGTTCTATTCTCACATCTTAGCCAGGGATCATATCCCTAAGCTTTGATACCAACTGTGACGCCCCCAAAATTAGGTATACATCACCCATCTTGGGTCGCCAGATACATGGTACACAATTTAAATACAACTTACTAATACAACTGTCGTGTACAATACGACAAAACATAAACTGTGAGTTTGAATACAAATATTATCTTCTAGAGAGTATCCATACTCAAAAGGAGTCCTCATTACAATTATTATCACACTATTACATAGAATAGTGAGAACTACTAATGCTATCATCTGGTCCATCACTCCGTTTCCCGACTCATCCAAGCTATATTCTCATTTCTTGAAGAGAACCGTGAAAGAAAGGGTGAGCTCAACTAGCCCAGTAAGAAATATTATGACTAAGATAATGCAGAATAAATTATCATTAGTCTTAAACAATGTTAAACTGATAAAATACAATAGACATCAAGTTTAACTGCAGCGGATCAAGCAATCCATTAAAAGAGTCAAGTAGAGAATAAAATCTACTATCTTTTATGATTTAAAAGGTTTTTCATGACTTTTATCGCTGTGACTCAGCTTAATAAATAATCCACATCATCGAATCACCCCTGCACTACGGCCAAGGATATTCTTTAGTATCACGACCACGAATTATCCATGCACTACGGCTAAAGATAATCATGTTTTCATCAACGGTCCTGATCATGCCATAAAATAATTCATCTCCGCACTACGGCCAAAGAGAATCCATAGCCATAACCATACCAAAAACAGTCCATCAATGCACTGCGGGCCAATGAGGACTTTTTCCATATTATTTGTAATATTACGGTCATGATTACACTGATTAATCCCTGGTCATAATCATACCAAGTCCATCTATGCACTACAGGCCATAGATGACTTTCAACAAAATATAAACAGGATGATGATGATAATAATATAAGAATTCAATAAAACAAGTTCAAGAATTAATTTATCCAGGAATTAACAACGTCCAAATTGTCAATATGATACTTCTTTGTGGAGTAAAATTCAAGAATTCTTAGAAGAATATTTACATGAAAACATATTGGATGAAGCGCAAATATCAAGGATATTCCACTAATTTCATGGAGTATAGAAGTCAAAGTTTTAACCAACTGAGTATAATAAAGAATGGAATAACAAAAGAAATCACCATGCATGCGATAGACCGCACAGACAGGTTATTCCAACAGAATAATAAATAATGGAACCAGGTCCGGTGTAAAACGCACAGACAGGATATTCCAACAGAATAATAATAAAGACGGAACCAGGTCCGGTACAAAACACACAGACAGGATGTTCCAACAGAATAATAATAAAGACGGAACCAGGTCTGGTGTTAAACACACAGACATGATGTTCCAACAGAATAATAAAAGAATGTCACCAAGTATAGGGTAGACCGCGTATACAGGTTATTCCAACAG
This sequence comes from Panax notoginseng, assembly GCA_016801055.1. NCBI lineage: Eukaryota > Viridiplantae > Streptophyta > Magnoliopsida > Apiales > Araliaceae > Panax > Panax notoginseng. The sequence goes on from CM029021.1 coordinate 141,446,604, forward strand.
AATAATAAATAATGGAATAACAGAAGTTCTCTTCATGAGTACAAAAGAAATAATACCTCTTACAGGTACAACAAATAATATCCCTTACCTTAAGAAGAAGAGTACTGGATATAGGAGTAGTGCAGTAGCAAAATACTTTTCTTCTTTCTCTTTATAACTTCTCTCTCTAGAGTTTCAGTAAATTCGTAAGAAAATAATGAAGGAATGAGCTTCTATTTATAGGAAAATGGAATGCATAGTAACTAATCCATGAACGGTCCAGATTGATTTATTTTAATCTGACGGTCCATATTTAAAGAAAAATATTTTAAATAAAATATAATATATTCTATTTATAGAATAACTTTAATAAAGTATTCTGTTTTATATAAAAAGATGTTTCTGTTTTATTACGTTAATAATACGAATAAAACAAAACTTCATTATCGCTAAATAATTCATATTATTAATTGACAATAATTGAATCAAACTGAGTGACTAATCACGTAAGCCTCAATAATCAATACCGTATGCTACTATGCAACCACACGTATTACTGTACTTTTACTACCGAGTAGTTCAACAGTATCAACGGTAAAAATTCCGCCGTTATTTTTAATAAAATATTTTTGTCGTTTTCTCAATCCGACAATAATTCCGTTGTGGGGTCCACTAATAATTGTGTCGTCGTACAAATATTTTCCGATAAAAATAATATTCCTCGACCAATCGAATATAATTCAACAACTTGCATACTTTGCAAAATTTATAAATACTACCCACAACTATAACATTATCTCAAATTCACACCATAATATTTAAAAAAATATTTCGAAAAAATTAAATTTTTATTCATAAAAATCTAGGATTTCACAATAACATTATATCAAATCCACACTTTATTATTCAAAAATAATATTTTGAGAAAATTAAATCTTTATTCATAAAAGTTGGAGTCTTACAATAGTCAAAAGGATTCCAAACAAAATAAGGCTGAATCAAATATTGGTAATAAAGTAATAATTTCATACTGAGCTTAAATACAAATAGCCAAAGGCTAAAATACATCAGTATCATGATGTATACAAACCAAATCGGAAAGTACGCTTGACAAATACGTCACTAATCCGCCAAACAAATCAAATCAAATATTGGGTCGACCCATACATATCTGAAACAAATATATCAAATGGCCAAAGCACACACTCAAAACAACATACATAACAAAACACTACAACAAAAAGGGTTATTTTTTACGGAATATTCCATCGAAATTAAGCATAATCCATCGAGATTATACTTATTTCCGACGGAATATTCGGTCGAAAATTTGGTCGGATATAAGCACGTCAAAATTAAGTCCGTCGATATTTTAGTCGGAGATATCTATCCTCGACCGATCTAACCTTGACGGAATAGTAGGTCGAGATTAATCTATTCTCGACTGAATTATATCCATCGAGAATATTCGGTCGAGTCTAAACCTGACACGTGGCATCCCATAAAAAATTAGAAGGTGCTTAATCTCGACGGAACTCCGTCGAGGATATCCCTATTCCGTCGAGGTTATCTCTTTTTTTTTAAATATTTTTACTGTTTTGGTAATATCTAGGGTAATAATACCCACATTTTTTGTACCTGTAAACCTGTTATTTTCCCAACATCAGATAACACATAAATATAATCTAAGGCCAACAATAATATGGCCAACATGAATATGAATTACCAAGGCCAACATGAATATGACATTAAACTAAAGTTCTAATCAACTAAAGTATATCAGATATGCATTTAAACTAACGTAAATAAGTCAAACTAAAGTAATGATAAATAAAAGTTATAATACGTCAAAAATCAGCTAAACTATTAAAATTTACATCACATTAAGCTAAAAACTAAGTAAATATATACAAATCATATACAAAACTATGTCTCGGGCCGTCGTCGTCCAACCGCTCAGCATCGTCAGCCCGATTGTCACCCTGTTGAGACAATAACATAACTCATTAGTCCATATATATAATACAGTTAAGGATAACTAATTAAATGAAAATTAGATAACATGCAGAATATATACTTGAATTATATTATGAATAGTATACTTGAGTAGTCGAGGGCTGACTCAGCAACGACCCAAACACGTCTAATAGTAAGGTAACCACCATCCGAACAATCTCGTCGCGTATCGTGGTGAACTGCTTCGGAGGGATACCCGTACTATCGACGGTGGCACCAGCTGCAATGTCCTGCGCAAGCTGATGAAGGCGAGAACGGCTGGGCAGGTCCCGACGACGGAATAGCGGATCCGTCTCAAGCCTCTCCGAGCAGGCAGCCACAACCCGCTGTTGGGTAAAATCTAATTACGCACAACACGCAAGTATACGTGGTCAACAAGTAATAAAGTGAAAGTAGAGTATCGTTCCCACAGAGACAACTTAGAAAGAAACTTAACCTTACAAGTATCAACTTCTTATTAACCCTAATTTTATTAAACTATTTAAATCAATGAGTATAATTATAAAAACTAAATAAAAATAAATAAATAAATAAATTACCACAAAATAATCACAAATATCAAAATCTAAAATTTCAAACAATTACTGGAGAATTAGACTTATGATTCCCTAAGCTTCACTCTGATTTTAATACATTTATTCCAATTCAATTCACTATCCCAATTTATTAAACAAGAACACGAATGTAGTATTAACCATCTCTCGATGCACTAATACCGTATTAACTTAAATTCACAATTAAGATAGAAACAAGTTAAACACCTTAATTAACTAACTCACTATATCTCTATGTGAATTACAATTAAAGAAGGTTTAAGCATAAGTTCTCTATCCGATTACATGCGATATCAAGCATATCTCTACCTTAACATTCATCATGATTCTGCTATTCATAAAATTCATGAACACATGCTATATCAACTACGTTTAGATTTGAATATCTTCTCTCGATTCCATACAAATTCACAAAGAATTGTTGATCAGGAAATTCATCAATTACGCTCAAATTAATATAGATAAACTGGAAATAACCTATTGAACTGGAAATTAAAGTCACTAAATCATCGTTTCACCCAAGGATCCATGATAAGCCTAAAAAGTGAATTAGTTCATCATAAACGAAATAGACACTGAATAAATCATAGAAAACATTCTTTCAATTACAACTAATAGCCTAAGACAAATAATATTGAAAAACACCCTTCACGTAGCCTAAATTGCAATCGTCTTGAAAATCTCCTCGAAAATACTCCTCCAATGTTGCTGTGTAAATCTGGAAATTAAACCTCGTAAATATATCTTGTGTGTTGTTCAATTTTTCGTTAAAGGAATAATAGATGTCCAGCACATAATTCCCAGCCGAAATTCCATCTTACTAGAGTTCCATTACCATGCAATAAGCTAGAATCCATGCCCAAGAAGAGTTTCAAGCTTAACAGAAGACTGCAGAATTCGACAACCCCCGCCCGACGAGGGTGTATGTGTTAGACATGCCCGCCTCGGCGGGCCTCTATTCTGACAAAAGATTTACTGCACTTCAAAATTTCTTCCAAACTTGCACCAATTGACTCCATATCACACTGAATAGCTCCACATATACGTTAAATGTCACAACAACCATCCTACACATGAAATAACATAAAACAAGTAAAAACGAACATGATCACAAGAATTGAGCAACAATTAAGCGTGAAATGAACAATGATTCGTGGATATAAAATCCACTTATCACCTGCTGGAACAAAGCATCGTCTAAGCCAGTGCCCATTTGTGATGGTCCCACAAGGGCTCTAGGACGCGGACGCAGACGCTGGCTAGAGCCTACAAAAATAAATATAACATGAATAATATTATAATTAAGTTTACTTTATTCATAAATAATAAATAAACTAAAATATTATACCTCCAGGAAGTGTATAGGCTGGTATCCTCTGCAACCCCAACACTCGATACCAGTCGATAGTGCTAGTGGGAGTATTCTGAGACGCCGACCCAAAGAGTCGTCTCCTCATCCTGAGATAAACTAATCTCGGGCTGAGGGACGGTGGAATCAACCGTCTCAGCATCTCCCCTAGCAGCCTGCAACTCTACTATACGCTGGCTGCGGAGCTTCTCAAATCGATCATGTAATTTAATATATGTACATGTGAGGTAACTTAAATTTTTTATTTTATTTTATTTTGTATTACATTAAATTAATATAATTTATTTTTATTAAATTATTTTAATTTAATTAAATTATTTTATATCTATTAAATTATGTTAGTACTAATTAAGAAACTAAGTAAATTCTACTTAGATTATTTTAATATTGGAAAACATAAGAAATATATACACATATACAGTGCCTCCAAATTTTGTAATTGATTAATCCTGACGGAAATTCTGTCGAGAATTTCGTCAGAAATAACAAATATACCTACAAGCATGCTTAGCTATACCTAAACATAATCCAAATTTTATCAAACCCAAATTGCAACATATCAAACCCAAATTGCAGTATAATTATCAAACCCATTATTGTAGTATAATTATCAAACCCAAATTGCAATGTGACGCCCCCAAAATTAGGTATACATCACCCATCTTGGGTCGTCAGATACATAGTACAGAATACAAATACAACTTACTAATACAACTGTCATGTACAATACGACAAAACATAAACTGTGAGTTTGAATACAAATATTATTTTTTAGAGAGTATTCATACTCAAAAGGAGTCCTCATTACATTTATTAACACACCATTACATAGAATAGTGAGGACTACTAACTAATACTATCATTCGGACCATCACTCCGTTCCCCGACTTGCCCCAGCTACGTTCTCATTTCCTGAAGAGAACAGTGAAAGAAAGGGTGAGCTCAACTAGCCCAGTAAGAAATATTATGACTAAGATAATGCAGAATAAATTATCATTAGCCTTCAACAATGTTAAACTGATAAAATATAATAGACATCAAGTTTAACTGCAGCGGAACAAGCAATCCATTAAAAGAGTCAAGTAGGAAATAAACTCTACTATCTTTTATGATTTAAAAGGTTTTTCAACACTGTGATCGCTGGGACTCAGCTTAATAAAATAATTCACATCATCGAATCACCCTTGCACTACGGCCAAGGATATTCGTGTATTCATTAATGGTCATGATCATGCCAACAACTGTCCATCAATGAACTACGGGCCAATGAGGACTTTTACCACATCATTTGTAACATTACGGTCATGATTATACCGACTAATCCCTGGTCATAATCATACCAAGTCCATCTATACACTACAGGCCACAGATGACTTTCAACATTTTATAAACATGAGGATGATGACAATGATATAAGAATTTAATAAAACAAGTTCAAGAATTAATTTATCCAAGAATTAACAACGTCCAAATTGTCAACATGATACTGCTTTGTGGAGTAAAATTTAAGAATGCTTAGAAGAATATTTTCATGAAAAGATACTGGATGAACCGCAATTATCAAAGATATTCCACTAATTTCATGGAGTATAGAAGTTAAAACTTAACCAACTGAGTATAGTAAAGAATGGAATAACAAAAGAAATCACCCGGCATGCAATAGACCGCACAGACATGTTATTCCAACAGAATAATAAATAATGGAACCAGGTCCGGCGTAAACGCACAGACAGAATATTCTGACAGAATAATAAATAATGGAACCAGGTCCGGTGTAAAACACACAGACAGGATGTTCCAACAGAATAATAATAAAAACGGAACCAGGTCCGGTGTAAAACACACAGACAGGATGTTCCAACAGAATAATAATAAAAACGGAACCAGGTCCGGTGTAAAACACACAGACAGGATGTTCCAACAGAATAATAATAAAAACGGAACCAGGTCTGGTGTAAAACACACAGACAGGATGTTCCAACAGAATAATAGAAGAATGTCACCAAGTATAGGGTAGACCGCGTATACAGGTTATTCCAACAGAATAATAAGAAATGGAATAACAACAGTTCTATTCATGATTAAGAAAGGATAACACCCCTTACCGTTTTAAAGAAGAGCTGAAATAAGGAAGTAGTTAAGTAGCAGAATACTCTTCTTCTCTCTCTCTATAGTTTCTCTCTATAGTTTCTCTCTCTAGAGTTCAGTGAATTCGTAAGAAATAATGAAGGAATGAGCTGCTATTTATAAAAAAATAGAATGCATAGTAACTAATCCATGAACGGTCCAGATTGATTACTTTAATCTGACGGTCCATATTTAAAGAAAAATCTTTTAAATAAAATATAATATATTTTATTTATAGAATAACTTTAATAAAGTATTCAGTTTTATATAAAAAGATGTTTCTGTTTTATTACGTTAATAATACGAATAAAACAAAACGTCATTATCGCTAAATAATTCATATTATTAACTGACAATAATTGAATCAAACTGAGTGACTTCTCACATAAGCATTAATAATCAATACCGTGTGCTACTATGCAACCACATGTATTACTGTACTTTTACTACCGAGTTGTTCAACAGTATCAATGGTAAAACTTCCGCCGTTATTTTTAATAAAATATTTTTGTCGTTTTCTCAATCCGACCGTTGTGGGGTCCACCAATGATTGTGCCGTTGTACGAATATTCCCTATTAAAACGAATATTTCCCGACCAATCGAATATTATATAACAACTTGCGTACTTTGCAAAATTTATAAATATTATCCACAACTATAATATTATATCAAATTAACTCCATAATATTCAAAAATGATATTTATAGAAAATTCATCTTTATTTATAAAAGTTGGGGTCTTACAGCAATATAATTATCATCAAACCCGATATTGCAGTATAAGTATCAAACCCAAATTGCAGTAAATATCAAACCAAAATTACAACATATCAAACCCAAATTGCAGCATTTCAAACCCAATTAAAATAATATTATAATCATCCTCAACATCTCAATAATTAATAACAAAATAAACCCTAAATTATATATCAAACACAAATTGAACTACAATTCAGCCAAGTTCATCAGTTTCATATATAACAAAATAAATTAAACACTAACACAGCCAATCCCAAAATTAGTGGCTAACATATAAATCCTAACCCTAACACAACTGAGTTGAAGTTAGAAAATTACCTCACTTGATCGAAATGTTAGAGACAAAAGAGAGGAGATACCCACCATCGCCGAAAATCCACCACCGCCGGAAATCCACCCACCACCGCCGATTCCCACCATCGACGTTCGACAGAAGAGAGGAGAGAGGGAGCTGACGTTTTATGGAGGGGCGAGGGAGCGAAGTAGGGAGGAGGGAGAAGCCGAAGAGTGAGGTAAGGGGGAGGATCGCTGCTAGCTAGAGAGAGAGATGGAGAGCAGAAGGAAAATGATCGACAGATCTATAAGACCCAATTAAAATAGAATATTTTTGATGGAAGTTCTGTCGAAAATAGGTCCGTCGACCATAAATGTTATTCCGTCGAGATAGTAATTCCTACTGGCGCGAAATGTTGGCGCCTTTGGGCAGCCTTATTCCGACTGAATTCGGTCGAATTTAAAATATCTCTAACTGAATTATTTTCGACTGACCATTTCGTCGGAAATACATTAATATCGACATAATTCAATTCGTAGGAAATAAATCCGTCGACTTTAAGTGTTTTTCTTGTAGTGATGAAAGGATGTGTCGTGGACTGATCATACTGCACTAGAAGAAAAAAGTAAATAGATAACGCTTAAAAAATGTTGTAATTGGGCCCCCAGAAACGTCGTGGTTAGCTGTGTCATCTATTAGACACATTTACACAACATTTTTAAAGCGTTGTAGTTTGACGCATCAAACAACGTTTTTTTTCTTCTAAAAAATGTCTTGTATTTATTTTCCATAAGGTGTTGAATGCGTGAAAACGTTCTACATAATATGATTCCACAACGTTTCTGACTAAAAAATATTGTAATACATGCATATCTACAACGTTTTTTGATCTCTACCTTAGCAAGTAACAAGGTTTATTTTGTCAAAAACGTTGTAGTTTGACACATCACATAACATTTTTTTTCCTCTAAAAATGTTGTAGATTTATTTTCCATAAGGTGTTGAATGTGTGATAACATTGTAGATAAGATGATTCTACAATATTTTTGACTTAAAAATGTTGTAATACATGCATATATATATATATATATATAACGTTTTTGGATATCTACCTTAGCAAGCAACAACGATTATTTTGTCAAAAACGTTATAGTTTTGCTGCATATACAACATTTTTTAGAAAAAAGTTGTAGTTTTAATAAATGTTGACAACGTTTATAAAACACAACCTACATATCCAAAAATTTAAGCTTATACACCAACTTGAAACTATATCAACTCACATATTACTGTAACACCAAATATATAAATGAATAAAATGTTACTTCTCGAATAAATGTAACTAGTATAAAGTATAAAGTTCTCGAATAAATGTAACTAATATAAAGTTATAAAGTTCAACACCGCCGCCAAATCCAGTAAAGGTAAACGTTAACAAAAGTATATAGCCACTGTGTGTGAGACAGAAGGCCAGAGAGATAGGGATAGAAAGAACATTACAACAATGGTAACAACTTATACCAATATAGTTCCATAGATTATCAACTTTAGGGATCTACATCTCTCAAAGCGGCAGGTTGGCAGTTCAACAATAAACACTGTCTTAGGATTTATAGTGCAAAAGAATGCTAGTTTGCTTTCTCCTCAAGTTCAGAACTCTTACTATGTTTCTTCAGGAACACCCAGATTTGTTATTGCTTTGTCTGACAATAAGCTGCAAAAAGAAGTAACAGAAAGATATTAATGTATAATCATTTTATTGCACAATCAGATCTCCTTTAGGTGATGGACTATTAAACCAGTACACAGTTGGAAAAACTTTATTTAGTTGAGGGAAGACCATAACATAGATATTCACAAAATACATTAAAAAGGTAAAATGCAAATGAGATCATGGGTCAACAACAGTGGTGGAGCAAGGACTGAAATCATTTTGAGGCCAAAAGTATTCAGAAAAACTAAGATGTTATAACAACTTTTAAGTAATAATATTTTCAATTACATAAAATGTCAGTATCATAATTTGCTAAGAAAGAAATTAATTCCAATTTCAGAATCACGTGTTCTTTGAAAATGGTTTATATATTGCATCGGTTCTAAAGCCAACCACGACAAAGGGGGGGGGGTGACTCCCCTCTCCCCTGGTCAATACCTCGGTGCTGCGTAAAATAACTATAACAATGGCACTTTCCAAGAATTTAGTCCTTAGACATATCTTACCACAAGGAACCCAAAAGCAAGTCTAGTTCCCAATACAACCAGATGTGGCACTACAAAAAAATAGGTCATTGTTGACGGGATCTGCGGTCGCCAATGATCATATTGTCGTCGGCAATGAGGTCATTAACGACGGCATAGTCCGTCGCCCACCCCGTCGCCGTATGGGTCGTCGCCCCAGGCTCCTGTCGCTCGCCATCGGCAAGTGTGTCATTACCGACGGGGTCATTGGAGACGGCTGTCCATCGACAATGAGATATTGGCGACGACATTGGCAACGAACAGATCGTCAGTAATAGCTATTTCAGAAAATTAAAAAACAGTCATTGCCCGCCAATGACCCACCACTCCCGTCGCCAATGAGTTTTTAAGAAAAAAAATTTGAAAACTTGCAAGATACCCCTGTTCATTTACATATATGTAATTATATCTGTTATAGACTAAAGAAAAAAAAATTCTTCACGAACTCATATCAATAACAATAATAGCTTTTGCTATATCAACCATCAAATATGTAAACAACGTAATTACTTATAGATAAAAGTCGTACGATGTAAATACAAAATGTAATCATAAACAATCAATATAGTTAGATACATATACCATCAACCTAATTAGATACTAAACTCTAGTATGCACAACTCAAAAGTATATATATATATATATATATATATATATATATATATATATATATATATATATATATATATATATATATATATACGGGAGGATCTCCAGCGGACCAAAAAAGCGGACCAATGAACGGACCAAGGCAAAAACACGCGGGTTTCAGGGTGCGGGTCGGTTCGACCCACGGGTTGGCCTTGAAACCCACGTGTTTTTGCCTTGGTCCGTTCATTGGTCCGCTTTTTTGGTCCGCTGGAGATCCTCTCTGTATATATATATATGAAAGTTAAAATATAAACATAATGGGTACTACAACCTAAGATCAAGAATACCGGTATCATCATCGCGTCCGGTCCTACCGTCGGTCCCACCTCTGGTTTGACTGCTGGTCCCACCCTTCATAGTCTCATCAGCATCAGCCCGGCGGTCATCATCATCTCCACCACGGGCATCGCCTGTGCCACAGCCTCCACCCGCCGAAGTCTCATCAACAAGACCCTATAAAATTAAAATATTAATAACAAATTCAAAAATAGAGCATATTTAAATTATTTTATTTGTGTTCTTCAAGTGTTGTAGAGTTTTGCAAACTGGGCGGTAACTTGGTCTCCGTATGTCAAAATCGAGTCCCGTAAGTTATAACGCGTGTCTAATACCTACGCAGTGTTATGTGTGTGTTTGCGTGGCGTTCGGACGGCCGAGGTGGGTTTTGGGCTCTTTTTTGGCTTTTTACCTAAGTGTTGTAGAGTTTTCTAAACTGGGCGATAACTCGGTCTCCGTATGTCAGAATCAAGTCTCGTAAGTTGTAACGCGTGTCTAATACCTACGCGGTGCTATGTGTGTGTTTGCGTGGCGTTCGGACGGCCGAGGTGGGTTTTGGGCTCTTTTTTGGCTTTTTGCCTAAGTGTTGTTGAGTTTTGCAAACTGGGCGATAACTCGGTCTCCGTATGTCGGAATCGAGTCCCGTAAATTGTAACGCGTGTTTAATATCTACGCGATGTTGTGTGTGTGTTTGCGTGGCGTTCGGACGGCCGAGGCGGGTTTTAGGCTCTTTTTTGGCTTTTCGCCTAAGTGTTGTTGAGTTTTGCAAACTAGGCGATAACTCGGTCTCCGTATGTCAGAATCGAGTCTCGTAAGTTGTAACGCATGTTTAATACCTACGCGGTGCTATGTGTGTGTTTGCGTGACGTTCGGACGGTCGAGACGGTTTTTGGACTCTTTTTCGGCTTTTTGCCTAAGTGTTATTGAGTTTTACAAACTGGGTGATAACATCTTTAAATTTTTCAAAAATTTCGGCAGCACCTCCCCATGGTCTTCAAGTACACGAAATAGACTAACACATCGTAGTCTAAATATGCACCCGAAGAACATCAAGAGATATATACTGACCGAAAATTCAAAAAATATAAAGACGTGCTCAAGTCGTTAACACTGAATTAAGTGAGATCGAAACATACAAGAACAGTCCCAAAATGGGGACTATTTAAGATTCACTCATACTAAGTGAATCTCAAACGAGCTTCTAAGCTTCATAAACTATATGAAAATATATGTGCATGTCAAGTTATATGGAATAACTGTTATTTTTACCCTTACTCATATTTTTTTAGCAACATACTCACAAACACTTGACAACCATAAACAAATGTGTTACATTTTTTCCTCCTCAATGCCAATACTATTTTGTGTTTTCAATGCCAATTTTGTTTTGGTGTTTTTAATGCCAGTTAATTTTTTAAAAATAAATTCAAAAAAGCTATCCAAATTCCAAACGACCCTTTAATTTCTCCTAAATCTCTCCCATATATATACACACATTTGATCATAGTAATTACTGAAGGAAAAAAGACAGTTCCTCAAGGATGAATAAGAAATCAAAGAAACGCAAAGAAGATCACTTTCTTAGACTCCCAGATGATATTATAATCACTATATTTACCAAGTTCAGCAATCTTCAATAACTCAATAAATGAACATTACACAACCATTACATGAGCAATCTTCAATAACCCAACTACTCTAGAATGACACTATATACATATTATGCTACCAAAGCCAGACTATACATTACTTACAACCTAGAGTGGTATTTTGAAACTTTGATTGATGTTTAAATGCTCTTTATACATGTAAAATTAATAATTAAAGAGATACAGTTCTCTAAACTAGTACGGAGAGAATGCCACTTAATCAAGTGTTTCCTTTCACACAACCATTTATAATTTGAAAATTTTTAAAACCTACCCCATCCCCAACCCCAACCCCCACCCCCACCCCCACAACAACAAAAATTTGACCTTATAAATCAAATTCTCCCATTTCTTTTCAACAATCATATGTCTATATATTAATAATTTCAAACTAGAACTATAGTAATGGCCATACTGATAAACACACAGAAAAATATAGCTAAAAACAAATTAATTACTACTCATTATACCAAGCAAGTCAGCGCATACACCCTCTGAAAATTTCTAATTGAATGTAAAATCAGAGCATACCTGAACTTGGATTCAAGAAATAACTAAATTCTTCAACACAATAATTTATCAACAGAAGTTGGATATATATCACTAAGCCATGAAAATCCAGTTCAACACCAAACGGAAAGAATGAAGTAATACACTGCAATTGGGTATCTCATGTCACATTAAAATTTTCATGAAAACTTGCAAACTATAAATTTGTAATACATAGTAACTGATATTTGGGGGAAAATAGAGTGAAATTGTAGAAACATAGATTATTAGGTTACATTTAGGGGAAAATTGGATTTGGGAAAACATACTTTGCTCGAGAGAGACAGAGAGGGACGACGATGGCGAAGGGAGGATGGTGGCATCGGCAAGAACCAGCCAGAGGGTGACAACAAGAAGGAAAAGGGCGACAACAAGAGGAGAAGGTAGAATCTCGAGGGAAGTAAAAAATGAAAAGGTAGAATGAAAAATTAAACTGACTCTAATTAAATACAAACCTATTCTCGACGGCACTGCCGTCGTTAAATCCCCCGTCGATACTAATGTCACTCTCGACGGCAGCTCCCGTCGCCTATGACCCGAGTCTGTCGACCTCTATTTTTTGCACGCGCGCGTAGAGGAAAAATGAGTGCGAAAAAGGAAAAGGAACACATTGGTGACGTCACACATTATCGACGGCTATGCCGTCGGCATTATAGTCATTCATGACGGCGTTTCAGCCGTCGAAATTAGTCCCGTCGGTAATGCCCTATTTTTTTGTAGTGATAGTTCACCATTATATTAAATGGAGACAAATAATCCCTGTACAAGAGATGATGCTTTTTTTTCTTAAAATATAAACACACACACACACATACACACACACACACACACACACACATATATATATATATATATATATATATATATATATATATATATATATATATATATATATATTTATATGGGAAATGATTCATAGCAAGTATTTGCTATGGATGAAAATTGGGCAAATAGCATCATAATCGTCCGTTATATAAATCAAGTGCTGGGATTAGAAATGGGATACTGCCTTCCGCCAGACCGTTTAGCGGATGCTAAAAAATCAAACCCCACGTACGTTAGTCCAACTTGCGGATTATAAAAAAAAATCCATTTGGAGACGGTCATCGGGATGGTGGTGTTACAAGAAATGGGGAATCTGCACTTGGAAGGAGGGATACAGGGCTTGGACCGGAAGTGACACAACACTGGAATCACATGGTGGAATTTTACAATCCAGTGTCTGAACGAAGAGACAGATTTGGGGCCGAGTAATCCAGTCAATACAGGCGTGAAAATTTACAAAATAGAACAATATCCAAATCGTCTTTTTCTTCAGGTGGTAAAGGGCTTCCACCAGTGAATGATCTGAATTTTAATCGGGAGAAGCTTCCTTTGCCAAAGAGTGATAGACCTTATTTAGAAGATCCTCTTCTTGAAGACTTTGGCTTTTTAGTGGTCTTGTGGGAGTAATTAAGAGGAAAAAAGACATGGTTAAACAAGCTGATTTCCATGATCCTATTAGGGAATATTTTGAGGCTGAGCTTGAGAGAGTTCAGAAGTTGCAAGAGATGGAGCGGCAGAAGATCATTGTAGAACATGAAAGAGTTTTGGAGCAAGTTCGGAGAGAAGAAGAGGAGAGGCTACGACTGAAAGGGAAGAGGAAGAACGACGGAGAAGGCTGGAAGAGGAAGCCCGAGAGGCTGTTTGGAGGGCAGAGCAGGAGCGGTTAGAGGTCATTCGAAGGGCTGAAGAGCAGAAAATATCTAGAGAAGAGGAGAAGAGGAGAAGAGGAGAAGAGAAGGATTCTTTTTGAGGAGGAGAGGAGGAAACAAGCTGCTAAACAGAAGCTTCTGGAATTAGTCTTCAACTTTTGTTTTCACCTTCTGCTAGACGAACTGGCGGACGGGCAATTTCCCTTTTTAATATGCACCCTTGATTTTTGGAATGAACGGTTATGATGCTATTTGCCCAATTTTTCTCATAGCAAATACTTGCTATGAATCATTTTCCTATATATATATATATATATATATATATATATATATATATATAACAAAGAAGCAGAAAGGATCCTCAATAGCTATGGGGTACAAAGCAATAGGCACTAGGATTTCACCCATAAGCACGCCAAAAGGATAGAGCTGGTAAGAAACAGATTCATCAAATTTAACATTTGAGCGATAAGACATATTAGTTAATTACTGGGAGGGAACAAGCATACCATTGCCAAGGCCAGTAGCATGCTTCCTTTATTTGCCTGGACAACTTTGCAAACATTGTACACAAAGTTACAATGAAGTAAATCCCCAGGATGATTAAATTGCAATACATGAAAGGGACTGCAACGCAGTACTAACACCATATATCATCATTAGCTTGGTATCCTATGCTAACCGAAATGAAAACAACAAGTATTGACAATTGCAAATTTGCAATTTTACAATATGAGAAAAGAGCAAAACGCGTGAAGACGATATTTGTTCAGATAAATGAAAATTTTTACTTCCACCGAAGAGAGATATAGATCAAGACAGTCAGTTCTCACAAAATGATCAGATGAAACACATCAACATAATGAAGAATACATGCCTTCTCACACTTGGCCTTAGCAAGCTCAAACTTTCCTTCTTTAAAAAGCCTGTTACCCTGAAATTGAACAATTTGTAATGATTTATCCCAAATAATAGCAGCCTTAAGTGAAATTTTAAGCTACAATTATTTTTTATTTTATAAGAATTGAAAAGGAGTGATAAAATTGGAAGTGCCAGACAAAATGAGCTTGGTGGAACTAAACTACGAGCTAGCATCTACACAATTGCACAACCTTTCAAAATGAAGAATCAAGAATGTGGTTGCAGAAGTAATACCTGTTGGATAAATTATACAGGAACGTGTTATTGCATATAATAAAATAAAATCAATAATCATAATATTAAGTACTTACATGAATTGAGAGAAACCATCTTGTTCTGTTGCGCTTAAGGGTGAAGGTCTTCAATTGCCTCTCTCAATCTTAGGATGGATGTATAGGTGTGTATATATAAAATTTTTGAGACGACAATTGGGACCAAACCCTAACTGTTTTATTTATAGAATAGCTAAGGGTCAAAATTGTCCATCAAGATTATGAAACCCTAGAGCCCATAATGCCAAGTATTATTAGGAATATTATTTATAGATCACATAATTAATTAACAAACCCATAAATAAAGTGATTAAATTAATACAATATGTAAGCCCAATAATTACATAAATAGTAGAGGCCACATTAAGAAATAAAATATTCTAACATTCTCCCACTTGGTCGAAATACTATTTATATACAAAACATAGCGCTTACAATCATTAATTTGGCTAAGTATTAATTTAATATCTACATCTTGTTCAAATAAAAACACCAATGCGAATTAATACAATCTTTGTGTCATTATTAACACAAGATCCACATTAGTTACACAATTAGTACTTTTATTAAAACAAAGATTAACATTAAGCATAACAAGTATGAATAGAGTTTACATAAGTGGTAATAGATTAAACTTATTCATATGGTCCAAAATATAACCGTACCGTTTGCTCAAAAGTTCTCAAGTGTGCACAATAATGAGAATACCAAACCATAAACATAATGTGAAGTTCAAAACAACAAGCTCAAAATTGTTGTCTTACATCAAAATAACTTACTAATTAAGACTATCAGTTAAACCCATGCCGGCAACATGCTCTAAAAAGAGCTTGGGTGGTAAGCCTTTCGTAAGTGGATCCGCTAACATATCATGCGTACAAATATACTTAATGACAACGCTTTGATCTTCAACTCTTTCCCTGACAAATAAGTATTTAATGTCGAGGTATAGTCCAGCACCACTCGAACTAGTGCTGTTGGAAAAACTAACAGCAGAATCATTATCACAAAATACTTTCAATGGCCTTAAAATGGAATCTACAACCTTAAGTCCTGAAATAAGATTCCTCAATAATACGGCGTGACAAGTAGCATGATAACAAGCCACAAATTCTACCATCATCATGGAAGTGGTTGTTAACTCCTGATTATGACTTTTCCACGAAATAGGGCCTCCTGAAAGCATAAAAATGTACCCTGATGTAATTTTTTTTTCGTCTTTACACTTAGCAAAATCAGAATCAGAATAACAAACAACTTCAAGGTTATCTGTTTTTCTGAATGTAAGCATAAAATCCTTAGTACCTTGTATAAGTAGCGTAAAACCTTTTTGGCTGCTTTCCAGTGATCTAAACTTGGATTTGATTGATAACGTCCAAGCATGCCAGTTACATATGCTATATCTGGACGTGTACAAACTTAAGCGTATATAAGACTCCCAACCATAGAAGCATAGGGAATAAGATTCATTTGATCACGTTCAAGTTGATTCTTAGGGTATTGATATGTACCAAAATTTTCACCCTTAACAACAGGTGAAACAGTAGGGGAGCAATTTTGCATGTTGTATTTGTTAAGAACTTTGTCAATATAAGCATTTTGGGACGATCCTAATATCCCACGAGACCTATCTCGATGAATTTCAATACCTATAACATAAGAGGCTTCACCGAGATCCTTCATATCAAAATTTCCAGAAAGAAAACGTTTGGTCTCATGCAACATGTCTAAGTTATAACTTGCAAGTAGTATATCTTAAAATCAAAATTACTCATCACCTCGTGGAATTTAAGATACCATTGTCGAGAAGCCTGTTTTAACCCATATATGGACTTCTTAAGTCTACATACCATATTTTCCTTGCCTTTAACCAAAAAACCTTCTGGTTGTGTCATATAGACATTCTCATGCAAGTTACCATTAAGGAATGAAGTTTTAGCATCCATATGATATAACTCTAAATCATAATGAGCTACTAAAGTCATGACTATTCTAAATGAATCTTTCCTGGATACTGGAGAGAAAGTTTCATTATAATCCATACCTTCCTTTTGAGTGAAACCCTTAGCAACTAATCGAACTTTATACCTTTTAACGTTCCCTTTAGGATCTAATTTGGTCTTATAGACCCACTTACAACCAACATGTTTAAAACCTTTTGGCAATTCCTCAAGATCCCAAATGTTATTAAGCTCCATCGATTTCAACTCATCATTCATGGCTTCAAGCCATTGAGTTGATTGAGCACTCGTAATGGCCTCTTTATAGGAGATAGGATCATTAATCTTACTTGAATCATATTCAATCTCATTAAGATAGGTTATAAAATCATCAAAATTAATAAGCTTTCTATGTGACGCCCCCAAAATAGGTATACATCACCTATTCTGAGTCGCCAAATACATGGTACAATATTCAAATACAACTTAATTATACAACAGTCGTGTAAAATACGACTAAACATATGCTGTGAGTTTTAATACAAATATTTTCAGATAGACAATATACAAACTCAATGGGGTCCTCATTACATTTATTATTACACTATTACATAGAATAGTGAGGACTACTAATGCTATCATCTGGTCCATCACTCCGTTCCCCGACTCGTCCCAACTATATTCTTATTTCCTGAAGAGAACAGTGAAAGAAAGGGTGAGCTCACCTAGCTCAGTAAGAAATATTATGACTAAGATAATGTAGAATAAATTATCATTAGCCTTAAACAGTGTTAAACTGATACAATATAACAAACATCAAGTTTAACTGCAGCGGAACAAGCAACCCATTAGAAGAGTCAAGTAGAGAATAAAATCTACTATCTTCTATGATTTAAAAGGTTTTTCATGACTACTATCGCTGGGACTCAACTTAATAAATAATCCACATCATCGAATCACCCCTGCACTACGACCAAGGATATTCTTTAGTATCACGACCATAATTATACATGCACTACGGGCCAAGAATATTTGTGTATTCATTAATGGTCATGATCATGCCAACCACTGTCCATCAATGCACTATGGGCCAATGAGGACTTTTACCACATCATTTGTAACATTACGGTCATGATTATACCGAATAATTCCTGGTCATAATCATACTAAGTCTATCTATGCACTACAGGCCACAGATGACTTTCAACAGAATATAAACATGAGGATGATGACAATGATATAAGAATTCAATAAAACAAGTTCAAGAATTAATTTATCCAGGAACCAATAACGTCCAAATTGTCAACATGATACTGCTTTGTGGAATAAAATTCAAGAATGCTCGGAAGAATATTTTCATAAAAAGATACTAGATGAAGCGCAAATATCAAGAATATTCCACTAATTTCATGGAGTATAAAAGTCAAAACTTTAACCAACTGAATATAATAAAGAATAGAATAACAAAAGAAATCACCATGCATGCAATAGACCGCACAGACAGGTTATTCCAACAGGAAAATAAATAATGGAACCAGGTCATGCGTAAACGCACCGACAGGATATTCCGACAGAATAATAAATAATGGAATCAGGTCCGGCATAAATGCACAGACGGGATATTCTGACAGAATAATAAATAATGGAATCAGGTTCGGCATAAACGCACAGACAGGATATTCCGACAGAATAATGAATAATGGAACCAGGTCCGGCGTAAAACGTATAGACAGGATATTCCAACAGAATAATAATAAAGACGGAATAATAGAAGAATGTCACCAAGTATAAGGTAGTCCGCGCATACTGGTTATTCTAGCAGAATAATAAAGAATGGAATAACAGAAGTTCTCTTCATGAATACAAAAGAAAATAATACTCCATACTAGTACAACAAATAATATCCCTTACCGTAAAAGAAACTTGATATCGGAGTAGTGAAGTAGTAGAATATTTTTCTTCTTTCTCTCTATAGTTTCTCTCTCTAAAGTTTCAGTGAATTCGTAAGAAAATAATGAAGGAATGAGCTTCTATTTATAGAAAAATGGACTGCATAGTAACTAACTCGTGAACGGTCTAGATTGATTTACTTTAATCTGACGGTCCATATTTAAAGCAAAATCTTTTAAATAAAATATAATATATTCTATTTATAATCAAATAAAACGAATAACTTTATAAAAGATTTTACTATGTAAATACTATGCAGGCACTATGCAAATACTATGCATAATAAAATATAATATATTCTAATTATTGTCTAATAAAACAGATAACTTTATAAAAGTATTCTGTTTTATATAAAAAGATTTTACTATTAGCCTAATAAAACGAATAACTTTATAAAAGTATTCTGTTTTATATAAAAAGTTTTTCTGTTTTATTACATTAATAATACCAATAAAACAAAACTGAGTGACTTATCACGTAAGCATCAATAATCAATACCGTGTGCTACTATGCAACCATGCGTACTACTGTACTTTTACTACCGAGTAGTTCAACAGTATTAATGGTAAAACTTCCGTCGTTATTTTCATAAAGTATTTTTGTCGTTTTCTCAATTCGACAATAATTCCGTTGTAGGGTCCACCAATGATTGTGTCGTCGTACGAATATTCCCTGTTAAAACGAATATTCCCCGACCAATCGAATATTACATAGCACCTTGCGTACTTTGCAAAATTTATAAATATTACCCACAACTATAACATTATATCAATTTCACTCCATAATATTCAAAAATGATATTTATAGAAAATTCATCTTTATTTATAAAAGTTGGGGTCTTACATTCTAGGTCTTTCGGACCTACGTAAATACTGCACAATTTCAGGAATATGATTTTCAATAATGTGAGGTTCAACATTAGGTGGTGGCTCAACTATCTCATGGGCATCATTCGCCTCAATAGGAGGTTGTTGTGCCTCACCCTCTTGAATTACAGGATTAAAAACATAAAACTTTTTTTCTTCAAGATAAATTTTTCTAGGCTCACCACTCCCACTTAAATCACCATTCTCTAAAAACTCTGCATGCCTAGTCTCAACAATTCTAGTGGTATGCGAGGGACAATAAAATCGAAACCCCTTAGATCTCTCAGAGTATCCAATGAAATGACAACTAATGGTTTTAGAGTCAAGTTTCTTTATTTGTGGATTAAAAATCTTAGCTTCGACTGAATAGCCCCACACCCATAAGTATTTCACTACAACAAAAAGGCTTAGTTCCGACGGAATTTTTTGTTAGTAATAAGGATATTCCGTCGAGGTTAACATCATTTTCGATGGAACATTCAATCGAAACTTCGGTCGTATATAAGCAGGTCAAAATTAAGTCCGTCGATCTTTCGGTCGGGGATACTTACTGTCGACAGACTTATCCTCGACTGAACATTCAATCGGTCTTACTATAATTCCGACTGAAAATAGTCTGTCGTGGAAATTCGGTCGAGTGTAATCATGCCACGTGGCAATGTCAGGAAAATGGAAAACAACCTAAAGTCGACGAAATCCGTCGAGGCTACTACTATTTCGTCGAGAATATACGTGCCACGTGGCACATGACCAAAATGTTAAGGACTTATTACTGACGAAAATCCGTCAATAATATTACTATTCCGTCGAGAATAGTGTTTTTTTTAAACGTTTTATTTATTTTTGCAATATCCAGGGATTTAGCCCACATCTTGTACCTGGACCTGTTTTCCCAATAACACATACACAAGCTAACAAGCTACCAATATGGCCAATAACATGAATTACAATTACCAAGGCCAATAATATGTCAAAAACCAACTAAATGAGAAGTAAAAAAGTCAAAAACATCCCATTAATCTAAACTAAACTATATCTAGCATCCCATTAAGGTGCGGTTAAACTAAATGTCAAACCAAATACACAACCAAAGTAATAACGTGCTTTATTCTACAATACGTCAAAAATTATATAAACTACAAAAGAATATAAACTAAGTCAAGCTAGTAGAGCCACCGGTGTGAGGAGGATCATCGGGCGGGCGTTGACGCTGCTCTAGAGTATGAAAATCGCCATCATCATCATCCCGCTCGTCAGTCCGCTCGTCACCCTGTTGATACAATATAATGTAACTCATTAGTCCATATATATGATTCAGTTAAAGATAACTAAATAAAAATTAAAATGTGAGCAGAATATATATTTGTATTTAAAACGAAGTATACCTGAGCAGTTGAGCGCTGACTCAACATCGGCCCAAACGCGTCCTCGAATAAGGTAACCATCATCCGAACAATCTCATCGCGTATCACGGCCCACTGCTCCGGTGGGATACCCGTACTCTCAGTGGTGGCACCAGCTGCAACGTCCTGTGCAAGCTGATGGAGGTGAGAACGGTTGGGCGGGTCTTGATGATGGAATAGCGGATCGGTCTCAAACCTCTTCGACACCGCAGCCATAACACACTAGAACAAAGCATCGTCTAAGCCAGCGCCCGTATGTGATGGTCCCAGGGGGCTCTCGGACGCAGACGCTAGCTAAAGCCTACAAAAATAAATATAACATGAATAATATTATAAGTTTACTTTATTCATAAACAAGAAATAAACTAAAATATTATACCTCCTAGCAGTGTATAGGCTGGTATCCTCGGTAACCCCAGCACTCGATACCGGCCGGTAGTACTAGTGGGAGTATCTTGAGACGCGACCCAAAGAGCCGTCTCCTCATCCTAAGATAAACTAATCTCGGGCGGAGGGACGGTGGAATCTAACGTCTCAGTAACGCCCCTAGCAGCCTGTAACTCTGCTATACGTTGGCTACGGAGATTCTCAAACCGCTCCTATAATTTGATATACAAGTGAGTTATCTTGGTATCATCATATAAATTACGTAATATTATCCTAAATAATATTTTTTATCGTAAATGTATTACTCGTATAGCTAGTGCTGCTGGAGATATTGTTGACCCCGAAGAAGAGCCCTTTGGCGTATGGACTCTATCCCAGAACTCGATCATAGTAGGAGGTCAGCCCTAGCTACTTCGCATGGCTTAAATCATATACATTAAATAATATCACCTTAATTTACTATAGTTACAGTGTAATATTAAACTAAACTAAAGGGAAACATACCGACTTAACCTCTGAAATGACTGCGAGCCAGAAGTATGTACAACTCGCAGCTTGCCGCGATTCTTCTTCGTCTATTCCGACTTGGTCTTGAACGCAGCATCATCCCAGTACGCACACATCGTAGCCCATATTGCATCTGATACTGCCGGCGGCTGATGCTCTCGTAAAGTAGTCTCAGGCGATTCTTCTACCGCCCAGACTGCCCTCTATCGCATCTCGTACAACCAGCCGACAAAATTCTTCGAGATGTGGGCAATGATAACGGCGTCACCATCTGCCTCAGTGATGCCGACCTCGTATCTGTAGTATCTCTATCAAACAGACATAACATATATACGTATAATTAATTATTTGAATAATATGTAAATAACATGCATGGACCTTGATTTAATATATGTAATTCGACTTACGTGAAACTCCCGCAACACTGTCGCTATGAAGTCGACATCGTAGCACGCGTACTGGCTAAATCGCATGCAGCCAGTAGGGAGATGCGCCAGGTAGATGGCGTGTATGGTCGCCTTAGTGACAGGATCCATAATACTAGAATACAAAATTTATTAAGAACATTTTAATTTATTAATCACATGATAATATTATTCTAATTGAACATAAGTGATATATTATAGTTGAAACCTACACAGATGAGCCAACATCAACTGGAACTGTTTCAGGCACTGCCGGTGGACAACCTAATCGACTGAGGTTAGGCCCTCGCGAACGCCGACGTCTAGCATCTGTATGTTTAATATAGTTATGACATTGTCAAAAAATAGTAAATGAATGTATAATATAGTTATGAAACAAATTTTACTGAGCCAAAAAAGAAATCAACTCACTAGCATCTGAAGACGACCCTCCCTGGGAGCCGTCACCCGATCCGGAGCGGCCGCCACCACGGCCACCTCCACCGCTATGTCGAGGCATATATAGTTGTACTACTGAAATAACAGACATAGATACGATGACATTAATTAAATTTCATTGCAATTATTATATATAATGATTGATTTTAGTTGTATAATTTTTACAAAATGCCAATGTGACGCCCCCAAAATTAGGTATACATCACCCATCTTGGGTCGTCAGATACATAGTACAAAATACAAATACCACTTACTAAAACAACTGTCGTGTACAATATGACAAAACATAAACTGTGAGTTTGAATACAAATATTATCTTCTAGAGAGTATTCATACTCAAAAGGAGTCCTCATTACATTTATTAACACACCATTACATAGAATAGTGAGGACTACTAACTAATACTATCATTCGGACCATCACTCCGTTCCCCGACTTGCCCCAGCTACGTTCTCATTTCCTGAAGAGAACAGTGAAAGAAAGGGTGAGCTCAACTAGCCCAGTAAGAAATATCATGACTAAGATAATGCAGAATAAATTATCATTAGCCTTCAACAATGTTAAACTGATAAAATATAATAGACATCAAGTTTAACTGCAGCGGAACAAGCAATCCATTAAAAGAGTCAAGTAGAAAATAAACTCTACTATCTTTTATGATTTAAAAGATTTTCCAACACTGTGATCGCTGAGACTCAACTTAATAAAATAATTCACATCATCGAATCACCCCTGCACTACGGCCAAGGATATTCGTATATTCATTAATGGTCATGATCATGCCAACAACTATCCATCAATGCACTACAGGTCAATGAGGACTTTTACCACATCATTTGTAACATTACGGTCATGATTATACCGACTAATCCCTGGTCATAATCATACCAAGTCCATCTATGCACTACAGGCCACAGATGACTTTCAACATTTTATAAACATGAGGATGATGACAATGATATAAGAATTCAATAAAACAAGTTCAAGAATTAATTTATCCAAGAATTAACAACGTCCAAATTGTCAACATGATACTGCTTTGTGGAGTAAAATTCAAGAATGATCAGGAGAATATTTTCATGAATAGATACTGGATGAACCGCAATTATCAAGGATATTCCACAAATTTCATGGAGTATAGAAGTCAAAACTTAACCAACTGAGTACAATAAAGAATGGAATAACAAAAGAAATCACCATGCATGCGATAGACCGCACAAACAGGTTATTCCAACAGAATAATAAATAATGGAACCAGGTCCGGCGTAAACGCACAGACAGGATATTCTGACAGAATAATAAATAATGGAACCAGGTCCGGTGTAAAACACACAGACAGGATATTCCGACAGAATAATAAATAATGGAACCAGGTCCGGTGTAAAACACACAGACAGGATGTTCTAACAGAATAATAATAAAAACAGAACCAGGTCCGGTGTAAAACACACAGACAGGATGTTCCAACAGAATAATAATAAAAACGGAACCAGGTCCGGTGTAAAACACACAGACATGATGTTCCAACAGAATAATAGAAGAATGTCACCAAGTATAGGGTAGACCGCGTATACAGGTTATTCCAACAGAATAATAAGAAATGGAATAACAACAGTTCTCTTCATGAATAAGAAAGAATAACACCCCTTACCGTTTTAAAGACGAGCTGAAATAAGAAAGTAGTTAAGTAGCAGAATACTCTTCTTCTCTCTCTCTATAGTTTCTCTCTATAGTTTCTCTCTCTAGAGTTCAGTGAATTCGTAAGAAATAATGAAGGAATGAGCTGCTATTTATAGAAAAATAGAATGCATAGTAACTAATCCATGAACGGTCCAGATTGATTACTTTAATCTGACGGTCCATATTTAAAGAAAAATCTTTTAAATAAAATATAATATATTCTATTTATAGAATAACTTTAATAAAGTATTCTGTTTTATATAAAAAGATGTTTCTGTTTTATTACGTTAATAATACGAATAAAACAAAACGTCATTATCGCTAAATAATTCATATTATTAACTGACAATAATTGAATCAAACTGGGTGACTTCTCACATAAGCATTAATAATCAATACTGTGTGCTACTATGCAACCACACATATTACTGTACTTTTACTACCGAGTAGTTCAACAGTAACAATGGTAAAATTTCTGCCGTTATTTTTAATAAAATATTTTTGTCGTTTTCTCAATCCGACAATAATTCCGTTGTGGGGTCCACCAATGATTGTGTCGTTGTACGAATATTCCCCGACCAATCGAATATTATATAACAACTTGCGTACTTTGCAAAATTTATAAATATTACCCACAACTATAACGTTATATCAAATTAACTCCATAATATTCAAAAATAATATTTATAGAAAATTCTTCTTTATTTATAAAAGTTGGGGTCTTACAGCCAATTACTGAAGAAGTAGTACGTCGTCAACCTCGTCAGAATCAAATTCATTTTCATCCTCTGCTTGTAGAAATCAGCTGCTAAATCATTTGGCTTTTGCTAAGCACTGCTTGACACATGCTCGTTTTTAGCCTAGTCAATATTGGTAGGGCTATACACATTAACCAACATCTGCACGACGTCATAGTTATCTGATTGTGAATCCCCGTGAACCGATTGGTTTACAGTACTATCTGTCCGTTCTTTAAACTCAGTTGATTCCCCATGATGAATCCATACCGAATACCCATCCACAAACCCACGTGAATATAAGTCAAATTTAACTTCATCGGCAGTCTTCCATATCATGTTCTTACACTTGAAATACGGGCATCTCATCTTTTCGTTCTTTTCGTTCACATGTTCTTTTGCTTTGTTCATAAAATTGGACACCACTTCAGGGTGCGCATCAACTAATCCCCTCCCATCAATTGGTATCCTATGGTACATCCAACTCTGATCGGTTGACATCTTTAATTGAAGAAAATACCCAATTAGATCAAGAATAATCATGAATGTCATGCATGTATTTAGTTTACCTAGTATATATCTCTACTCTACATGGGGTAGGCTTCTATCCCGTTCCTGGATGCGTCTCCTCACATTAAGCCATTCAGAAAGTGTGTGTTTATAATATTTTAAGAAATTTTTAGCAGCACCTCCCCATGGTCTTCAAGTACACGAAATAGACCAAGACAACTTAGTCTAAGTATGCACTCGAAGAACATGTAGAGACACCACCTGAAAAATCCTCAAAATATTATAAACACGCACTCTCTTAATTGGCAACGACCTAAGTGAGAGACATAACATCCAGTAACAGTCCCAAACTGGGGACTATTTGACATTCACTCCTACTGAGTGAATGTCAAACGGGTTTCTAAGTTCCAAAGTATCGTGCTTTATTATTGAGTGTATTGAAGATTAAATGGAGAGTATTATAGAAACTACTGTTCAACATTCAATCCTACTTGTCAAACGGGTTTCTAAGTTTCATACCAGTTACAGCTGTAATGACTACTACGAGAAGAGTCAATCTAAGTTTCATATTAGTTGCAATTGCAGTTAATAGTACTCCAACCGGTTCCTCGACAGCAATCTGACAAAAAAAAAGGGTCGTAGTTCCTGTTTGTGTCCTATACTCGAATAATAAAGTAACTTGAATTACTGTGGACCTTCCTCACTGTTCCATCATAACAGATGACAACATCCCGAAGGAGTTCCATTAAGCTATTGAACAAAGTTCCAAGTTAAGCAACCCTCTAGATGAACGAACGATCACTTCTCTACTAGGAATAAATCTGTGACACCCCCAAATCCGGGAACTTCCATTTTCACATGATTTGGTGTTCACGATACAACATCATATATCTATCTACCCATAAATAAAATGCAAACCATGCGATAGATAGAAATAATAATAAATCTCTCCCCTTATGGGGTTACATCAACTTCATAATAAATAAATCACAGGTCACTCTAACCTTAAATCATCTGTTCGGAAACATAAACAAATAAGTCTTAAGTAACATCAATTCTAATTATCATTACATAATCACATAAATAACACAGTCTTCATTACTTGCTAATTTTGCCCTTGCCTTTACTAGTGGAAGGTTTGTCTGCTCTTTCGTTCTTAACTGTAATGTTATTATTACGCAAGAGTGAGCACGATTCCAGAAACTAAACCTTCAATTGGTTCTGCGAGGTAGTCAGGAAATACATCTCGAAAAGCATATCCTTGAACCTCTCCCAGGTTATCATACCTTCTCCTCCACGGACCTTGTTTGTTTGCCACCAAAAACTGGCTTCAGATTTCAGCATAAACGTTGCAAAAGCGGTCTTCTGGTCCTCTCTGACTCTTGCGACCTCAAAAACCTTCTCCATCTCCATAACCCAAGTCTGAGCTTCGATCGGGTTCGTGGATCCTTTAAACTCTGGCGGTCCCACCGCCTTGAAATCCTTAAACGAAGTATTCGGTAGAGCTTGAGGTTGATTATTCATTGCTCCAGCTAGTAAGTTCACTAATTGTTGGACGGGATTAGCATTAGCGTTATTGTTATTATTCGTTGACTCTTCCTGAGCTGGTTGACGGTTTTGTCTTCTTCTCGGTGGCATATTTCTGTTAAGAATATACGCTTATTAGATCCTTATTAAATTCTCTAAATAGTTAAGGCTTAACTCAACAATTTAACATAATCACTTAACACATTATCTCAAACAACTTGATGTATTTATTCAAATCAAAAGTTTTAACATCAAACGATAGCATCAATGCTATTTACATCAACTATCCCGAGATAAAAAATCTACAGGATTTAAAATATTAAAATATTCATCCGTTTATAAACACGTCTGAATTTACATCTAAAAACCAGATAAGTTTTTCACATAATTTAACAAATCCTATCACTACATGTTAAGGTGCCGAATAGCCTTGTTACGTTCCTCTTCAATGATGCGAGACATCGTTCTGCGATCCAGCATGTACGATGGTAGACCTTCAAACTGGATGGGATACCTCAAAACTCGATCTTGAGCTCATCCATTGCATTATTAAATGTAGAATATGTATCTCCAAGCTTAGCCTTCTTTACACGACAATCCCTTTCTGCAAGATCAGCATGACTTGATTCTCGTACCCAGCCCTCCTCTGCTATGGCAAGCCTCTCTGAGCTCTCTTTCAGATCCTTCTTCAACTTTTCTATTTCTGCAGACTTATCCTCGGTTTGACCCTTCTCGTGAACTAGATCCCACTCCACGTTTCCCAAACGTGTGTGAAGAGTCACAATCTCCCTATCCCTCTGCTCAAGAGTAATCTGCTGACTAATTGCCCGGTCAGTCAAATCCTGGACAGTGTCCTGTAACTCTATGTTACGATCATAAAGTGCATCATACATCTTAGCATCAATAGAGTTCGGTGGGAACTCCTCTTCTTTCTCTTCCTCCTCAGGATCCTGCTCTGGATCAGTCTCAAGCTCATGCTCCTGACCAACAACTGTGATCAACAGAGATGGCTCCCTCTAAATCAACTGCTCCCTGACAATATGAATGTCTCGGGGCTCCTCCTCAATAGGCACTCGGGGTTCCTCCTCCCCAGCTCGACTAGTTCCTCCAACATCTGACATCCTGACAACATAATTTTAAGTTTTAGTTACTAAGTCATACTAGTGAGCACATACTTTAACACATAAGCACATAGAGTCTTTTATTATCTTTAATGAATTAAGAATTCATCTATTAAAACTTGATAAGAGTTTACCACCACTATGTTCTCGACTTCCTACAAGGCTACTACCTAAGGTTGTTCCCCCACCTAAGGTTCATAACCTACAGCTTTGATACCAACCTGTGACACTCCCAAATCCGGGTACTTCCATTCACACATGATTTGGTGTTCACGATACAACATCATATATCTATCTACCCATAAATAAAATACAAACCATGTGATAGATAGAAATAATAATAAATCTCTCCCCTTATGGGGTTACATCAACTTCATAATAAATAAATCCCAGGTCACTCTAACCTTAAATCATCTGTGCGGAAACATAAACAAATAAGTCTTAAGTAACATCAATTCTAATTATCATTACATAATCACATAAATAACACAGTCTACATTACTTGCTAATTTTGCCCTTGCCTTTACTAGTGGAAGGTTTGTCTGCTCTTTCGTTCTTAACTGCAATGTTATTATTACGCAAGAGTGAGCACGATTGCCCACAAGTATAACAATATAACAATGAATAATAACATGCGAGAGAAAATAATAACTTCGGATATAAAAGCTTAACTTTTGAATCAAGAATGAATAACAAGAATCAAAAGGAATCTGAGGGTCATAAGACCTTGAACTATGTCCTAGGTTATCAAGGGTTATACTTGAAACCTTTAACAGTCATAAGACTATGGACTCTTCTTCTCGTACTTAGGGGGATCAGCCCTTAGTACCATACTGTGCACAATATCTTAACGCTAAAGCGTAAATAATCCCCTATTAAAGGGTTGTTCATCTCAGTTTGACATCGGAGTCCGCACCAAAGGAAGTTTGGTTTGGTAATTCATCAAGGGTTCTGAAATTTAGAACGCTCATCAACTATGGACTAGTCGAATCATTAAGGGTTCGCTAGTCTAACAAGGTTTAACAGTAAATGAATATTTAACTTGAACAGAATCTCAAAAGGTATGCAATAGAATAAGTATTGTATAACAGCATCATGCTTGAAAGATTAATAAACTTTAATATACAAAATAGACTTGATCAATAATAATGAGAACTTGCTCAACGTAGAAAGGTGAATTAATCAATTTATATAACGATAACAAGTAGGGTTAGGAAAACTTGCATCGTGCGTAGATTACACTTAATTAACTCGTTCTTTGAATTAAATCCTACATATCAATTATGTTCACAATACCAGTCAATAATAACGTACTAAACATCATAAGTTATTCTTTGTCTAATCTCGAATTCATGACTATACTTAGTCAATTTATCACATTCATTGTCACATAATTTACACCTCACAATTAACAAGCTAATTGTGTAATCAATAATTTAATCCACATGTAATTATGTTATTTACATGTTAACTATCTATTTTAACATCTCATTATACTTATAACATAATTTTATGTTCATTACATTAAGATAACATCACATTCATGGACTTAAACACTTTAAAATTTTCGTTTCTGAACTTTCTGGAGAGTGGCGCTGCGGCGCCACTTTTGTACTAAGTCTTCGCGCTTCGGCGCCGTGGCGCTGTGGCTTGGTACATAGCGCTGTGGCACTGCGGTGTGGGGCATCAGTGCTGGGGTTGGCGCTGCGGCGCGGAACATCAGTTCTGGAGTTGGCGTCGCGGCGCGACACTCTAGAATTTGATTCCCAGTTTGCGAAGAACATAGAGTTCAGCGAATTAAACATTGTATGATCATTATTTTCCCAAATTAAACATACCTACATGTTAGAATTAATATATAATCAATACCTAATGTTTATAGAGTGATTTTAACCCATTAAAACACATAATCACAGAATTAAAATATGCAAATTGTACTGTTCTTGATGTTCTTGAAGGTTTTTGAACAAAACATAGAATTTAATGCTATGGATTCGTTATAAGGCCAAATCCAACCATTCAAGTTTTGTTTTGTTCGTTTTAGCACGCATAATCATATACAAGTATAAATTTTACAAAACCATTTATGGTTGACATATTAAAATTACGTATAAGGGCCATATGGCCATATGACGTACTCTGTAAATTTTGAAATAACAAGTCATCATATTCTGAAACTTATGATATGGAATCATATAAAATATATATAAAACATGATATGCTACTCGAATTATTACATATATCCCTAACCCAATTTCCCAATTTACAAAAATTCAACAGAACTTGAATGAAAGTCATTTTCATAAAAACTAATTGATGTAAAATATGAGAATTGGGTTGGAGAGAATTACCCAAAGCGTAGATGAACAAGGATGACAATTTCTATCTACTTCAATCACAGTACTCACAATCTCTCTCAAAATTTCTCAATTTTATCTGACAATTCTCAAACTCTCTCCCTCTCTGCTCTTTCAGACTTAGAATAATAATAATAAAAAGAAGACGTCTGATAATAAAGGAGAAGAACTGACGCAGAAGTGGTCAGTTACCCAGTCATGGGTAACTTCCCTCAACTCCCACTAAAGCCATGTTTGGCTACCATTTAAAAGCTTATACCCAATTAATTTAATAAAACCTCTTATATTATAGTTTAAATAATGTCACACTCCTTTATAAAATAAATCAATATCTTATTTAATTTACTTAAAATAAAATATAATAATTTCTCGTAAATTCACATAGTCCCATAATTAAATTTTTCATAAATAAATAATGTCAAATTATTAACTCTCTAATTAATAATTAAATTAATTAAAATACCAATAGGCTTATTAAATATTTTTTTTAATACAATAAGCTCACATAATCACATACTTTGATAATAAAAATTCTCCACATTAATTTAATAAATGTAACACATATAATTAAATTAATCTACCACAATTGCATCAATTAATTATTTAATTTAATAATTAATTGATCGAAAAATATTTATTCAATCCAATAAATATTAAAATTAATTTACAAAAATCTCGTTTGTCACAGAATCATTGCCCCATATGAGTCCAATCCATGACATAGACAGCTTCTCACCACACCAAATTCCTAAGATGGGTACTTCTCATAGAAAAAGAGGTGAGACGTTCTGTGAGAATTACCCATCTGAGGAATTTGGAGTAGTGAGAAGCTGTCTATGTCATGGATTGGACCCATATGGGGAGATGATTCATTCCTAGTACAGAAGTGATCGTTCGCTTATCTAGAGGGTTGCTTAACCTAGAAATTTGTTCAACAACTTAATGACACTCCTTCAAGATGTTGTCATCTGTTATGATGGAACAGTGAGGAATGTCCGTAATAATTCAATTTAACTTTATTATTCGAGTATAGGACACAAACAGAAACTATGACCCTTTTTTTTAATTGCTGTCGAGGAACCGGTTGGAGTACTATTAGCTGCAACTGCAATGTCGAACCCTGTAACATGTATTATACTTGGTTACCATGTATTTTATTTTATTTATTGAATCTGTTGACAACTTATTATGCAGTTACTTTTAATTGTAGAAAACTAAGCACATTCTACTTAGTTTATTATTTTATTTCATGTAAATTTATTTCAAATATATTATCTTATTTTAATTTATGTTTATTTAATTTATTAGCTTTGATTTTATTTATTTCGAGATATTTTTATGTAATGGAAAACTAAGCAAATGCTACTTAGTTTAAGATAACTATTCTATTTTATTTTATTTTATTTTATTTATTTTTTATTATATTATATTATATTATATTAATTTATTTACATTTAATGAAATTAAATTAAATTTTAAAATTTTAATTTATTCTAGTTTATTATTAATTTTATTATATATATTAAATTTAATTTATTAATTTATTTTGTTTTGTTTTGTTTATTTTATTTTATTTTGTTTAATCAGCGAAATTTATTTTATTTTGCTTTGTTTTTTTTGTTTTTTTTATTGTAATTTATTTCAATTTATTTTATTTTAAATTATTTTATTTTGTATTTTATATTGTATTATTTTATTTACAATTTAATTAAGGTAAATTAAATTATTTTATTTTATTTTATTTTATTTGATTGTATTATATTATATTATTTGATTTAATTACAATAAATTAAATTATTTTATTTTATTATTTTATATTATCTTATCATACAAAATATAATTTAAATTTAGTTTATGTTATAATATTATTTATTTTTTAGTAATTTGAAACTAAGTAAATGGTACTTAGTTCATTTTCAGTTAATTTTATTAGTAGGAAATTAAGTACATTCAACTTAATATATTTCAATATTGGAAACTAATAAAATATATAAAGAAAATAAAGTAGGGCTCACAGATTTTGCAATTGAAGAATTCAGACTGAAATTCAGTCGAAAATAACAAATATACCAAGATTTCACAAATACTAACCAACATGTGTATATAATTCAACAATACAACTCAATACATGACTAACATCAGCCTCAATCAAATTATGAAATGCAAATTGCACAAATTAAACCCTAAAATCAGTAACATACAACTGCCATTGCAGAATTGATCAAATATATGGGGAAAAATTACAAAATCAGAACAAGTAATTAACATTTATAAGGGTAAAAATTAGGCTAGAAATTATGAATAATTTTGGGGCTGGGGATTGATCATATATTAGGGCATAAATGTAAGACCCCGAATTTTATGAAATAAAAGTATTCAATTTTTCTTATAATTACTATTCAGTAAATGGTTAAATTGATAAAAGGTTAAAGTTAAGGGTGATATATGATTTTTTTTTTAAAATACACAAGTGGTTATAAAATATTCATTGTTGTCGGGGAATATTCGTTTGGTCGTGAAATATTCTTTCTGTCGGGGAATATTCGTACGACGGCACAGCCATTTGTGGGCCCCATAACGAATAACTGTCGGACGAAGAAAACGACAAAAATTGAGTTTTTATAAATAACGGCGTAATCGTTACCATTAACACTGTTGGAATATCCGGGGGTTAAAATACAGTAATACGCGTGTTTGCACAGTAACACACGATTTTACACAGTATTTTTGAATTATTGATCCTTATGTAAGAAGGCACTATTCAATAATTGTTACAGTAATTACTGTTCAATATTTTATTTTATTAATTCAATAATTGCTGCGTTGATATTTTATATTATTGTTGCTCAATAATTGTCACTGCACATCATCTCCATTATCAGATCAATAATTCATATTATTTGGAATAATATTATTAGATAACATTATTGACAATGTCTAGAAAGTTCAGTCAAGGAGAGGTTTGGTCACTTAATTGCGCGTCAGTAAGGAGAAATCCTTATCGGAAAGCCCCCTCTTTTCTGGAAATTGCATGGTTGTCTTTATTGTGATTCTATAATATTATTTGTGAATAATTAATTATTAATTTATATGATAAGAAAATATTTATTTTATGTGGATATAAATGATGGATATATTTATTTTTATGTAGATAAAAATGAAGGAATTAATGCTGAGGTGTTTTATCAGTATTTTGTCGGTGTGAAGGTATTAAAAATTATCCGTTTGTGGATTTTGGATATTTTTGGTTTGGAATTTAGAAAAACTCAAAGCTACAAAGTTGTAAAGAATTCAATTTCAGGCAGAATGGACATAAAATTCATATTTTTCTGATAAACGGTCTATTTTCTATGAATTATTGAAGTTTCAGAAAATAAAATAATTTTTATTAATTTATGGGTGGGACCCACTTTGGTTGGTGTTGATTAAACACATGGGCTGCTAATTTTTATCTAGGAAGGCATGCTTGACTCAAAATGGTGGGTGGCGTAGATTTGTTTTGAAAATAATAATATTTTATTATTTAGTCTCCTTTGACGTTCTAAGCATTTTCCTATAAATAGGGTGCTTAGTTAGAATTGAAAATCACACTAGAATTTATAAGTTTTCTCTCTTTCTCTCTCTATATTATCGAGCGTATTTTGTGAGTATTTAGAGTGAAAGTTTACTTCGGCTTTACATCAAATATTCAAGTCAGAAGTACTACTCTTTTGAGGTAAGAGATTTAAAGGGTTATTATGTTTTTCAGTTCGTACTTCTTTCGACCTTCAGAAAATTTTAAAAAAAATTTGAAATGATATTTTGATGAGTTTTATTAATTGTGTCCAAAAATGTTGATTTTTGGATATATAGATTAAGAGTTATGAATTTTACGGGAAAAGACTATTTTAAAAGTAACCGCTTATAACTCCTTGTGGTTAACTCCAAAATTGATGAAATTTTTATTGAAAGTATATCTATATAATATCAGTGTACTCTGTGAATTTTGGAATTTTTGGATAAAAGTACAATTTATGATAAATGTCTAAATATTTGACAGTTTTGGCCACTATCGTACAAGATGTCTAATGACATACAACCTCGTGTCATCATAAGACATGATTGTGCCCATCCACTTGCTGAGTATATTTACGAGCACTACCTATATAATCTTAGTGTTTGTTTGAAGTATAATTCTCAATTAGAGACAGTGGAGATAATGATATGTCAAGAGAAGACTCACCATTGGGAAGAATATGATAGTAATCTTCTCGTTTTTCTTTGGGGTCTATTTGGTCAACCAAGGATAATTTTGTGGCCATATGATATCTATCATAACCTAGAAACATGGCCTCCCATGTACGAAGGTTTCCTTGAGCACTTCCCAAAGATTCTAATTTCTAAAACAGTTTTTGACTATACCTTTATGTAAAGTGTCATTGTGATGTGCTATCCAAGGTTGGGATGAGAGTCACAGTTGGAATATATTTGTATCCAAATTCACAGCATATGTGCTGTTGTATTTTGCACGACAATTGTTGTAATAAAGTTGTAGTTATTTTTTGTACCATGTATTTGGCGACTCAGAATAGGTTGGTTGGAATGGACCTATTTTGGGGTTGCCACAGTTGGTATCAGAGCTTAGGGATATGGTCTCTGACGGAGATCGGAAAATATAACTAGAAGGGGAGAGATGAGTAAATCATTCGCCTACTTAAGCTTATTTGTTGGTCAGACATAATATCATGATATTATGTGATATATAAATTTGTTTAATTAACCCTTGTTTTATGGCAATATTTGGGAATGGCTGCTGAGAATGTTAACAATGGAGTGAATGAGACCGTGGGGATACCTCTAATCACCAATTAGGATAATGTGATGTCAAGCAAAGAAGGAATTAGAGAAATCCATGTGGTGAGTGAAGAATTGATAGTTGCACCCGAGCTAGTCGCAGAGGCAGCAGCTGAGAGTGAGGAAGAAGAAGCACATGAGGAGAATTTATTAAAGGTATTATATGATCAAAATGTAGAATTTCAAAATCGTATTCATGAGTTAGAAGAGCAGGCTGAAGAACGACAGGCGGTCGTGGAGCAAAAAGTTGCAACAATTCAAGCTTGTGTTACCCGATATGTGATGCTTGAACAGAAGCATTCTTTGGCAGAGTATAAGATGATAAAGATGGAATCTGAGCTGAAAGAAGAAAAAATTGAACGAGTGAGAATAAGTGATGCATGGGCAAAAGCCGCACGATATGTGGATATTATGGAAAGAGATGTCCGATCTAAGAAGGCTAAAATAGATTATATGAATTTCTCTTTTTGGAAAGCAATTGAGAGAACCCAACATCGAGTTTTGAATTACCCTGTACAGAGCGGTCAACCTGAATTCGATATGGATCGAAGATTGATGATTCAGATCATGAATCAGGAGTACGATGAGGCAGTTGAGGGAGGAATATGCCCTATAGAAAATTATATTCCAACGGTAGTAATGACGGCAAATGCTGCCCCAGACAAGTCAAAGCCGGGTAGTTCAAGGGAGAGCGGTTGTCATGACTTCCCAACAAGTGAGGAACCCAAATGAAGTTATCACGAGAGATAAGCAATGGAGAAATCATGATGACCCGGGAGATAGAATCTGAAATGAAAGCAAGGTATTCTCAACTTTTTGAAATACCAGGTACGTAAATTTTGGGGACGAAATTTCATAAGGAGTGGAGATTGTAAGACCCCGAATTTTATGAAATAAAAGTATTTAATTTTTCTTATAATTACTATTCAATAAATGGTTAAATTGGTAAAAGGTTAAAGTTAAGGGTGATATATGAATTTTTTTCAAAATACACAAGTGGTTATAAAATATTCATTGTTGTCGGAGAATATTTGTTTGGTCGTGGAATATTCTTTCAGTCGCGGAATATTCGTACGACGGCGCAGCCATTTGTTGTCCCCATAACGAATAACTGTCGGACGAAGAAAACGACAAAAATTGAGTTTTTATAAATAACGGCGTAGTCGTTACCGTTAACACTGTTGGAATACTTGGTAGTTAAAATATAGTAATGCGCGTGTTTGCACAGTAGCACACGATTTTACACAGTATTTTTGAATTATTGATCCTTACGTAAGAAGGCACTACTCAATAATTGTTACAGTAATTACTGTTTAATATTTTATTTTATTAATTTAATAATTACTGCGTTGATATTTTATATTATTGTTGCTCAATAATTGTCACTGCACATCATCTCCATTATCAGATCAATAATTCATATTATTTAGAATAATATTATTAGATAAAATTATTGACAATGTCTAGAAAGTTCTGTCAAGGAGAGGTTTGGTCACCTAATTACGCGTCAGTAAGGAGAAATCCTTATCGGAAAGCCCCCTCTTTGCTGGAAATTGCCTGATTGTCTTTATTGTGATTCTATAATATTATTTGTGAATAATTAATTATTGATTTATATGATAAGAAAATATTTATTTTATGTGGATATAAATGATGGATATATTTATTTTTATGTGGATAAAAATGAAACAATTAATGCTGAGGTGTTTTATCAGTATTTTGTGGGTGTGGAGGTATTAAAAATCATCCGTTTGTGGATTTCGGATATTTTTGGTTTAGAATTTGGAAAAACTCAAAGCTACAAAGTTGTAGAGAATTCAATTTCAGGCAGAATGGACATAAAATTCGTATTTTTCTGATAAACGGTCTATTTTCTATGAATTATTGAAGTTTTGAAAAATAAAATGATTTTAATTAATTTATGGGTGGGACCCACTTTGGTTGGTGTTGATTAAACACATGGGCTGCTAATTTTTGTCTAGGAAGGCATGCTTGACTCAAAATGGTGGGTGGCGTAGATTGGTTTTGAAAATAATAATATTTTATTATTTAGTCTCCTTTGGCGTTCTAAACATTTTTCTATAAATAGGGTGCTTAGTTAGAATTGAAAATCACACCAGAATTCTTAAGTTTTCTCTCTTTCTCTCTCTATATTATTGAGTGTATTTTGTGAGTTTTTAGAGTGAAGGTTTACTTCGGCTTTACATACGATATTCAAGTCAGAAGTACTACTCTTTTGAGGTAAAGGATTTTATGGGTTATTATATTTTTCAGTTCGTACTTCTTTGGACCTTCAGAAAATTTTGAAAAATTTTGAAATGATATTTTGATGAGTTTTATTAAATGTGTCAAAAAATGGTGATTTTTGGATGTATAGATTAAGAGTTATGAATTTTACGCGAAAAGACTATTTTAAAAGTAACCGCTTATAACTCCTTGTGGTTAACTCTAAAATTGATGAAATTTTTATTGGAAGTATATCTATATAATATCAGTGAATTTTGGAATTTTTGGATAAAATTATAATTTATGATAAATGTCTAAATATTCGGCAGTTTTGGCCATATGAAAAATAGTAAATGAATTTTAAAAATTTCCAGAAAAATATATGTTCAATATGGGACTATATTCTGCTAAATCCCAGAAAAGAAATATTTTTGGAATTGATTTGATATTTTTCATAAAAATGGTCTAGTTATGAGTAAATGAATTAAATATGTTATGTGAAGTAAAAAAATTGAAAAATATGATTTTATGGCTTGAGAATCATATATGAGTTATATGCAGATTTTTTTTATAAGGGTTTTATTTATTGGTGATGAAATCTTAAGAGTTGGCATTTTATGATGATTAAATGCATTAATAGTAAAGTGTAAACAATTTAAATAAATTGTTTATAAGTTTAAGAAATGTTATTTCAATATCATTATACCGAAACATTGGTATGAATTTTATTGTGAAATTTCTACCTTTTTGTGTCGGATTTACAATTCATGAGTTACTATTTACGAGTTACTATTCATGAGTTACTATTCACGAGTTATTATTTACAGAAAAATTGGGTTCTTTTTCTGATCAAATTATAGTTGATTTATGAATATTACTCTTGAGATTAAAACTATATGTTGATCATATTATTTTTATTATTATATATAATATTTTTATAACCCTAATGATGATATTTCTCTTTAACTTGAGTGTAAAGATGGGTAGATTTTTGGTATGATCATGACTATGTGTTCTATTTGGCCTGTAGTGCAAAGATGAATTGTTGATGAATATATTTGGTGTAACGACCCCAAAACAGGTCCATTCTATCAAACCTATTCTGAGTCGTCAAATACATGGTACATGTAAGACCCCGAATTTTATGAAATAAAAGTATTCAATTTTTCTTATAATTACTATTCAGTAAATGGTTAAATTGATAAAAGTTTAAAGTTATGGGTGAAATATGAATTTTTTTTCAAAATAAGCAAGTGGTTATAAAATAATCATTGTTGTCGGGGAATATTCGTTTGGTCGTGGAATATTCTTTCTGTCGGGAAATATTCGTACGACGGCACAGCTATTTGTGGGCCCCATAACGAATAACTGTCGGGTGAAGAAAACGACAAATTTGAGTTTTTACAAATAACGGCGTAGTTGTTACCGTTAACACTGTTGGAATACCCGGTGATTAAAATACAGTAATACGCGTTATTGCACAGTAGCACACGGTATTGCACAGTATTTTTGAAATTATTGATTCTTACGTAAGAAGACACTACTCAATAATTGTTACAGTAATTACTGTTCAATATTTTATTTTATTGATTCAATAATTGCTACGTTGAAATTTTGTATTATTGTTGTTCAATAATTGTTGCTGCACAATATTTCCCATTATCAGATCAATAATTCATATTATTTGAATAATATTATTAGATAGCATTATTGGCAATGTCTAGAAAGTTCTGTCTAAGGAGAGATTTGGTCATCTAATTACGCGCCAGTAAGGAGAAATCCTTATTGGAAAGCCCCCTCTTTCCTTGGAACGGTCTGGTTGTCATAAATGTGATTCTGTAATATTATTTGTGAATAATTAATTATTGATTTATATGATAAGAAAATATTTATTTTATGTGGATATAAATGAGGGATATATTTTTGTGGTTAAAAATGAAGGAGTTAATGTTGAGGTTTTTATCAGTATTTTTGTCGGAATGGAGGTATTAAAAATCAGGATTTTTGAGATATTTTGCGGGGGTTATAATTTTTAATCCGACCGTTGGATCGTGGTAATTTTTGGATATGTTATACATATATAAGTTGAGTATATGTTCACAAATTTTGAACCGTTAAAAATGAACGTATGATTTGTTATGAATTTTACGAGATGACTGGTTCAGAAATTGTTGAATTTTCGGAGTTTATCATTTTGGTGGAAAATTCTAGAATTGGTGGGCCCCACTTGTGGTTGGTGAAGAAATGTGCTGAATTATATTTCAAATGTGGTGGGTGGGAATAGTAGCAGGTAAAGCCATCAGGTTGCAGGTCAAACCTACCAAAATTTTCCTATAAATAGAGGGCTAAGTTAGAATTGAAAATCACACCAGAAACATAAGCTTTCTCTCTTTCTCTCTCTATATTATGAAGCATATTTTGTGAGTTTTTAGATACTTGGTGAGTTGCTATTCATTAGTGCAAGTTTCCTTCAGCATCATATCCGATATCCAGTCAGAAGTACTGCTCTTTTGAGGTAAGGGATAGTAAGGGATTGTAAGGGATATTAAGGGATTTTAAGGGTTGTTATGATTTTCAGTTTTATAATTTTTCTGATCTTCAAAAATTCTGGAAAAATTTGAAATGATATTTTGATGAGTTTTCTTGATTGTGTCCAAAAATGGTAATTTTTGGATGTATAGATTGAGAGTTATGAATTTTATGAGAAAAGACTATTTTAAAAGTAACCGCTTATAATTTCTTGTGGTTAACTCCAAAATTGATAAAATTTTTATTGGGAGTACATGTATATGATAGAAGTATACTCTGTAAATTTCAGAATTTTTAGACAAAAGTACAATTTTTGATAAATGTCTAAATATTCGGCTATTTTGGCCATATGAAAAATAGTAAATGACTTTTAAAAATTCTGAGAAAAATATATGTTCACTATGGGACTATATTATGCTAAATCCCAGAAAAGAAATATTTTTGGAACTGATTTGGTATTTTTCATGAAAATGGTCTAGTTATGAGTAAATGAATTAAATATGTTTTGTGAAGAAAAAAAATTGGAAAATATGATTTTATGGCTTGAGAATCCTATATGAGTTATATACAGATTTTTGATGAGGGTTTTGGTTATTGATGATGAAATTGTAAGAATTGGCATTTTATGATGATTAAATGCATTAATTAGTAAAGTGTAAACAATTAAAATAAATTGTTTATAAATTTAAGTAATGTTATTCTTTCAATATCATTATACCGAAATATTGGTATGAATTTTATTGTAGAATTTCTATCTTTTGTGTCGGGGTTACTATTCATGAGTTACGAATATTACTTTTGAGATTAAAACTATATGTTGATCATATTATTTTTATCATCATATATAACATTTTTATAACCCTGATGTTAAAATTCTCTTTCACTGGAGTGTAAAGATGGGTAGATTATTGGTATGATCATGACTAGG
This sequence comes from Panax notoginseng, assembly GCA_016801055.1. Lineage (NCBI taxonomy): Eukaryota > Viridiplantae > Streptophyta > Magnoliopsida > Apiales > Araliaceae > Panax > Panax notoginseng. The sequence continues at coordinate 141,488,296 of CM029021.1, forward strand.
GTTCTCTTTGGCCTGTAGTGCAAAGTTGAATTGTGACTGGTATGATCATGACCATTGAATTTATAATTGAATATCTTAAGCTTAAGTGCAAAGGTGAATTGATCAACATGGTTATAATTATTGTTTATATAAATTCTGAAATGATTATATATTTCTTTGAGATATGAATATATTTGGCCTGTAGTGCAAATATGAATTGTTGATGAATATCTTTGGCATGTAGTGCAAAGATGGCCTGTTGATGAATATCTTTGGCCTGTAGTGCAAAGATGAAATATTGATGAATATCTTTGGCCTGTAGTGCAAAGATGAATTGTTGATGAATATCTTTGGCCCGTAGTGCAAAGATGACATGTTGTTGAATATCTTTGGCCAGTAGTGCAAAGATGAACAGATGTTGAGATAAACATGACCAACTGGTGATACAAATGAATATCTTTGGCCGTAGTGCAAAGATGAAGTTATTAGTATGATTATGAACAGGAAATGTGATTTGGTGTAACCATGATCTTTGATGTTTCAGGTAAAGATAGGTGATGAAAATTATCTTCGTCCTGTATGAGAAGAGGAATTTAGAACTACAGTTATGATTATGAGTTATTCATATGATTGTGGACCAGAATGGTTGATTGATGTTACAGGGATAAAACATTGTTGGTGGATTTTTAACATGGAGGAGATAATAGACTTTATGGTCTATTTGACTCTTCTAATGGATTGCTCGTTCCGCTGCAACTATGGTTGAAATTTTTATCATTTACCATATGTTCTAAATCTCTGATTTATTGTTAATGAAGGCTATTGATAATTGAATTATCTTTAGTCATGATATTCTTTACTGAGCTAGTTGTGCTCACCCTTTTGCTTCACAATTCCTTTCAGGTAATAAGAGTGTAGCTGGGTCGAGCGGGGGTAACAAGGGAATAGAACGGTGGTCATCATTTAGTAGTTATATTTGGTGAAGAAAATAGGGTGAGGCGAACCCAACGTTGGAAGGGTGTTTTGTCACTATCATACAAGATGTCTAATGACATACAACCTCGTGTCATCATAAGACAGGGTTGTGCTCATCCACTTGTTGAGTATATCTATGGGCACTACCTATATAATCTTGGTGTTTGTTTGAAGTATAATTCTCAATTAGAGACAGTGGAGATAATGATAAGTCAAGAGAAGACTCACCATTGGGAAGAATATGATAGTAATCTTCTCGTTTTTCTTTGGGGTCTATTGGGTCAACCAAGGATAATTCTGTGGCCATATGATATCTATCATAACCTAGACGCGTGGCCTCCCATGTACGAAGGTTTCCTTGAGCACTTCCCAAAGATTCTAATTTCTAAAACAGTTTTTGACTATACCTTTATGTAAGGTGTCATTGTGAGGTGATGTCCACGGTTGGAACATGAGTCACATTTGGTATATATTTGTATCCAAACTTATAGCATATGTGTTGTTGTATTTTTCACGACAATTGTTGTAATAAAGTTACAGTTTTTTTTATACCATGTATTTGGCGACTCAGAATAGGTTGGATGGAATGGACCTATTTTGGGGTCGTTACAGTACAGAAAACAACTACAACTTTATTACAATAATTATCGTGCAAAATACAACAACACATATGCTGTGAGTTTGGATACAAATATATACCAAATATGACTTATGTCCCAACCGTGGACAACACCTCATAATGACACCTTACATAAAGGTATAGTCAAAAACTGTTTTAGAAATGAGAATCTTTGGGAAGTGCTCAAGGAAGCCTTTTTACATGGGAGGCCATGCTTCTAGGTTATGATAGATATCATATGGCCAAAGAATTATCCTTGGTTGACCCAATAGACCCCAAAGAAAAATGAGAAAATTACTATCATATTCTTCCCAATGGTGAGTCTTCTCTTGACTTATCATTATCTCCACTGTCTCTAATTGAGAATTATACTTCAAATAAATACCAAGATTATATAAGTAGTGCTCGTAAATATACTCAGCAAGTGGATGAGCACAATCATGTCTTATGATGACAAGAGGTTATGTCATTAGACATCTTGTATGATAGTGACAAAACACCCTTCCAACGTTGGGTTCGTCTCACCCTATTGGATTCACCAAATATAACTACTAAATGAACTTTTCTATACTGCTAAGGTAGAACCTCCACAGCTAGAGACCACCGTTCTATTTCTCCGTTACCCTTGCTCGACCCAGCTACACTCTTATTACCTGAAAATGAATTGTGAAGTAAAAGGGTGAGCACAACTAGCCCAGTAAAGAATATCATGACTAAAGATAATTAAATTATCACGGCGTAGTTGTTACCGTTAACACTGTTGGAATACCTGTTGGTTAAAATACAGTAATACACGTAGTTGCACAGTAGCACACGGTATTGAACAGTTTTTTTTAATTATTGATTCTTACGAAGGAAGGCACTACTCAATAATTATTACGGTAATTACTGTTCAATATTTTATTTTATTGATTCAATAATTGCTGCGTTGATATTTTATATTATTGTTGTTTCAATAATTGTTGCTGCACAGTATTTTTCATTATCAGATTAATAATTCATATTATTTGAATAATATTATTAGATAACATTATTGGCAATGTCTAGAAAGTTCTGTCTAAGGAGAGGTTTGGTCATCTAATTACGCGCCAGTAAGGAGAAATCCTTATTGGAAAGCCCCATCTTTTCTGGGAACGGCCTGGTTGTCATAAATGTGATTCTATAATATTATTTGTGAATAATTAATTATTGATTCATATGATAAGGAAATATTTATTTTATGTGGATATAAATGTTGGATATATTTATTGTGGTTAAAAATGAAGGAGTTAATGTTGAGGTGTTTTATCAGTATTTTTATCAGAATGGAGGTATTAAAAATCAAATCAGGATTTTTGAGAAATATTGTGAGGGTTATAATTTTTAATCCGACCGTTGAATCGTTGTAATTTTTGGATATGTTATTTATATATAAGTTGAGTATATGTTCACAAATTTTGAACCGTTAAAAATGAACGTATGATTTATTATGAATTTTACGAGATGACTGGTTCAGAAATTGTTGCATTTTCGGAGTTAATCATTTTGGTGGAAAAATCTAGAATTGGTGGACCCCACTCTTGGTTGGTGAAGAAATGTACTGAGATTTTTATTCAAATGTGGTGGGTGGGAATAGTAGCAGGTAAAGCCATCAGGTTGCAGGTTAAGTCTGCTTCGGCGTGCTAACATTTTCCTATAAATAGAGGGCTAAGTTAGAATTAAAAATCACACCAGAATTCATAAGTTTTCTCTCTTTCTCTCTCTAGATTATTGAGTGTATTTTGTGAGTATTTAGATACTTTGAAAGTTGCTATTCAGCACAAGTTTCATTCAGCCTCATATCCGATATTCAGTCAGAAGTACGGTTATTTTGAGGTAAACGATATTATTTTCTTCTTAAATGATATTATTTTCTTCAATATCAATATGCTAAAATATTGATATGAGTTTTTTATCAAATTTGAAACTTTTTGTGTCGGAGTTACTATTCACGTATACGGCACTATTCACGTATACGGCACTATTCACCGAAAAATAAAATTTTTCTTTTTTGTCCAAGATGTCTATTATGGTTACTATCTTTGATTGTATCCATATTTTGATCTTTATTTTTGAATTCTGCTTCACAATTGATTATTATGAAGTATTATTGATCTTGGATAAACTGTTATACGAATCCCTACTATTTGTCCTTCTGTCTCACTGGATTCGTTTTCTTTAAGATATTTTTCATCATCCTCAGTCCTAAATGATGATATTACTGAATATTTTTGGCCTGTAGTGCAAAGATGTATGATTACCTGATGAATATCTTTGGCCTGTAGTGCAAAGATGAACAGGTATTGAGATGAACATGATTGACTGGTGATACAAATGAATATCTTTGGCCTATAGTGCAAAGATGAATATTTGGTTAAAGATTATTATTAATTGATGTTACATGGATAAAATATTGATGATGGACTTTTAAATCTTAGAAGATAGTAGAATTCATTCTCTACTTGACTCTTCTAATGGTTTGTTGTTTCAGCTGCAGTTGTTTATCTAAAACTTGTTGTCGATTATATTCTATCAGATTTTTCCCTGTTGAATAGTAATGATTATTTGTTGTATATTATCTTAGTCATAATATTCTTTACTGGGCTAGTTGAGCTCACCCTTTTCCTTTTTGTTCTATTTTTCTTCTCAGGAGGTGAGAACATAGCAGGATCTAGTCGGGGTATGGAGTGATGGTTCTAGAAAGATGTTTTAGCAGTCCTCACTATTTATGTGAAATAGTGTTTGAATAATTGTAATGAGAACTTATTTGAGTGTTGATATTGTCTAGAAGACAATATTTGTATTTAAACTCACAGTATGTGTCGTCGTATTTTGCACGACAATTATATTATTGAAGTTGTAGTTTGCTTTATGTACCATGTATTTGGCGACTCAGAATGGGTGTTGTATACCTATTTTGGGGGCGTCACATAGCATCCCTTAATATCCCTTACTATCTCTTACTATCCCTTACCTCAAAAGAGCAGCACTTCTGACTGGATATCGGATATGACGCTGAAGGAAACTTGCACTGATGAATAGCAAGTCACCAATTATCTAAATACTCACAAAATACACTCAATAATCTAGAGGGAGAAAGAGAGAAAACTTGTTTCTGGTGTGATTTTCAATTCTAACTTAGCCCTCTATTTATAGGAAAATGTTAGCACGCCGAAGCAGACTTAACCTGCAACCTGATGGCTTTACCTGCTGCTATTCCCACCCACCATATTTGAATAAAAATCTCAGCACATTTCTTCACCAACCAAGAGTAGGGCCCACCAATTCTAGAATTTTCCACCAAAATGATTAACTCCAAAAATTCAACAATTTCTGAACCAGTCATCTCGTAAAATTCATAATAAATCATACGTTCATTTTTAACGGTTCAAAATTTGTGGACATATACTCAACTTATATATGTATAACATATCCAAAAATTACCACGATCCAACGGTCGGATTAAAAATTATAACTCCCGCAAAATATCTCAAAACCCTAATTTTTAATACCTCCATTCCGACAAAAATACTGATAAAAACCTCAACATTAACTCATTCATTTTTAACCCCAAAAATATATCCCTCATTTATATCCACATAAAATAAATATTTCCTTATCATATGAATCAATAATTAATTATTCACAAATAATATTACAGAATCACATTTATGACAACTAGGCCGTTCCCAGGAAAGAGGGGGCTTTCCAATAAGAATTTCTCCTTACTGGCGCGCAATTAGATGACCAAGCCTCTCCTTAGACAGAACTTTCTAGACATTGCCAATAATTTATCTACTAATATTATTCAAATAATATGAATTATTGATCTGATAATGGGAAATATTGTGCAGTGACAACTATTGAAACAACAATAATATAAAATATCAATGCAGCAATTATTGAATCAATAAAATAAAATATTGAACAGTAACTACTGTAACAATTATTGAGTAGTGCCTTCATTCGTAAGAATCAATAATTGATGCAATACCGTGTGCTACTGTATTTTAACCACCAGGTATTCCAGCAGTATTAACGGTAACAACTACGCCGTTAATTATAAACAACTTATACTTGTCGTTTTCTTCATCCAATCGCTTTCCGTTATGGGGCCCACACAAGGCTGCGCCATCGTACGAATATTCCCCGACAACAAGAATATTCCACGACCAAACGAATATTCACCGACCAAAAATGAATATTTTATAACCACTTGCTTATTTTGAAAAGTTTTCACATTTCACCCATAACTTTAACCTTTTATCAATTTAACCATTTACTGAATTGTAATTATAGGAAAAATTGAATACTTTTATTTCATAAAATTTGGGGTCTTACAATCTTCCCTCCTTATGAAATTTCATTCCCGAAATTTATGTATCTGGTATTTCAAAAAGTTGAGAATACCTTTCTTTCATTTCAGATTCCATCTTCTCTGTCATCATGATTTCTCCATTGCTCATCTCCTGTATTTTAGATATCATTCTAGAATATAGCTTCAAAACAAGGGTAAATTTAACAAATTAACATATCACATAATATCCCGATATTATGACTGACCAACAAATAAGCTTAGGTAGGACACACTAGCGAAGGATTTACTCATCTCTCCCCTTCTAGTTATATTCCCCGATTTTCGCCAGAGACCATATCTCTAAGCTCTGATACCAAAATGTAACTCTGGACACCAACTTGTGTCAGCACCTTACATTGATACCTATCAGTTTGCCACCGTAGAACGGCGTCCCCTACGGAGAGTCTGGCTTCGGTGCATCCCCCATCAACAGGAAGTCACCAGCGAGAGGCTCGGGGCTCTTTACTTATAACTCTGATACCAAAATGTAACGACCCCAAAACAGGTCAATTTCATCCAACCTATTATGAGTCGCCAAATACATGGTACAGAAAATAACTACAACTTTATTACAACAATTGTCGTGCAAAATACAACAACACATATGCTGTGAGTTTGGATACAAATATATACCAAATGTGACTCATGTCCCAACCGTGGACAACACCTCACAATGACACCTTACATAAAGGTATAGTCAAAAACTGTTTTAGAAATGAGAATCTTTGGAAAGTGCTCATGTACATGGGAGGCCATGCTTCTAGGTTATGATAGATATCATATGGCCACAGAAATATCCTTGGTTGACCCAATAGACCCCAAAGAAAAACGAGAAGATTACTATCATATTCTTCCAAATGGTGAGTCTTCTCTTGACTTATCATTATCTCCACTGTCTCTAATTGAGAATTATACTTTAAACAAACACCAAGATTATATAAGTAGTGTTCGTAAATATACTCAGCAAATGGATGAGCACAATCCTGTCTTATGATGACACGAGGTTGTATGTCATTAGACATCTTGTATGATAGTGACAAAACACCCTTCCAACGTTGGGTTCGCCTCACCCTATTGGATTCACCAAATATAACTACTAAATGAACTTTTCTATACTGCTTAGGTAGAACCTCCACAGCTAGAGACCACTGTTCTACTTCCCCGTTACCCTTGCTCGACCCAGCTACACTCTTATTACCTGAAAAGGAATTGTGAAGCAAACGGGTGAGCACAACTAGCCTAGTAAAGAATATCATAACTAAAGATAATTAAATTATCAATAGCCTTCATCATTAATAAATCAGAGATTTAGAACATATGGTAGATGATAAAACTTCTCAACCATAGTTGCAGCGGAACGAGCAATCCATTAGAAGAGTCAAATTGACTATAAAGTCTATTATCTTCTCCACGTTAAAAGTTCACCAACAATATTTTATCCCTGTAACATCAATCAACAATTCCTGTCCACAATCACGTGTATAACTTATAATCGTAATTGTAGTTCTAAATTCCTTTTCTCATCCAAGACAAAGATAATTTTCATCACCTGAAACATCAAACATCATGGTTATACCAAATCACAGTTCATGTTCATAATCATACTAATAAATTCATCTTTGCACTGCGGCCCAAAGATATTCATCAACAAGTCATCTTTGCACATTATGCCAAAGATATTCAACAACAGGTCATCTTTGCATTACGAGCCAAAGATATTCATCAACAACTCATCTTTGCACTACAGGCCAAAGATATTCAACAAGAAGCCATCTTTGCATTACGAACCAAAGATATTTATCAATAATTTATCTTTGCACTACGGGCCAAAGATATTCGTCAAAAGTTCATCTTTGCACTACAGGCCAAAGATATTCATATCTCAAAGAAATATATAATCATTTTAAAATTTATATAAACAATAATTATAACCATGTTAATCAATTCATCTTTACACTTAAGATAAAGATATTCAATTATAAATTCAATTGTCATGATCATACCAGTTAACAATTCATCTTTGCACTACATGCCAAAGATATTCCTCAGTCACGATCATACCAATAATTTACCTATCTTTACACTCAAGTGAAAGAGAAATTCAACATCAGGGTTATAAAAATATTATATATGATAATAAAAATAATATGATCAACAACTGCATTTATTTTCAAGAGCAACAATCATAAATCAACGATAATTTGGTCAGAAAAAGAAACCAATTTTTTTTGTCGTGAATAGTGCCCGTGAATAGTAACTCATGAATAGTAACTCGTAAATAGTACTCCGTATTCATACATAGTACCGCATACGTAAATAATGTCATATATGTAAATAGTGCCATATACATGAATAGTGCCGTATACGTGAATAGTAACCCCGACTCAAAAAGGTAGAAATTCCACAATAAAATTCATACCAATATTTCAGTATAATGATATTGAAAGAACAACATCATTATGAAGAATATAGCATCCCTTAATATCCCTTACTATCTCTTACTATCCCTTACTATCCCTTACCTCAAAAGAGCAGCACTTCTGACTGGATATCGGATATGACGCTGAAGGAAACTTGCACTGATGAATAGCAAGTCACTAAGTATCTAAATACTCACAAAATACACTCAATAATCTAAAGAGAGAAAGAGAGAAAACTTGTTTCTGGTGTGATTTTCAATTCTAACTTAGCCCTCTATTTATAGGAAAATGTTAGCACGCCGAAGCAGACTTAACATGCAACTTGATGGCTTTACCTGCTACTATTCCCACCCATCACATTTGAATAAAAATCTCAGCACATTTCTTCACCAACTAAGAGTGGGGCCCACCAATTCTAGAATTTTCCACCAAAATGATTAACTCCGAAAATTCAACAATTTCTGAACCAGTCATCTCGTAAAATTCATAATAAATCATACGTTAATTTTTAACGGTTCAAAATTTGTGGACATATACTCAACTTATATATGTATAACATATCCAAAAATTACCACGATCCAACGGTCGGATTAAAAATTATAACCCCTGCAAAATATCTCAAAAATCCTAATTTTTAATTTCTCCATTCCGACAAAAATACTGATAAAAACCTCAACATTAACTCCTTCATTTTTAACCACAAAAATATATCCCTTATTTATATCCACATAAAATAAATATTTTCTTATCATATGAATCAATAATTAATTATTCACAAATAATATTACAGAATCACATTTATGACAACCATGCCGTTCCCAAGAAAGAGGAGGCTTTCCAATAAGAATTTCTCCTTACTGGCGCGCAATTAGATGACCAAACCTCTCCTTAGACAGAACTTTCTAGACATTGTCAATAATGTTATCTAATAATATTATTCAAATAATATGAATTATTGATCTGATAATGGGAAATACTGTGCACTGACAATTATTGAAACAACAATAATATAAAATATCAATGCAGCAATTATTGAATCAATAAAATAAAATATTGAACAGTAACTACTGTAACAATTATTGAGTAGTGCCTTCCTTCGTAAGAATCAATAATTGGTGCAATACCGTGTGCTACTGTATTTTAACTACTAGGTATTCTAACAGTATTAACGGTAACAACTATGCCGTTAATTATAAACAACTTATACTTGTCGTTTTCTTCATCCAATTACTTTCTGTTATGGGGCTCACACAAGGCTGCGCCGTCGTACGAATATTCCCCGACAGCAAGAATTTTCCACGACCAAACGAATATTCACCGACCAAAAATGAATATTTTATAACCACTTGCTTATTTTGAAAAGTTTTCACATTTCACCCATAACTTTAACTTTTTATCAATTTAACCATTTACTGAATTGTAATTATAAGAAAAATTGAATACTTTTATTTCATAAAATTCGGGGTCTTACAATTGTTGTAATAAAATTGTAGTTATTTTCTGTACCATGTATTTGACGACTTAGAATAGGTTGGTTGGAATGGACCTATTTTGGGGTTGTCACAGTTGGTATCAGAGCTTAGGAATATGGTCTCTGGCGGAGATCGGAAAATATAACTAGGAGTGGAGAGATGAGAAAATTCTTCGCCTACCTAAGCTTATTTGTTGGTCAGTCATAATATCGGGATATTATGTGATATGTTAATTTATTTAATTAACCCTTGTTTTATGGCAGTATTTGAGAATGGCTGCTGAGAATGTTAACAATGGAGTGAATAAAACCGTGGGGATACCTCTAATCACCAACCAGGATAATGTGATGTCAGGCGAAGAAGGAATTAGAGAAATCCATGTGGTGAGTGAAGAATTGATAGTTGCACCCGAGCTAGTCGCAGAGGCAGCAGCTGAGAGTGAGGAAGAAGAAGCACCTGAGGAGAATTTATTAGAGGTATTATATGATCAAAATATAGAATTTCAAAATCGTATTCATGAGTTAGAAGAGCAGACTGAAGAACGACAAGCGGTCGTGGAGCAAAAGGATGCAACAATTCAAGCTTGTGTTACCCGATATGTGATGCTTGAACAGAAGCATTCTTTGGCAGGGTATAAGATGGTAAAGATGGAATCTGAGCTGAAAGAAGAAAAAACTGAACGAGTGAGAATAAGTGATGCATGGGCAAAAGCCGCACGATACGTTGATATTGTAGAAAGAGATGTCCGATCTAAGAAGGCTAAAATAGATTATATGAATTTCTCTTTTTGGAAAGCAATTGGGAGAACCCAACATCGAGTTTTGAATTACCATGTACAGAGCGGTCAACCTGAATTCGATATGGATCGAAGATTGATGATTCAGATCATGAATCAGGAGTACGACGATGCAGTTGAGGGAGGAATATGCCCTATAGAAAAGTATATTCCAGCGGTAGTGATGATGCCAAATGCTGCCCCAAACAAGTCAAAGCCGAGTAGTTCAAGGGAGAGCGGTTGTCATGACTTCCCAACAAGAGTTTTCACGAGAGATGAGCAATGGAGAAATCATGATGACCCGAGAGATAGAATCTGAAATGAAAGCAAGATATTCTCAACTTTTCGAAATACCAGGTACTTAAATTTCGGGGACGAAATTTCATAAGGAGGGGAGATTGTAAGACCCCGAATTTTATGAAATAAAAGTATTCAATTTTTTTTATAATTACTATTCAGTAAATGGTTAAATTGATAAAATGTTAAAGTTAAGGGTGATATATGAATTTTTTTCAACATATACAAGTGGTTATAAAATATTCATTGTTGTCGGGGAATATTCGTTTGGTCGTAGAATATTCTTTTTATCGGGGAATATTCGTACGACGGCGCAGCCATTTGTGGGCCCCATAACGAATAACTGTCAGACGAAGAAAACGACAAAAATTGAGGTATCTTTACTTTATCTTTTATTTTTACATTATGTATACATAAAAATAAACTCATATTTATATTATCTTTAATTTTTACATCATGTATACTTTATCAAATGAACCATAGTCATATGGGTGAGACCCACACTGCCGCCACAGCCTGTAGCGACAGGTGAGTATTAAGATGTTAGGGACAGTAATGTAATAATCTAACGGATAAAAAAAAAGGGACTACCGCTACAAGCTGTAGCGGCAGAGGGAATAATTGATCAATCCCAGCCTTCCATTGTCCAGATCAACGGTAATCAACTTGGTTGCTGAACAGTGCCCATAGCAAACGTTTCTCACAGATTAAAACCCACATATATATATATATATATATATATTAATATCGGGACATGAACTTCTTTACTGGGAAAATAATCATCATGATCAGAATAATACTATAATATAAAATCTAATTCTTAATAAAGCCAACAAACATGATGATTGATATATATATATATATATATATATATATATATATATATATATATATATATATATATATATATATATATATATATATCAGCCCGGATCAGGGGCAATACTCTTAAGTGACATACTTTTGTTAAATGACATTCCTACTTAAATAGGTATGAGTTTTATTATTTCTCTCCTCACTTGACCCTGTAATTTCGCTACTCCCTCCTCTAAAAAACCTCTTCCAAATTTTCCTCCCACACTCTCCACCCAACTCATCCAGACTCCTCGCTAGATTTTAACTCTCATCCAAACTCATCCAAACTGTCCTAACTCTCCTCCAAACACGGCAATTCGGTAATTCGGTAATCCAGAAACAGACTCGAATACTTTAAAATTTGACAACACAACCAACAAGATATAAATGTCCATCAAGAAGACATGCAAAAAAAAAAATGAGAGCAAAACGACATCATAAGAACTACAATGATACTTCTACTCAAACCATTATAAAAAAATTCTTCAAATAAAGAAGTCTATAACACATTTTTCAAATTTCTTGTTTTAACTGAAACTTATCAAAAAAAAATTAATTTCTTGATTTTAGGAAGCACCCTTAGAAGGCAGCCACAATTTTTGCAAAAGAAACAAAGTAGATACCTTCCTAGACCCACTTTGCAACCTCAATCTCAGAGAGACCTTTGAGTTTGTAAAGGCATTTCCTACCTCAAACAATGTCAATGGCCCAAAAAGTAAAAGGGATTTAATTAATCTCTAAACTTTGACTCAACTATTCGACGTTGTTCCTTTCTTAGATAACAAATGAATTGCTTGCCCCTGATCTATGTGACATATATTATTTTCTTAATTAATTGCGTGCTTGACGTTTTTTTCTTGCATACAAGAGCTAAAAAATTGATTGAAATAAATTTCTTTCAAAGTATGAATAGGTTCTCCCAATAAATGATTCAACAGCCACCAATGCATAGTTACAGTTCAATAAACATATTTTCATGTTCATCCCAAAACACAAAAAAAAAAAAAAGAAATTAGGGCTAATTCCCATATGAGAAATTCCCAAATCGAATCAAAACATGAAATCAAAAAACCTGTTTAAATCTTAACGAAATCAAAAAAATAGTTGAGGGTTTACCGAATTGTCGTGTTTGGAGGAGAGTTAAGACAGTTTAGATGAGTTTGGATGAGAGTTAAAATCTAGCGAGGAGTCTGGATGAGTTGGGAGGAGAGTGTGGGAGGAGAATTTGGAAGAGGTTTTTCAAAGGAGGGAGTAGCGAAATTACAGGGTTAAGTGAGGAGAGAGAAAATAAAACTCATACCTATTTAAGTAGGAATGTCATTTAACAAAAGTATGTCACTTAAGAGGAAACATTTAACAAAACTCATGATTCATGTAAACAAAATAAGGCAATAACAGGAATTAAGATCACAATACATTATGTAGTACTTTATCACATAGTACAGGAGAATAAACGTAATAACAAAGCAGAATCGGTTTTTCTTACCTTCAAAAACTTCTTTTCCGTGACAGCAGAATAATGAATTGAAACAAATTGATGTTATAATCATCGAGATCCTTTTTCACCGAAACAATATAAATTAACATATTCTATGCGATAGTATAACCATGCTTTAATACCAGATATTGGATAAATTATACAGGAACGTGCTATTATATAGAATAAAATAAAATCAATAATCATAATATTAAGTACTTACATGAATTGAGAGAAGCAATCTTGTTCTGTTGCGCTTAAAGGTGAAGGTCTTCAATTGCCTCTCTCAATCTTAGAATGGATGTATATGTGTGTATATATAAAATTCTTTAGACGACAATTGGGACCAAACCCTAACTGTTTTATTTATAGAATAGCTAATTGTCAAAATTGTCCATCAAAATTATGAAACCTTAGGGCCCATTATGCCAAGTACTATTAGGAATATTATTTAGGGTGCTTCTACACAGACCGATCAATTGGATCGGTTTATTGGACAGGTGGATTTTTTTATTTTTTATTTTTTTTGCTTGTATAACTCTGTTTTTGTATAACCCTGTTTTTGGACCGATCTGTATAACCCTATTTTTGTATGTGTATCTAAATTACACCTAAAACACTATATTTTATAAAATTTCCTGTTAGAATAAATATTATACATTTTTTAGAGTCACAAGCAAAAAAAAAATCCACCTGTCCAATTTTCCCGTCCCATAAAGCTGTCCGGCAAGACTTATTGTATTATTTATAGATCACATAATTAATTACCAAACCTATAAATAAAGTGATTAAATTAATACAATATATAAATCCAATAATTATATAAATAGTAGAGGCCACGTAAAGAAATAAAATATTCTAACAATACCAACCTGATATCCATACATATCAGCAGAATTAACGCGAGCACCCTCTTGGAGCAAGAGCTCTGCTACCTGAATAGCCCCCCGCACTGAACTGTAGTGTAATGCCGTTTGCCCAGTATGATCTGCAACATTCATATCTACCCCATGTTGTTAAACAATTTTTACACAAGAACTATAAGACAATGTAGATCCTGCCATACACACTCCAATGTTCAATCCGTCTCAATACATTAGCAAAAGATAAATTATAAAAAAAAATTAGCCTTAGCTTGGTAAATATTAATTTTTTTTAATGTATAAATAAGTTTAAAATATGTTATTATTGGTAAGGGTATAATAGTTCAAACGATATTTTTTAATTCAATACTTTAATTAATCCTGAAAAAAACAAACATAATATGAGATTATTTTAAGTTATCCCATGAATAATCCTATAAAAAAACAAACACGTGATTAGGACACATGGCTTTAGGGGCTTAACTAGGAAGCTAGTTAGATACAGTGAGTGAGGTATAGACACTTGGGAGAGTCGTTAGTATGAAGTTAACTTTGGTCAATTGATTAATACAGTATTGACACGCAGGTTAGGAGGTGATCTCTCTCTGTTTGTCCACACTTTATTGATCAATTAACCAACTTATTACGAAGTTAACTTTATAATAACTGGATTCGACGTTTGACAACTCTTTTCAGTAATTCTTTTTTTTTATATAATATCCTTTATTTTGTCAACCACACAAGATACACCTTAGCTTGACATGTAAGAAAAATAACCGAATATGAAAATTTGACTTATTAGCCAAACAACATCATTGGCTTCATACTACTCTCTCCGTCCCTTAATATAAGACGTTTTAGAAAAATATTTGTGTCTTTTAATATACGACATTTTATAATTTTAAGAAACATTAATTACTTAGTTTTCAATATTACCCCAACTATTAAATATAATTTTGGTTCTCTTATTATTTTTTATCAAATAAATAACATTCTCGTTTTTCAAAACATGAGCAATATAAATAATTGATATTATATTTAACAATAAGTCTAGAGGGACATTGTTCTAGCGACATTTCTAGCGACATTTTTTTTTTTGATTTTTTTTAGTACCTTTGAAAAAATGTAGTTTTTATTCCAACTGGAATTTTTATAAAAAATAATGTTTTAGGTGTAATTTGGATACATACAAGAAACATGGTCTGTACAGTCTGTACAACCCTGTTTCTTGTATGTATTCAAATTATACTTTAAATATTGTTTCTGTAAAAATTTCAGTTGAAATAAATAATATACATTTTTTGAGTTAATAAAAAAAAAACAAAAAAAGTCCCTGGAATGTCGCCCTAGAAGGATTGTATATTTATTGCTATATAATTTATTTTTTTAATTATTATGCATAACTCTAAAAAAATTTATATTAAGGGACGGATGGAGTAATCTGTAATGCACAAAACATAGAAGGAAAAAAGATAAGAAAAAGGGAGGTCAAAATTTGACTTTCTTGCCCTACTTTCCAGTCACATAGTTTTGACTATCAAGAATCCATTTTCCAGATGCATGGATCAAAATTCCAATTTCCAATGCCACTTGTCACCTCTCCAGGCTAGCGTAGCATAATTGTGTTGACAAAAGCTAATATAGGTCGTAATAATTGACATAAGGATTTGAAACACAACATTAGAATCCAAATATTCATCCCCCCAACGACATCATATTTAGAAAGAAAGAAACCGATCATTTAATGCTCAATCACACTTCATCCTCTCTTTCATCTTCAATTCTATTCAATAAATTTTATTTTATAATTAAAATTAACATTGGTCATCTGATTTATATTATTAAATATTATAATTGTTTCAAAAATAAAAGTATTTTGACAGTTTTTCAACAATATATATTTTTTTTCATCAAATTTCAGTGGTTGAATTTTTTTTTAAAACTTTTAACAGTAAAAATATTTTTAATGATTCTAATTTTTGAGAGGATTAATGTAATATCATCAAATATCTATTAACATATTTTAATAATTACTAAAAAAATTATTAAGAATTGATAATAATTAATTAGTGTATAAGAGGAAAGGTGTAATGAAATGGAGCAAAATCCCTTTCTATCTAGCTAGCTCTCTCCCTCTCTCCCCCTCTCTCATATCTATTAATTGTTTATTTTATTTTTTTACCATTGAAAAATATCCTCTCTTACTCCTCATACCCTATAAATAGACGTAAAGAAGAGAGAGTTTAACATTCCCATATACATTTCTCAAGATCTCTCTTCTGAAATTCATAAATAATTAAGTTGCAGGTTTCAAGCTAACTAGCTAGCTAGGAAAATGAAATCTAAAGCTTATGTTTTCCTCGGAGTTGTATTTGCTCTTAATCTTCTTATCCATGTGGTAGTCGATGCAGCTGAAGGTGAGAAAATTAAAGAGTCAATTTCTTAGTTGGCCATGCATGTTTACATGCAAGTACATACATATCATAGAACTATATATATATATATATATATATATATATATATATATATATATATATATATATATATATATATCAATGTGACAATGGCCAACTCTAGCTAAGAGCTTTCTTTGCTTCTTATATTAGTTAATGTGCTAATCAGGCAAGGTACAATAGCTATATATCATGCATGCATAGCAATTTATATTACGTAGACTCGGTAACCATGGTGTGGTTCTTATCTCGAATCACTTCCAAAGAAATTGGTTTTATTTTTATTATATTTGGACTAATTCTTTTCAGTTTCCTTTTACATGATGAGACATGGGTGTGGAACCCAATTAATCTTAGGGGATTTACAAAGTTGTCCCCTCATTTTTATCCTTTTTTATGATGTATTCTTTTCGATTTTCCCATTTATATTCACCTCTCATTAAATTGGGAGAGATCATCCCATGTGAAAGTGTATTTTTTCCGCATAGTAAATTAAGTCGCATTTTCTTTTATAAAGGCAAATTAGGGTCTTGAGAAAAATTAAACACCATTAAATTTCAAAAAGATATATGGGACTTCTATGGTGTGTTTGTTCCACAAACCGTTGTTAGGCATAATCATGGGAGGCAGAAGGACAAGCTAAAAAGAGGAAGTTCATTGTAAATAGATTTGTAAAAGGTTTTTTCAAGGGTTTTCTGTTTAATATATGGTTTGTAATGTAACTCTTTATGGTTATATCCAAAAATTTATTTTTGCCGATAAAATAAAAATAAATATTCCAATAAATTGTTTCACATATTTGTCAAGTGTGCTGTTATCCCCAATTTGATCGATGGCAAATTTTTTAAAAAAAAAAGAAAAAAAAACTGGAGACATGGTGGAGAATAATGTAAAATTTTTAAAATCATGAAGCACAATGCAAAAATGGATAAACATTATAGGACAACTTTAATTTTTCCATAATTTTAAACAAAGTTCAACATCTAAAGATTAATTTACGGTTTCGGTTAATTTGTGCAGTTGACGAAGTCAAGGAACCCAATCAACAGTGGGGCGGCGGTGGAAAGAGTTGCAGGTGGCAAGGTGGCTGTTGTCGCTGGAGGCAACATTATGGATGCGTTCAGTGTTGTCATTTTGCAGGTGAGATTCATTTCAATTTTCATGTATATATTTTTATATACATGTGTATATATGCTAATATGTATTTACATTTGATGATTGTATACATGCTAAATTGTATTTTGCAGGTAAGATTCATTAATTTCACGTAGGTCAGTTTCTGCATGGTTATTTACTGGATATTCGTTTTAAAATATAAGATTACTTGTCTTCATATTATTTTATATATATATATAGTCGTTTAAGGTGTATAACTATTATAATTAACATACATTTTATATCATATATGAATGTATGTATGTTATGGTGAATTTAATTAATGATGACTAATGTGCAAAAAATGCTTTTAGAAAAATATTAATTGCCGATCGAGTGCATTTAGATTGAAGCCAAAAATGTGAGAATTAACTAGTCTATAGAGTATATTAACAAATAAGCTTGTTTAATTTAATTTTCAAGAGAATAACATATGGTTCGATCATGTGTGTTTAGCCAACGCAGCTGAGGAAGCATCTCTGGTAGATATAAACCGTAATAATGGTGATGGAGGCATCAACCACGGCGGAAGTGGATGGGGTCATGGTGGAGGAGGTGGTGGTGGTGGTGGCGGTGGAGGGGGCTGGGGAGGAGGTCATGGCGGTTACCAAGGAGGTGGTAAGGGAGGAGGAGGTGGTCAGGGAGGAGGTGGTGGTGGTGGGCACCAAGGAGGAGGAGGTGGTGGTGGTGGGCACCGAGGAGGAGGAGGTGGTGGGTACCAGGGAGGAGGTAGTGGTGGCGGGTATCAAGGAGGAAGTGGTGGTGGGTACCAAGGAGGAGGTGGTCAGGGAGGAGGTGGTGGTGGTGGGCACCAAGGAGGAGGAGGTGGTGGGTACCAGGGTGGAGGTAGTGGTGGCGGGTATCAAGGAGGAGGTGGTAAGGGAGGAGGTAGTGGTGGCTACCAAGGAGGAGGTGGTCAAGGAGGAGGCAGTGGCGGCTACCAAGGAGGAGGTGAACAGGGAGAAAGTAGTGGTGGCGGTGGGTACCAGGGAGGAAGTGGTCAGGGAGGAGGCAGTGGTGGTGGGTACCAAGGAGGGGGTGGTCAAGGAGGTGGTGGCGGTGGGTACCAAGGAGGGGGTGGTCAAGGAGGTGGTGGCGGTGGGTACCAAGGAGGAGGCGGCAAGGGAGGAGGTAGTAAAGGGGGAGATGGTGGTGGGTACCAAGGAGGCAGCAGTGGCAATGGTGGAGGCGGCGGCGGCGGCGGATATGGAGGAGGTGGACACTGAGAACATAGATGAAAACATAAAAGGGAGAACCGATGTATTCGTTTTGAAGAAGCTCTCCCCTAGTAAAAGTCATATACAAACCATGTATCCATGCATGTACATATTTATGAATAAGGTACAAGGTTGATGTAACTGTGTATGACCAAATTATGAATAAGATTCTAGTTGCTTTTAATTTAATTACTAATTTTTATCCATGTACAATTCTTTCCGATCCCTCTAATGTTCACCATTTAGGGTTTCAGATTCCTCTTGCTTGGTTTTTTATGTACTGATCATATGCTATAAATTATGAATGGGTGAGCACAAAGATATTGAAAAACCGGAAAAAAAAAAAAAAAGGAAGAGAAAATTAAACCGGAAAAAACAAAACACTAAACCGAAAAATACCCAATGGTTAGATCTGTAAATGTCCCACTTGTGCCCTACCTAGGGCAAGATCCCTAAGGTTGTTTCTCTAAGGACATAACTTGGTCTACGCGTGTTCTTCTCTCTCTCTCTCTCTCTCTCTCTCTCTCTCTCTCTCTCTCTCTCTCTCTATATATATATATATATATATATATATATATATATATATATATAAGGCAAAGGTCCAAAAATGTCCCTAACATTTATTCCGATGTTCAACGTGCTCTCTATACTTTTTTTTTTCCTTCCAAAAATACCTATAACGTTATATTTTTTGGGTCAACTGTGCTCCTCCCATAAACAGACACGCCACCTAAACTAATGTGACTGATATCTCATCTAATTTTGCTGAAGATCGATGTTGGAGAGAGAACAAATTTTATTAACACCGGGGAAAAATAATATGTAATAAAAAAATTTCTATTTCTAATAAAATCATCCACCCCTCTTTCTCTCTCCTCTTTCATATATCATAGTCAAATGAATTTCTCAAACCCCAACCCAAATAGCTCTAGCTCCGCCGCTTCCTTTGACAATGGCATAATCCTACGCTGCATAGTTTTTGTTGTTGAGGATGACGAAGACGTTTTGCAAAACGTCGTAGTGGGGCTCGATCAGGCCGTGATAAATGGCAACCCCAAAATATTGTAGAATAGCCCCTTCCTCTATTCACAAATTTCACTGTGTTGCAGAACAGATTATATTGATCATCTTCTTCACCGTTCACACTAATTAACTGGTAATAAGATCAAAGTTTGAAACTTTACGATAATTTTCATATATGTGAACATGAAACCCTAGATCCACACTAAATCTTGGTTTTGATTTGGGTGAAAATTTTGTGGGCTTCGATTGGTTTATTGAGTTTTGTGTAGGTGTTTAATAATTTATTGGCGAGGTTTTGATGAGTGAAAAGAGAACCGATTGTTATGGTCTTGACATGAATTTTCTTAATCAGTTTCTCGTGGTTTTTACATTTGTCAAGTAAATACCGAAAGCTTGTTAGTTGGTTGTTCATCTAATTCATCAATTCAATTTTATATCATGCTTGCTGATGATTTAAGTGTGACGCCCCCAGAATAGGTCCATACAACCCATTCTGAGTCGCCAAATACATGGTACAGAATTTAAATACAAACTTCATTTATACAACTGTCGTGCAAAATACGATAACACAATAGCTGAGTTTCAAAACAAATATTATCTCGTAGATAATATCCAAACTTAAATAAAGTCCTCATTACAATTATTGTTACACTATTTTACAAAATAGTGAGGACTGCTATAAAAATCATCTTGAACCATTACTCCACTCCTCGACTAGTCCCAACAATATTCTCCCCTCTTGAGAAGAACAATGGAACCAAAAGAAAAAGGGTGGGCACAACTAGCCCAGTAAAGAATATTATGACTAAGATAATATAAAATAAATTATCTTTAGTTCTCAACAGGAAAAAATATGATAGAATACAATAGACAACAAGTTTTAGATCAACAACTGCAGCGAAAATAACAATCCATTAGAAGAGTCGAGTAGAGAATGATGTCTACTATCTTCTATGATTTAAAAATTCATCATCAATATTTTATCCCTGCAATACCAATCAATAAACATTTCACATCATCGAATTATCCATGCACTACAGGCTAGGGATATTCGTTAGTATCACCACTGGTCATGATCATGCCAAACAATTGTATGTTCATCTATGCACTACGGGCTAAAGAGGACTTTCACCACTTCATTTGTCTGTAACATTACAGGTCATTATTATACCAATACAAACTTTTTTAGTCATAATCATACCAATCAACAGTCCATCTATGCACTACGGGCCAAAGATTTACCACAACATAAGCTTGAGGATGATGACAATGATATAAGGAATTAATCACATGAGATCAAGGATAAATTTTAGAGATTTACAATTCAATTTATTCAGAGTTCAAGAATGTCCAAATTGTCAACATGATGATTAATTTGTGGAGTAAAATTCAATAATGATATTCATGTATCAAAAATAATTTGGACAGAAAAAAAAAACTAATTTTGTCGTGAATAGTACCCCAAGTGAATAGTATCCCGTGAATAGTACCCCGAATAAAAATATTGAAATTTAATAAGAAAGTTCAGATCAATATTCTAATAAAACGATACTAGATGAAGTACAAAACTCAAGGATATTCTACTAATTTCAGGGATTATAGAAGTAATACTTACCATAGTAAGTTTAGATTTAGGAATATGAAAAGAAATAATATACAAAACTGCAAATGGATTTTCACCCGTCATGCGGTAATTCGCGTAGACAGATCTTTTTCACAAATAAAGAATGAGTACGAAAGGTTATTCACCATGCATGCGGTAATCCGCGTAGACAGATTACTCCCGCAGATTAATAAAGAATGAATATGAAAAATAATATCTCTTACCTTAGTGGAAGATTGGATACTGTAATAGTGAAGTAGCAGAATACTCTTCTTCTTTCTCTCTATAGTTTCTCTCTCTATAGTTTCTCTTGTGAGTCTTAGTAAATTGGTGAGAATGAAAGAAGAGATAACCTTCTATTTATAGGAGAATGGACTAAATAGTAACTGATTCACGGACGGTCCAGATTGATTTACTATTAAAACGGACGGTCCATATTGATTTACTATTAAAACCACAACCGACGGTCTATATTGATTTACTATTAAAATCACAACTGACGGTCCAGATTGATTTACTATTAAAACCACAACCGATGGTCCAAATTGATTTACTATTAAAATTACAATCAACGGTCCATATTAATTTACTATTAAAACCACAACCGACGATCTAAAAAATTAGTATATTTTTCTATGGAATAATAAGTCAAACTTACAACAAAAGCCTCATGACAAACCCCTCTATTTATATCAAAAATTGAATAAAATTTACCACAAATCACTTATCTTTAATAAACACATTTTTAATCTTTTAACAATTATTCATCATTAATATTATAACTCACAATATTGACAACCAGATCATTCCCAGGAAAGAGGGGGCGTTCCAATAAAAATTTCTCCTTATTGGCGCGCAATTAAATAACCTAACCCCTTTCCTCGACAGAACTTTTTAGACATTGTCAATAATGTAAATAATAATATGAATAAATGTGATTTCAATTATTGATTTAATAATATAAAATATTATGCAAATGATACTTTGACAATAATTGAATCAATAATATGAGATATTATGTAGCAACTACTATGACAATTATTAAATGAACTGAGTGACTTCTTACGTAAGCATCAATAATCAGAGATATTGTGCAATACCGTGTGCTACTGTGCAACAACGCGTATTACTGTACTTTTATCACCGAATATTTCAACAGTTTAACGGTAAAAGTTTTACCGTTATTTTTATAAAAAGGTTATTTTTGTCGATTTTTATATCCGACAGTTATTTCGTTGTGGGGTCCACCAATGATTGTGTCATCGTACGAATATTCCCCGACAAAAAGAATATTTTCCGATTAAACGAATATTTTATGACAACTTGCTTACTTACAAAATTTGCACATATCACCCATAACTATAGCATTATATCAAATCACACCTATTCAAAATAATATTTAGAGAAAATTAAATCTTTATTCATAAAAAGTTGGGATCTTACATTAAGATAAAAATTCGAGTTCCATTTTTATCAAAAACATTGGTCGATTGTTCCCCTATTATTGCTTAATTAATCTTTTTATGTTCAGTTTTTGGGATCTTTGTTTTCTGTCATTGATGGTACAGATTTGGTACAAATTTTGGTTGCTGTATTTTATGATTTCTTTTAATCAAAGCTCGTTTGCAATTCCTTGTGATGTTTAAGCTTTTTTAAGGTTTGTTAATCATTACCGAAATTTGTTTCACCGGCTGCTCGTGGGTGGTTTTATTTTCCCTTCTATGTTGTTGGTTGTTTCGGATATGTGTATTTGTAGGCTTAATGTTCATCTTTTTCATATATCAGATTTGTGATTGGCTCATGAAATTCCATCGCTGCCGGCAAAGTCAATCTTGGGCTCGTCGAATTCTAGAGTTGTTTTGGGTCTTGTTCTATGGATAAAGTTTAGATAGAGAAAATAGATCTCAACAATAAATATCCACGTGTAAGTGGAGTTAGTCTAGGTGGCAGGTCCCGTTAATGGCAGGGGCACAATCGATCCAAAATTTGTAACGTCAAGTGTTTTTTTGGAAAAAAATAGGAAGTGTGACACCCCCAAAATATGTATACATCACCCATTCTGAGTCGCCAAATACATGGTACAGAAATAACTACAACTTTATTAACACAATTGTGGTGCAAAATATGACAACACATAAACTGTGAGTTTAAAATATAAATATTGTCTTCTAGAAAAAATTCGCACTCAAATAAGTCCTCATTACAATTATTGATACACTATTTTACAAAATAGTGAGAACTGCTAAATAACTGTCTAGAACCATCATTCCACACCCTGACTACTTCCCGATATATTCTCGCTTCCTGAGAAGAAAAATGGAACAAAAAGGAAAAGGATGAGCTCAACTAGCCAAGTAAAGAATATTATGACTAAGATAATATAGAACAAATTTTCGTTAGTCCTCAACAGGGAAAAATCTGATAGAATATAATAGACAACAAGTTCATATCAATATTCGCAGCGGAAATAACAATTCATTAGAAGAGTTAAGGAGAGAATAAAATCTACTATCTTCTATGATTTAAAAGTTTGTCATCAATATTTTATCCCTGTAATATCAATCAATATACATCTTGAATCAAATATTCATCTTTGCACTACAGGCCAAAGATATTCATCAGTTGGTCATGTTCATCTCAACACATGTTCATCTTTGCACTACGGTCCAAAGATATTCATCAGGAAATCATTCATCTTTGTACTACAGGCCAAAGATATTTAGTAATATCATCATTTAGGACTGAGGATGATGAAAAATATTTTAAAGAAAATGAATCCAGTGAGATAAAAGAACAAATATTAGATATTCGTATTTCAGTTTATCCATGTTCAAAAATACTCCATAATAAACCCTTGTGGAGCGAAATTCAAGAATAAAGATCAAAACATGGATACAATTAAAGATAGTAATAAAAATAGACATCTGGGACAAAGAAATTTTTTTTTATTTTTCGGTGAATAGTATCGTATACGTGAATAGTGTCGTATACGTGAATAGTAACTTAGACACAAAAAGACAAGAATTTTACAAGAAAAATCTCACCAATATTTCGACGTAATGATATTGAAAGAAATAATATCATTTATAAAAAAAATTACATCCATTACCTCAAAAGGACGTTACTTCTGGCTGGAATATCAGATATAACGTTGAAGTAACTTGCACCGTATAGCAACACTCAAAGTATTAAAATACTCACAAAATAAGCTCGATAATATAGAGAGAGAAAACTTCAAATTCTGGTGTGATTTTCAATTCTAACCTAAGCACCCTATTTATAGGAAAATGCTTAGAACACCAAAGCAAAAAATTTAATAAAATAATAATATTTATTAAAAAAATTTACGCCTACCTCTTGAAATCTGTTTTCAGCTCATTTACCACAAATGTGGGGCCCACTAAAATGAAAAAAAAAATATTTTTCTTTAAAAAAATATTTAAAACTTCAAAAATCAATTATTCTGGAACTTCAATAATTCATAATAAATAACCTTTTTTCCAGAAAAATTCAGATCTTATGTCTATTCCATAGGAAATTCAATTCTCTACAACTTTGTAAGTTTAAGTTTTTCCAAATTCTAAGCAGAAATTGACCGATATCCACATACGGACGATTTTACAAGCTATAATTAAATTTCAGTCAAAAATGGGGCCCACCAACATGTTTTTAACATTTATTGAAATAAAAATACTCTTCCTCCTTATTTATTCATATATCACACATTCATTGTAAAAATATTACCATTATTATATTATTATAATATAATAATATATTTAAATAAATTATTTTATCAGAAAAGATAAAATATCAATTTTTCACAATTGTCACTTTTCTAAAAATTCTTCCATTTATATCCACATAAATAAATATTTTTCTTATCATATAAATCAATAATTATTCACAAATAATATCACAGAATCACAATAATGACAACTAGGTCGTTCCTAAGAAAAAGTGGGCTTTTCAATAAGAATTTTCCTTACTGACGCGCAATTAGGTGACCAAACCTCTCCTTAGGCAGAACTTTCTTAGACATTGTCAATAATGCTATCTAATAATATTATTAAAATAATATGATTTATTGATCTGATAATGGAAAATGTTGTGCAGTGACAATTATTGAAACAACAATAATATAAAATATCAACGTAACATTTATTGAATCAATAAAATAAAATATTAAACAGTAATCACTGTAACAATTACTGACTAGTGCCTTCTTACGTAAGAATCAATAATTGGTGCAATACCGTGTGCTACTGTGCAACACCGCGTATTACTGTGTTTTAACCACCGGGTATTCCAACAATGTTAACGGTAACAACTACGCCGTTATTTATAAAAACTTATACTTGTCGTTTTATTCGTCCAATCGCTTTCCGTTATGGGGCCCACACAAGGCTATGTCGTCGTATAAATATTCTCCGACAGTAAGAATATTCCACGACCAAACGAATATTTCCCGACAACAATAAATATTTTATAACCACTTGCTTATTTAAAATATTTACTCATTTTATCCATAACTTACCACATTAATCAAATCAACCATTACTATTTCAAAATAATAAATGGAGGAAATTCAATTTCATTTATAAAAAATTGAGGTCTTACAGGAAGTACGTTAGATATCAGGATAAACGTCAAATGTATTTTTGCACTATATATATATATATATATATATATATATATATATATATATATATATATATATATATATATATATATATATATATATATATATAATTTCGTGAATAATATTAACTTCCTTAATTAATTATGTTTGGAAGCGGCCGGATTATATTGATCCAAAAGAATGATATCACTGTCAATTGTGTTCTTTGATTACACAAGAAAAGAAATATAATATGTAAATTTAATAAATTTAATTATTTTTATTTCATATTCACCCCTAAACTATAATAAATAAAAATAGTGGTATATTTTAGCTAACGGGAATCTTTGTGGTCAAGGCCTAAGAGCATTAATAACAGTTTCTCTAATTAATTCTATATCCCCAATTGTAAAAAATATATCGATAAATCATTATCTAACAGTTTCTTTATCCTTATTTGAATATCTATTTTAATCCCTATATAGGATTTTACTCCCCAGTGTGAGGGAATCAAAAGGCCGTTCTCTATATATACAAAATGACATTTTACACCCTCATTTAAGTGGACAACTCATCAATCATACACATCTTGACATTTTTTTACTAATTCATTTTCAAATTATAAACTTAATATTGACTTTTAAAAAAAAAATTAATTTCAAACGTATTCAAATTTAAAATTGATATAAATTTATTTAATTTATGTCAATATAATTATAAATATTATAAAAGTACTATTAATTATAAAATTTATTATTTTCAAAATTTAAATGAATTATATTAAATTTAAATTTAAAAATATTACAAATTAACATTTTAAAAGTTAATATTGATCTTATGTACATTTACAATTACAATCTATTCAATACTTTCTCCATAAATTACTTAAAATTTAAATAAATAAAAATTATTTTACGGTGGAATATAATTGATAAATTATACTCTCTTTTATAAATTATAAGATTATTATTAATTTGATGTTTTGACTGTTGAAACTTTTAAATTTTAAATTTCATTATTTAAGAAATAATATAAGGAACATGTTGAGTACATAGTAAAAAAATTGAATCTCTATTTTGCAGAATGACCCAATAACACTGCAGAGTAGGGATAAAGATAAAAAAACTGTTGTGAATGCTATAAGGGGGTATCAAGGTCTTTCCATCTAACAAACATGAGTGTCGATGAGTTCTATGTTAAGTGGTTAAGATTGAGATATTGTGATATTTGAGTCTAGAGGTCAATTTTTTAAAAAAAATATTTGAAGGGGTGTTAAATTAAATTGTTATGTTTGATTTAAAAAGTAAAAATTATTAGAATACTTAAACAAACTACTTCTAGTTCTCACTATTCCACTACTCCACAAAATAATTTTAAAAACAATCCCATTATCCCAAAACAAGACCAACAATCTCATTATCTCAGTTTAAAAAGGGATATTAACGGAATGAATAGAACTCCATCAAATAAAAGTTTTTCAAGTATGTGTTCTATTCTATTTTTACTTTTTTTAATTTTTTGTAATTTATTTTGTAATGTTACTTGTTAGTGGTTTAATTGAGAAAAAAGAACATAATAAATTAAAAGGGGAAACATAAATTAAAAAAAAAAATAAAAACGAAAAAAGGAGTAAAAAGATATTCAAATAAACTTATAATCTGCATAGTATATTAAGGTTTAAGGTTTAATGTTGAAACTGTTTTGATTTTTATATTTGTTGTTTTTATTTGGCTATACATTAATTATTAATAATATACAACGGTGGATATTGTTTCAGTTTTTGAACAAAACTCAACCCCAATGAAACCTATAAAACGATACATTAGTAACTTACATTGAGCATGATATTTCTGCAACTATTAAAAATGAGTTTATCATGCAACAATTTCAAGCAACAAAACCTCGAAAAATATTATTATAAATAATGTTTGAGGAATATTTAGTTTCGTAATTCATTTTATTAATTTTTTATTTTTAAGATTTTTTTCCGAATTTGACCCCACTAAATTTTGTAACTGGATCCGCCCCTGTCAACCAGATGTATAGATGAACAATTAAATTTGTAAAACAGGGTCAAATCAAATATATAAACACATCAAATTCTCCAAATCAAAATCAATTAGCAATGATATTCATTATATACTTAAACCTTAATCTTTAATAAAATTGAAGGTCGAGAAGGGTGACCCTTAAGAAATGAAGAGTAATATATATATCCCAAAATACCGCTATGTTATCTTGTTAATTAGATTTATTACATGGATCAATGTAAATCAAATATATAAAGGCAACGACCTCTATAATTAATTC
This sequence comes from Panax notoginseng, assembly GCA_016801055.1. NCBI lineage: Eukaryota > Viridiplantae > Streptophyta > Magnoliopsida > Apiales > Araliaceae > Panax > Panax notoginseng. Next base: position 141,516,782 of record CM029021.1, read on the forward strand.
AAAAATAATTGACAAGATCACCTAGTTATTATATATTATATATAATTTCTCAAAATATTTGATATGAGGCAAAATATATACTCCATCCTTTTTTGGACTCGCACAAAACTTAATAAAATTTCTCCATCCTTTTTTTATCGACGAAAAGAAATTTCATTAAAATCCAAAAAATCATAACAATAGTAGCGAATTCATAATTTTGTCCATATATCCTTGCTACCATTTTCACGCTCTTTCTCACCAACAAATGTAATAATACTTACCTATTCATCGCAAATTAAACAACCTTAAAATTTACTAAGACAAATACTTACAAGTCATACAATTTATGTTGAGAATCATATAGTTAACCAAAATCATTTGAATTTATTTGATTGATTAACTAGTTTTTAGATTATGGATTAATTCAGTTTTGGACCCATATTATTAATTACAAATATGGGTTGGAACTAGTTTAACAAGTTTTGACCTATATTAATCTACAATATTGGACTTCTTTTTTCCGATTAGCTCTCAAAGCAAGGAAATTAAAGAGAGAAAAGTGATGGAGGAAGCAAGCCAGGAAATAGAGTAGATGTTATTATATATACAAAGAAATTAAGAGAAATCAAAGAAATATAAACTAAAGAGGGATGGAATTGATGTTCTTAATTATTAACTAATAGTGTTCGTTGGAAAGAAAGGTCGCCCCCGTGAACAGTTAAACGTGAATATACCCAACATTTTAATTAACATAATAATTTTGTTTTATCAGTTTGTTGGGTTAATAAAAAAGTACATGTAGTAAAATTATAATTTAAAAAATAGGTCGACCTAGATTCAACCCATAACCATTTAAATTCAAACCACATAACCCATATTAAATAGGGTTCTTTACAATAGTATACAATAAATAGAAAGTATTTACAAGAATAATGCATCAACAAAATAATTATAATAACAGTGTAAAAATGTATAATAATATCAACAATAGTGCAATATATGACGCCCCCAAAATAGGTATATATCACCCATTCTGAGTCGCCAAATACATGGTACAAAATACAAATACAAAATTAAATATACAGCATGAGCTGTGAGTTTTAATACAAATATTGTCTTCTAGACAGTATTCAAACTCAAAATAAGTCCTTAATACATTTATTATTACATTATTTCACAGAATAGTGAGGACTACTAATGCAAACATCTGGACCGTCACTCCGTTTCCCGACTAGTCCCAACTATATTCTCATTTCCTGAAGAGAACAATGAAAGCAAATGGTGAGCTCAACTAGTCCAGTAAGAAATATTATGACTAAGATAATGCAGAATAAATTATCGTTAGCCTTCAACAGTGTTAAACTGATAAAATACAGTAGACATCAAGTTTAACTGCAGCAGAACAAGCAATCCATTAGAAGAGTCAAGTAGATCATATTATCTACTATCTTCTATGATTTAAAAAGTTTATCAACAGTTTTATCGCTGAGACTCAGCTTAATAAATAATTCACATCATCGAATCATCCCTGCACTATGGGCCAAGGATATTCATTAGTATCACCAATGGTCATGATCATATCAACAACTGTCCATCAATGCACTACGGGCCAATGATGACTTTTACCACATCATTTGTAACATTACGGTCATAATTATACCGAATAATTCCTGGTCATAATCATACCAAGTCCATCTATCCACTACAGGCCACAGATGACTTTCAACATAATATAAACATGAGGATGATGACAATGATATAAGAATTCAATAAAATAAGTTCAAGGATAAATTTTTAAAGATTTATAATTTAATTTATCCAGATATCAATAACGTCCAAATTGTCAACATGATACTGCTTTGTGGAGTAAAATTCAAGAATAATATTGTACAAAAAATAATTTGGACAGAAAACGAATCAATTTTTATCATGAATAGTACTCCGGGTGAATAGTACTCGAGTGAATAGTAATCCCGTGAATAGCAGTCCGGCATAAAAAAGTTAAAACTTATCAAGAATACTCAGAATAATATTTTCATGAAAAGATACTGGATGAAGCGCAAATATCAAGGATATTCAACTAATTTCATGGAGTTTAGAAGCCAAAACTTTAACAAAACGAGTATAGAATTCGGAATCTAAAACGAAATAATATTACTTACATACTACAGAGTATGAAAGAAAATATTATTTTATACGATTATTGAACAAAAATAATATTCCTTACGAATACGAAAGAAATAATACCCCTTACCTTAGTAGGAGATTGGTTACTGAAATTGTGTAGTAACAGAATACTCTTCTTCTTTCTCTCTGATTCTCTCTCTATAAAATTCTCTTGTGAGCCATAGTGAATTGGTGAGAATGAAAGAAGAATTAAGCTTCTATTTATAGAAGATTTCTAGCTTAGCCCTTGCAATGTGAAAAGGTAAGTGGCTTGACGACTGGTGATGTGAAAAGAAAAGTGGTTTGACGCCTGCAATGTGAAACGACAATTGGTCGATGCCTGTAATGTGAAACCACAATTAGTCGACGCTTGTAATGTGAAATGACAATTGGTCGACGTCTGTAATGTGAAACGACAATTGGTTCGACGCCTGTAATATGAAACGGTAATTAGTCGACGCCTATAATGTGAAACGACAATTAGTTCGACGCCTGTAATATGAAACGACAAGTGGTTTGACGTCTGGTAAAGGCAATTACTATTGTCGAAAGTGACTCTTAGATGATAACATATGGGCTCCCATAGAATAAACCAAACTTACCACAAACATCTCATAACAGACTTCTTATTTATATCAAAGATTGAATAAATATTACCACAAATCATTTTATCTTCAATCAACACATTTTTAATCTTCCAACAATTATTCATCATTAAGATTATAACTCACAATATTTAACAACCAGATTATTCCCAGGAAAGAGGAGGCTTTTCGATAAGGATTTCTCCCTATTGGCGCGCAATTAGGTGACCAATCCTCTCCTCGACAGAACTTTTTAGACATCGTCAATATTACAAATAATAAAATGAATAACTTTGTCGTCTCAATTATTGATTTAATAATATAAAATATTATGCAAATGATACTGTGACAATAATTGAATCAATAATATGAGATATTATGCAGCAATTACTGTAGCAATAATTGAGTATAACTGAGTGACTTCTTACGTAAGCATCAATAATCAATACCGTGTGCTACTATTCAACCACGCGTATTACTGTACTTTTACCACCGGGTATTTCAACAGTTAACGGTAAAACTTTCGCCGTTATTTTTATAAAAAGATAATTTTGTCGTTTTCTAACTCCGACAATAATTCTATTATGGGGTCCACCAATGATTGTGCCATCGTACGAATATTCTCCGATAAAAAGAATATTTCCCGACCAAACGAATATTTTATAACAACTTGCTTACTTTGCAAAATTTATAAATATTACCCACAACTATAACATTATATCAAATCCACACCATAATGTTCAAAATGATATTTAGAGAAAATTATGCTTTATTCATAAAAGTTTGGGTCTTACACAATACACGTTATTATATCAAACCCAACAAAAATAGAAAACTCTTAATTCAAGAAAAAAACTACTCCACTGAGTTCGGCAGTTACCAACTAACCCAAATATTCAAAAATCACGTCGCAAAAGAACGAATCCAACGAAGAACAAAAAGAAAACTTCATAGATCATTATAATCTGTAACAAAGGAGCAATCGAAAAGAAGCATAATCAGTAATATAAAAGAAACCGAATTCAAAAGTAACAAGAAGCAAAAACAGAGCAGCCGAACACCACATTCACATAAGCGATCAAAGGATTTTCGAAACAGAATCAAAAAATTGATTCTGAGATTGCAAACTGAATTTGCAAAGAAACTATAATTAAAGGTACGAAGCAATTAATCTATATATTGAAATCTATTAATTTAACTTTGTATCCAACAAAGATTGTAAGAATTATAACAGTAACAAAAACAGTACTGAATATAAGGATTAGTAGCTTTTTATTAATTGATTTCAAATCAGAAATAAAAAACGATTGTCTGATATAAATATTAAATTAGAATTTGCAGGAGAAAAATACTTTTGTTACGTATTCATTACAAAATCAAAGTTTGGGGACATTCATATAAAGGTTTGGTTACCTTGATTTAAGTGTTCATTATTTAGCAATTCACCTTCACAAAATCATAATTTGTGAATTTTTAATAAACAGTTTGAAAACAGTATTTTTCAAAAGCATTGATACTAATAACGTATATTTTGGTTACTATATAATGTTGATTTGGTAACCAATAAAGTAATAGTATTAATTTCAGTTACAAAAGAGTATTGTGTTACACATTCATATTTTGGAAGAATTCATATAATAGATTGGCAACATTCATATAGAGGTTTGGTTACTTTATATGAATGCAGAATTCAATACAATTTTGTTACGAATTTAAATGTTCATTCTTTAGTATTTATCCTTCGCAACAACATAATTTGTGATTTATTTATAAATTGAATGAAAACAGTATGTTACATAAGCATAGATACTAAGTACGTCTATTTTGGTTACTGAATATTGTTGATTTGATCATATGTTAAATAATACTAATTTTTTTATTTACCAAATCGTATTTGTTACACATTTATATTTTGGCAGCATTCATAAAAGAGTTTGGTTACATTCGTCTATCTATTCATTCTTAAATTTGACAATGCAAACACTGTGTTGAAAATTTATGATTACTAAAAAAATGAATTTTGATTACTATATGATGTTGATTTGGTCACTATTTACATAATTATATTAATTTTAATGTTTCAGTTGTCGGAACATGGATATGATTCCAGTTGTAATTTACTTCAACGGTACGTGGAGTAACAGTAACCAAAATCAAAATTTCGAAGTTACCGGCCTACTAGTCCCTTCAACTTGTTCATTGTTCATTCACAGAAATGCACAACTTGATATGCACTACATTAAGCCTAGACTGCAACACAACAAAGTTGTCAATCAAATTTCATATTAGAAGCAACATCCCTCCAATCAATGTGACAAATGAAGCAACCTTAAGATTCTATATGGAAGTCAGTAGAAAATCAGGTGAACATGGCAAGTTTCCACTGATTATAGATTCTGAATACAACACTAGAGGCACTACAATCTTACAAAACGTGATAAATGAAGAAGAAAATAGAATGCAAGTTGAAACGCCGATGAGAATGACACAATGGAATTCTGAACTAGTATTGTTGGCAACACAAGAAGATCAAATTGGATCACATTATGTTGAGTATCTGGCCATTGAAGCTATTGATAAAGAACAAGACAGACAACAAGACGTATCAAAAAGTGGAGAACAATGTGATGAGGTCATATCAGATCCGAATACGTTTGAAGTCAAAATTCATCAAACTTACAAAGATAAAAGAATCCTAACACAAGCGATAAGGCTACATTCAATAAGGCAAAACAGACAACACAAGGTTGAAAAAACAAGTGGTAGAGACTTTGTTCTGGTATGCATAAACAATGAAAATTGCAAATGGAAACTAAGAGCATCAAAGTTTCGTAAAACAAATATGTTCCAGGTGAGAGAATTTAATGATTTACACACTTGTTCATCCAACATACTGCTTAGAGATCACAGACAAGCAAATAGTCAGATGGTTAGTGAATGCATAATGCATAGATTAACAAACTTCAAGAAAATTTACACACCAACCGATATTGTGGAAGACATGATGACAGAGTATAATGTGTCCAACTCCTACCAAAAAGCATGGAGATCAAAAGAAAAAGTAATGGAAAAAGTAAGAGGAAATCCACACGACTACACTCTGATTCCTTCATGGTTGCACATGCTGAAAAAAAAATCCAGGTATCAATTGGAAACTGTTCATTAACATTTTAAAAAAGTCCAGTTACCCAAATTAAATGATTTGGTTATCTAATAAGGAAGGTTTAGCTACTAACTGTAGTGTTTAAATATAAATAAAAAATGGTTTTTGCAGGCAACCAGTATCTACATTAAATATAACTACTAAAAAGCATTTTAGACACCATCTGAACACTATGAAAAATATTGAATGCTAATTAATTGGATACCAGTAGTAATACACACAGTGCAACCTAAACTACAAATATGGACAATATTTATTACATATATTTACATTAACTAAACTGAAAATTCATTTCAGGATCCATCACATCCTTGGAGTTGGAAAAAAATGGTCGCTTCAAATATCTCTTCTTTGTAATAGGAGCATCCATTAAAGCATGGCATCACTGTTTTCCAATCATTGTAATTGATGGCACCTTCATATAATCAACCTACGGGGGTACACTTCTCATAGCAAGTGTGACAAACGAGATTTTGTAATTTAATTTTAATATTTATTGAATTAAATAAATATTTTTTGATAAATTAATTATTAGATTAAATAATTAATTGATGAAGTTGTGATAGATTAATTTAATTATATGTGTTATATTTATTAAATTAATGTGGAGAATAATTATTATTCAAGTTTGTATTTATGTGAGCTTATTGAATTAAATAAAATATTTAATAAGCATAATGTTATTTTAATTAATGTAATAATTAATTAAAAATTTAATAAATTGACATTATTAATAAATGAGAATTTAATTATTTGACTATGTGAATTAATGAGAAATTATTATATGTTATTTAATTAAATTAAATAAGATAATTGAATTATTGTGTAAGGGTGTGACATGATTTAAACAATATGATAAAAGAGTTATTAAATTAAATGAGAATAAGCCTTTTAAGGCTAGCCAAACATGGCACTAGTAGAGGTTGAGGTGTGACGCCCCCAAAATTAGGTATACATCACCCATTTTGAGTGACCAGATACATGGTATAGAATTCAAATACAACTTAATAACACAACTGTCGTGTACAATACGACAAAACATAAACTGTGAGTTTGAATACAAATATTGTCTTCTAGAGAGTATCCATACTCAAAAGGAGTCCTCATTACAATTATTATCACACTATTACATAGAATAGTGAGGACTACTAATGCTATCATCTAGGACCATCGCTCTGTTCCCCGACTAGTCCCAGCTACGTTCTCATTTCCTGAAGAGAACCGTGAAAGAAATGGTGAGCACAACTAGCCCAATAAGAAATATTATGACTAAGATAATGCAGAATAAATTATCATTAGTCTTCAACAATGTTAAACTGATAAAATACAATAGACATTAAGTTTAACTGCAGCGGATCAAGCAATCCATTAAAAGAGTCAAGTAGAGAATAAAATCTACTATCTTTTATGATTTAAAAGGTTTTTCATGACTTTTATCGCTAGGACTCAGCTTAATAAATAATCCACATCATCGAATCACCCCTGCACTACGGCCAAGGATATTCTTTAGTATCACGACCACGAATTATCCATGCACTACGGCTAAAGATAATCATGTTTTCATCAACGGTCCTGACTATGCCATAAAATAATTCATCTCTACACTACGGCCAAAGAGAATCCATAGCTATAATCATACCAAAAACTGTCCATCAATGCACTACGGGCCAATGAGGACTTTTTTCACGTCATTTGTAATATTACGGTCATGATTACACCGATTAATCCCTGGTCATAATCATACCAAGTCCATCTATGCACTACAGGCCATAGATGACTTTCAACAAAATATAAACATGAGGATGATGACAATGATATAAGAATTCAATAAAACAAGTTCAAGAATTAATTTATCCAGGAATTAACAACGTCCAAATTGTCAATATGATACTGCTTTGTGGAGTAAAATTCAAGAATTCTTAGAAGAATATTTCCATGAAAAGATACTAGATGAAGCGTAAATATCAATGATATTCCACTAATTTCATGGAGTATAGAAGTTAAAGTTTTAACCAACTGAGTATAATAAAGAATGGAATAACAAAAGAAATCACCATGCATGCGATAGACCACACAGACAGGTTATTCCAACAGAATAATAAATAATGAAACTAGGTCCGGCGTAAAACGCACAGACAGGATATTCCAACAGAATAATAATAAAGACGGAACCAAGTCCGGTGTAAAACACACAGACAGGATGTTCCAACAGAATAATAATAAAGACGGAACCAGGTCCGGTGTAAAATACACAGACAGGATGTTCCAACAGAATAATAATAAAGTCGGAACCAGGTCCGATGTAAAACACACAGACAAGATGTTCCAACAGAATAATAGAATAATGTCACCAAGTATAGGGTAGACCGCGTATACAGGTTATTCCAACAGAATAATAAAGAATGGAATAACAGAAGTTCTCTTCATGAATAAGAAAGAAAGAATACCCTTTATGAGTACAACAAATAATATCCCTTACCGTTTTAAAGAAGAACTGAAATAAAGAAGTAGTTAAGTAGCAGAATACTTTTCTTCTTTCTTTTTATAGTTTCTCTCTCTATAGTTCAGTGAATTCGTAAGAAAATATGAAGGAATGAGCTTCTATTTATAGGAAAATAGAATGCATAGTAACTAATCCATGAACGGTTCAGATTGATTTACTTTAATCTGACGGTCCATATTTAAAGACAAATCTTTTAAATAAAATATAATATATTCTATTTATAGAATAACTTTAATAAAGTATTTTGTTTTATATAAAAAGATGTTTCTGTTTTGTTACGTTAATAATACGAATAAAACAAAACTTCATTATCGCTAAATAATTCATATTATTAATTGACAATAATTGAATCAAACTGATTGACTAATCACGTAAGCCTCAATAATCAATACCGTATGCTACTATGCAACCACACGTATTATTGTACTTTTAACACCGAGTGTTTCAACAGTTAACGGGAAAACTTCCGCCGTTATTTTCATAAAAATATTTTTGCGTTTTCTCAATCCGATAATAATTCCGTTGTGGGGTCCACCAATAATTGTGCCGTCGTACGAATATTCCCCGATAAAAATAATATTTCCCGACCAATCGAATATAATACAACAACTTGCATACTTTGCAAAATTTATAAATACTACCCACAACTATAACATTATCTCAAATTCACACCATAATATTTAAAAAAAATATTTCGAAAAATTAAATCTTTATTCATAAAATCTGGAGTTTTACAATCTCCCCTCCTTATGAAATTTCGCCCTCGAAATTTACGTACGTACCTGGTATGCCGAACAAATGAGGATACCTTGACTTCACTTCAAATTCTAACTCTTGATGTATAACCTTTGACCGTCGAATATGATCCTTCTTATCCAAGATGTTAACACGTATCTTCTCATACGTTAAATCTTCTGCAATCTCGTCTAGTTTTATTTCAATAATGTGGTTCAGGTCGTCCACATATTTACGTAACATCGATACGTGAAAAACGTTATGAACACGCGACATATTTGGCGATAAAACGAGTCTATAAGCCACAGTTCCTACTTAATCGAGGATTTCAAATGGGCCAATTAAATCGAGGGTTGAGATTTCCTCTCTTTAGCAACTCTTGCTTTTAAATTAACGCCCTCTTGAACCTTCTTCTTAGTATTCATCAGCTCCGGATCTGTAGCTTGCACGGCTTTAACTTTATCGATTAAAGTCGATTCTAATCGTATATTCGTTATCTTCATGTGGGTCCTTAGAATCTTTAACTCTATTTTCATTATTTGTAAGTTATACGAAATGGGTCTTTGTGTTAACAACATCGCACTTATAAACGCATACGATCTTCTACTCAACACGTCAGCTACCACGTTCACTCTTTCACGATGATATTGAATGGTACGATCGTAATCTTCAACAGCTCGAGCCAACGTCTTTGGCGCATAATACGTTCGTTTTAGTTGAAAAAAAATATTTGAGGGTTTAAGAAATGGGTTTTGTATTGGGGTCAATACAAAATTCGATTTCATGCTCTGGGGTAGGCTAAGAAGTCTTCAAGAATACGTCAGGAAATTTATTAACAATAGAAATATCATTCAAAACTGTGACCCTCATCCAAGACTTGGATAACACGTCACATTGATACATATCAACTTGTCATCGTCATTCACAACGTCTCCTACGAAAAGTTTGGCTTCGGTGCATTCCACATAAGGAAGTCATCAGCGAAAGGCTCGGGGCTCTTTACTTATGGCTTGATATGACAATGATTGACTTTAGTGATTTGGTTACTTGAATTCGCATAATAGGTTGGTTAGGAATATGAAAGCTAACAAACTTACGAAAAGCATGATGAGCAGTTAACCAATCATTTCCAAAAATCACATCAATGCAAGTATTTTCAAAGAGATAAGATCGACAGGTAACGTGAAAGTGTTGATTTGAACAAGATTTATAAATAGTGGAGGTAACGAAGGTTTCTCCCAATTGAGTTTAAACAGATATATCAAAGTCTAACTTCTCCGGAGTTAAGTTCAAACATTGAACACAACTAGGTGAAATAAAAGAGTGAGTAGAACCGGTATCTAAGACGGTATAGACTTCGCAAGAGTTTATGACTAACATACCCGTGATAATTTTATTCAGGTTCCTCATCACGAAAAAAAAAACGCTCTCTCTTAAACTACCGGCTTTGGCTTGTCTGGGACATCCTTTGGCATCACTATCCCAGCTGGACTTGACTTCACCATACGACAAAATCGAGCTAGGTGACCTTCTCTTCTGTAATTAAAGCACGCTTTGGATTGCTGCGTACAGTTTGGACGGATATGTCCCTCCTGTCCGCATTTGAAACATACGACCGGTGGTCGTTCTTCTTCCTTTGAAACGGGTGCTGGTACCGACGTCTTCACGTCATTGTTGAACCTTCTCTTCTTGAAATATCCATTCTTATTATTTTAGTCATGATTACCACCGAAGTGGTTACCATTTCTGGCATGTTGATTCCCTCCATGCTTATTGTTACCGCTTTGATGACTGTTATCACCAGTATTATCATTTTGTTGATTACTTTCTTTTGATTACGTTGACTCATTATCGCGCTCTACTAACTGAGCCCTATTTACAATATCTGAATACAAACTCAATTTATGAGAAATCAGATATTGGCGTATCTCCAGCTTCAAACCTCTTAAAAACATCCGCGTCATTCTTTCTTTATTATCAACCAAGTGGGACGCAAATCGGGACAACTCGGCAAACTTGGCTTCGTACTGCGACACGGTTATGTTGTTTTACTTCAACTTGATAAATTACACCTCCTTCATGTGACGAATGCTTTCGGGAAAGCACTTGTCATTGAACAGCTCTTGAAATTTCTCCCAAGACATCTTGAGTGCGTCAGGCTGGGTACGTTTTACAGATTCCCACCAGTGATCTGCCTCTTCACGCAACATAAAGGTGGCAAAGGGAACCTTTTGCTCCTCGAAGCATCCCAAGACATGAGATATCTTGGTGATCTGCTTTAACCACGTCTCTGCCTTAAGTGGTTCTGGCTTTCCCAAAAACTCCGGTGGTCCCAACTCCTTGAATTACTTAGCGGTGACCAACCGTGGGTTGCCATTGTTTCCTCCTGCATTATGAACAGGAGCCACCTTCGCCTGATGTTGCATGAATTCTAAAAAGCTCTTAAACGTACCGTCGTTCGTCAATTGATCAGTGTTGTTGTTTACAGGAGGATTATCGCCATCCTGTTGCATATTGTCCTGATTATTGATCTGTGGAGACACAACGCTCTCCTGTGCTCCATTGCTTATCTCAACATTTTTGGATGCCATTATCAAATACTGCAACAAAATAAGGGTTAATTAACATATCACATATTATCCCTATACTCTGACCGACCAATTAAATACCAAATACACTTAGGTAGGTCATACTAGCGAAGGAATTACCCGTCTCTCCCCTCCTAGTTCTATTCTCACATCCTAGCTAGGGATCATATCCCTAAGCTTTGATACCAACTGTGACGCCCCCAAAATTAGGTATACATCACCCATCTTGAGTCGCCAGATACATGATACAGAATTCAAATACAACTTAATAATACAACTGTCGTGTACAATACGACAGAACATAAACTGTGAGTTTGAATACAAATATTATCTTCTAGAGAGTATCCATACTCAAAAGGAGTCCTCATTACAATTATTATCACACTATTACATAGAATAGTGAGGACTACTAATGCTATCATCTAGGACCATCACTCTGTTCCCCGACTAGTCGCAACTACGTTCTCATTTCCTGAAGAGAACCGTGAAAGAAAGGGTGAGCTCAATTAGCCCAGTAAGAAATATTATGACTAAGATAATGCAGAATAAATTATCATTAGTCTTCAATAATGTTAAACTGATAAAACACAATAGACATTAAGTTTAACTGCAGTGAATCAAGCAATCCATTAAAAGAGTCAAGTAGAGAATAAAATCTACTATCTTTTATGATTTAAAAGGTTTTTCATGACTTTTATCGCTGGGACTCAGCTTAATAAATAATCCACATCATCGAATCACCCCTGCACTACGGCCAAGGATATTCTTTAGTATCACGACCACGAATTATCCATGCACTACGGCTAAAGATAATCATGTTTTCATCAACGGTCCTGATCATGCCATAAAACAATTCATCTCTGCACTACGGCCAAAGAGAATCCATAGCCATAATCATACCAAAAATTGTCCATCAATGCACTACGGGCCAATGAGGACTTTTTTCATGTCATTTGTAATATTACGGTCATGATTACACCGATTAATCCCTAGTCATAATCATACCAAGTTCATCTATGCACTACAGGCCATAGATAACTTTCAACAAAATATAAACATGAGGATGATGACAATGATATAAGAATTCAATAAAACAAGTTCAAGAATTAATTTATCCAGGAATTAACAACGTCCAAATTGTCAATATGATACTGCTTTGTGGAGTAAAATTCAAGAATTCTTAGAAGAATATTTCCATGAAAAGATACTAGATGAAGCGCAAATATCAAAGATATTCCACTAATTTCATGGAGTATAGAAGTCAAAGTTTTAACCAACTTAGTATAATAAAGAATGGAATAACAAAAGAAATCACCATGCATGCGATAGACCGCACAGACAGGTTATTCCAACAAAATAATAAATAATGGAGCCAGGTCCGGCGTAAAACGCACAGACAGGATATTCCAACAGAATAATAATAAAGACGGAACCAGGTCCGGTGTAAAACACACAGACAGGATGTTCCAACAGAATAATAATAAAGACGGAACCAGGTCCGGTGTAAAACACACAGACATGATGTTCCAACAGAATAATAATAAAGAAGGAACCAGGTCCGGTGTAAAACACACAAACAGGATGTTCCAACAGAATAATAGAAGAATGTCACCAAGTATAGGGTATGTGACACCCCCAAATCAGGGTACTTCGATTCCACGGGATTTGGTGTTCACTGTACAAGCATCATCTATCTATCTACCCATAAATAATATCAAACCATACAATAGATAGAAATCATAATAAAATCTCTTCCCTTAAGGGTTACATCAACTGAATCATAAATAAATCCCAGGTTACTCTAACCTTAAAACATCTGTGCGGAATTCTAAACAAATAAGTCTTAACATCAACATAACTCAAGTCTTAAACAAATACATCAGTTAATAAATAGCAGGTCTTCATCATTTGCTAACTTTGCCCTTGCCCTTACTAGTGGAGGGTTCATCGCTTCTTTCATTCTTAACTGCAATGTTATTATTAAGCAAGAGTGAGCACAAATGCCCACAAGTATAAAAAAATGAAACAACAGTATAATAACATGCGAATAATCAACGACATCTGAATAAAGCTCAACTTTTGAATCAAGAATAAATAACATGAATCAAAAGAATACTGAGGGTCATAAAACCTTGAACTATGTCCTAGGTTAACAAGGGTTATACTTGAAACCTTTAACAGTCATAAGACTATGGACCTTCTTCTCGTACTTAGGGGGATCAGCCCTTAGTACCATACTGTGCACAATATCTTAACGCTTAACGCATAAGTGAATCCCTTTTCAGGGTTGTTCATCTCAGTTTGACATTCGAGTCCGCACCAAAAGAAGTTTGGTTTGGATAATTCAATAAGGGTTCTGAAATTTAGAACGTTCATCAACTAAGGACTAGCTGAATCATTAAGATTCACTAGTCTAAAAAGGTTCAACAATAATGATATTCGATTTGAATAATAATCTCAAATGTATACAATAGAATAATTATTGTATAATTGAATCATGCTTTGAAAGATAATCAATCTTTAGTATAATACTTGAACTTGAATAATAATTTAAGTTTAAGTAAATTGCTCAATGTAAAAGTAGAGTTAAGAAACTTGCTCAATTTAAGAGTTTAAGTTTAGGAAACTTGCCTCGCGTGTAGATTACACTTTAACTAATCACGTTCTTTGAAATAAATCCTACATACCATTCACATTCAATACCAGTTAATTATTAACTAATCATCATAACTTATTCTCGTTGTCTACTTTAATAATTGACTAACTTAGTCAAATCATCACGTTGACACCTAATTTGTTCTTCATGAATAAATAACTAATTATGTATTTAATAATACAACTCACATGTAATTATGTTATTTACATGCTAAACAAATATTTTATCATCATATAATATTTCTAACATATTTACATGTTCATTATTTTAATACACTAACCCATTGTTAGACTTAGAAAATTTAAAAGCTCATTTTTTAGCCTTTTTCTGGGGAGTGGCGCTGCGGCGCCACGTTTATACAGGCTCTCGGCGCTGCGGCCGGCCCCCTGGCGCTGCGGCGCGGTGGCGCTGCGGTGTGGGAAATAGACTAGGAGCTCGCGCCGCGGCGCGACGCTCCAGCCTCTGAATTTCCAGTTCGCGAAGAACACAGAATTCAGCGAAAATAATTACTACAAAATCATTAATTCTCCAAATTAAACATACCCACATGTTGGAATTCATATATAATTAATACCCAACATTTATATACTGACAAAACTAATTTTAAACACTTAATAACAGATTTAAAGCCTACAATTCACTGACTTTGATGTTCATGAAGTTTTAGAAAACTTTATGTGAAAATTCTCCCTACGAATTCGTTATAACACCGAATTCGTTCGTTTAAGGCTTAAACTCTTCGTATTAACATGCATAACAACATACAAGTCTAAAATTTAGGGATAATATATGATCAATACATAAATTTTCACGTATAAGGCCTTAAGGCCAAACCCAAACTCTGTAATTTTGTAAAACATATATATTACGTAATATTATGAAACTAATGATATGGAATCATGCAATATATATGTAAAACATGCTATACTTCTCGAATTACTACACATATCTTTATCACAACACTAATTCTCAATTCACAGAGATTAACAGAAGTTTTGAAAGCCATTTTATGAAAACTAAAATACGTAATTTAGAATTTGGGAAGGAGAAGATTACCCTGTAGAATATAATTAGTAGGATTAGAATTCCTCACTCAAAATCTCCTTCACCCACTCACAATTCTAAATATCTCTGACAATTTTCTCTAAACTCTCTCTGATAGCTTTCTAGACTTAGGCAAAATGAGGAAAGAAAAAGAGAAGACGTCGTAATATAATAAAGGAACTGAGCGCAGAGTGGTCAGTTGGCCCAATCATGGGTTAACTGCACTAACTCCCCTTAAGGCCCTGTTTGGTTAGTTAGGAAAAGGTTTTAAAATCATTTAATTTAATAAAACTTTATCATATAGTTTAATTTATGTCACACCCACTTGCACAATAAATCAAATATCTTATTTAATTTAATATAAATAAAATATAATAATTTCTCATAAATTCACATAGTCATATTTTTAATTTACTCATTAATAAATAATGTCAATTTATTAAATCTCTAATTAATAATTACATTAATTTAATAACATAATGCTTAATTAAATATTTTGTTTAATTCAATAAGCTCACGTACATTGATAATAAAATTCTCTACATTAATTTAATAAATGTAACACATATAATTAAATTATTCTACCACAATTGCATCAATTGATTATTTAATTGATTATTTAATCTAATAATTAAATCGTCAAAAAATATTTATTTAATTTAATAAATATTTAAAATAATTTATAAAATTCTCGTTCGTCACATCTTTTTCCCCTTAAAAGGATTCTGTCCCCAGAATCACGACTCAATAATTTTGACCCGTTACATTCTCCCCCTCTTACAAAGATTCTGTCCCCAGAATCGCATATACATAATTAAGTAAATAAATGAGGGTAATTCTTCATCATATTCTTTTCGAGTTCCCACGTAGCTTCTTCAGCGTTGTGGTTCCTCCAAATTACCTTAACAAAAGGTATAACTTTTATTTCTGAGAACTTGTTCTTTTCGGTCGCAATTTGGATAGGAATTTCTTCATAAGATAAGTCTTTCTCAAAATGCAGGGGTTCGTATTCAATTACATGCTTGTAATCAGGTTTGTAAGGTCGTAACACAGAAACATGGAAGACGTTGTGGATATTCTCGAGTGCTGGAGGTAAGGCTACCTCGTACGCAACTTCTCCAATTCTTCGCAGTACCTCAAAGAGTCCAATAAATCTTGGGCTCAATTTTCCTTTCTTTCCGAACCTGATCTTTCCCTTCCAGGGAGAGACCTTCAAGAAAACATAACTACCTGATTCAAATTCGATATTTTTACGATGTGGATCAGCGTATTTCTTCTGTCGATCTTGAGCTGCTACCAGTCGTGCTCGGATCACTTTGACTATTTCTGCCGTCTGCTGTACCAATTCTGGCCCTAGCAATTGTCTTTCACCAACTTCATCCCAATAAAGCGGAGTTCTGCACTTTCTGCCGTATAACGCTTCGTAAGGCGGCATACCAATACTAGCGTGGTAACTGTTGTTGTAGCCGAACTCTACCAACGGTAGGTGATCATCCCAATTTTCTTTGAAGTCCATTACATAGGCTCGTAACATATCTTCCAGTGTTTGAATCGTTCGTTCGCTCTGTCCGTCTGTTTGAGGGTGGTAAGCTGTACTAATTCGCAGTTGTGTACCCATGCATTCTTGAAGACGTTTCCAGAAATTTGATGTGAAGCGCGGATCCCTATCAGAAACAATAGACATCGGCACTCCGTGCCTCGAAACAATCTCTTTCACATATAATCTTGCCAACTGATCTAAGTTAAATCTGATTTTGATAGGAAGGAAGTGCGCGGATTTCGTCAGTCGGTCAACGATAACCCATACTGCGTCGTAGCCTTTCTGAGTCGTCGGAATGCCAACCACGAAGTCCATCGTAATATGTTCCCATTTCCATTCTGGGATCTCCAACGGTTGTAGCAATCCACTCGGTCTCTGATGTTCTGCTTTAACTTTCTGACATGTCAGGCATTTGGCAACATATTCTGCAACATCACGTTTCAAATTCGGCCACCAGAAATGTTGTCGAAGATCTTGGTATATTTTTGTACTACCAGGGTGAATCGAATATCTTGAACTATGAGCCTCACTCAAAATTTCTTCCTTAATTTCTTGTACTGGCGGAACCCAAATTCTGCTTTTAAATCTCAATATTCCTTCCTTATCCATCTTAAATCTTGGTTCGGTTCCTTCAGATATCTTCGTTGTTATCTTTTTGCATTCATCATCCTGAAGCTGAGCCTCCTTCACTCTATCTAGTAGAGTTGTACCAGATTGCATCTGAAATAGCTTCTCATCAATCTCCATAGGATACTTCACTTCTAACTCCTGTTTCTCCATATCTGCAATTAGCTCCTGCTGAGCAGTCAACATCATCAATTTCTCACGACCCTTTCTACTTAAGGCGTCGGCAACCACATTAGCCTTACCCGGATGGTATAAAATCTCACAGTCATAATCCTTGATTAATTCCAACCATCTTCTTTGACGCATATTCAAATCTTTCTGTATAAAAATATATTTCAGACTCTTGTGGTCCGTATGAATTTCACACTTCTCCCCGTATAGATAGTGCCTCCAAATTTTCAAAGCAAAAACAACTGCAGCTAACTCCAAATCATGGGTTGGGTAACCCTTCTCGTAATCCTTCAACTGCCGTGATGCATACGCAATGACTTTGCCGTTTTGCATCAGCACACAGCCAAGTCCTTTATGCGACGCATCGCTAAAAACAACAAAATTTCCTGTATCATCCGGAAGAGATAACACAGGCGCTGTACTCAACCTCTTCTTTAATTCTTGAAAACTCTCCTCACACTTCTCCGTCCAAATAAATTTCACAGCTTTTCGAGTTAAATTCGTTAACGGAGTTGCGATCTTAGAAAAATCTTGTATGAATCTTTTATAATATCCTACTAATCCAAGAAAACTTCTTACTTCTGACGGCGTTCTCGGCTGATCCCAGTTAATCACAGCTTCTATTTTGGATGGATCTACCGAAATTCCATCTTTATCGATTACGTGACCAAGAAATTATACTCTCTCGATCCAGAATTCACATTTCAAAAATTTAGCATACAACTTCTCCCTTCGCAATACTTCCAACGTTAACCTCAAGTGTTCTCTATGTTCCTCTTTGGTTTTGGAATATACCAAAATGTCTTCTATAAATACCACCACGAATTTGTCCAAAAACGGCTTGAATACACCATTCATTAGTCCCATAAATGCTGCAGGAGCATTCGTAAGACCAAACGACATTACTAAAAACTCATAATGACCATATCGCGTTCGGAACGCTGTCTTCGGTACATCCTCTGGCCTCACCTTCAGTTGGTGATAACCACTCCTCAAGTCAATCTTGGAAAAGTATTTTGCTCCCTTCAATTGATCAAACAGATCATCGATCCTCGGTAATGGATATTTGTTCTTAATCGTGACCTTATTTAATTCTCTGTAGTCAATGCAGAGCCTCATCGATCCGTCCTTCTTTTTCACGAACAACACCGGCGCTCCCCACGGCGATACGCTAGGTTGAATGTACTTTTTGTCCAACAATTCTTGTAGTTGTACCATTAATTCCTTCATCTCTACTGGCGCCATTCGGTATGGTGCCTTCGATATTGGAGCAGTTTCGGGCGCCAAATCAATCACAAAGTCTACTTCTCTATCTGGTGGAAGTCCTGGCAAATCGTCTGGAAATACATCGACGAAGTCCCTCACAATCGATATCTCCTCTACCTTCGGGTTCACTTTTCGACTGTCGACTATGTAAGCTAAATATCCTACACAGCCTTGTCTTAATAACTTCCTGGCCTGCAACATCGTCAGACAACTCGCTTGTCTAGGCGACTTGCTACCATAAAACACAACCTTTGACGGAGTCATAAGGTTAATACGCTTCTTTTGGCAGTCAATTACAGCCCCATAATTGGATAGCCAATCCATACCCAATATAACGTCGAATTCCCCCAATCGAATAGGGATAAGATCTACGTTCATGATATTACCCTTAATATCCGCTCTACAATTCTTATTCACATGCTTAACAGGAATTATCTCTCTATTCGCAATTTCTATAATCATGGGATATTCCAATTCATCCTTAAGCAAATCTAAACTATTAGCAAAGTCATCGGATATAAAGGAACAAGTAGCACCCGAATCAAATAAAACGTAAACATTAATTTCATTGATCGGAATGATACCTGACACCACATCACGAGACTGGATTGCATCCTGCACCGTTATATTGAAAGTTTTGGCGGTTGGTCGGTTTGTTGCAGGTGGTCCGGTGATGGTTAAGGTATTTCCACTGCTATTTCCCCGGTTTCCTCCTTATCCTGATCCTCCCGATCCCTTCTTGGGACAGTCTCTTGCTAAATAATCTTTCGAACCACAGTTGAAACAAGCACCCTTCTTTGGGTTTGGACAATTTGGTGCTATGTGGCCTTCCTGACCACAATTGTAGCACACTCTCTTTCCCTTCAAACAAACTCCTAGATGTGCCTTGCCGCAAGTCGGACATGCTTCTATCTTCTTTTTTTGCCCTCTGTGTTGACTTCCAGCTGTCGAGTTATCCGTCCACTTCCTCTTCTGATTATTATTATTCCCAGTATTACTTCCACCAGTCTTGTTATTAACTTCATTCTCACTCTTTTTCTTTTTCTGTTCTTGGTTGTACTTAGTCACTGCATCACTACCTCCTTCCGCGAGAATGGCCTTTTCCAAAACTCCCGCAAACATGTTAAGTTGAAACATTGATACCTTGCTGTATACCCAAGGCTTCAGTCCTTGTTCGAATCGTCTGGCTTTCCTCTCGTCAGTGTGTACTTGATACGGGGCAAACCTTGCCAACTCATCGAATTTAGCCGCGTATTCAGGAACGCTCATGTTTCCCTGTTTCAGTTCTAGAAATTGCACCTCCATCTGATTCTGCGAACTAGCTGGGAAATACATTTCGAAAAACATCTCTTTGAATCTCTCCCACGTAATTACACCTTCACCTCCTCGCATCTTGTTTGCCTGCCACCAGTAGCTAGCCTCAGACTTCAGCATAAATGTCGTCAAAACGGTCTTCTGATCTTCTCGAACCCTAGCAACGTCGAAAACCTTCTCCATTTCCATCACCCACGTTTGAGCCTCGATCGGGTTTCTGGAACCTTTGAACTCTGGCGGTCCCACCGCCTAAAAATCTTTAAACGTTGTGCTAGGTGGAGCTTGCGGTTGGTTATTCATGACTCCAGTTAGTAAATTAACTAGCTGTTGAACTGGATTAACGTTGGCATTATTGTTATTATTGGTTGACCCTTCCTGAGCCGGTTGACGTTGTTGTCTTCTCCTTGGCGGCATTTTTCTGTTAAATAAACGTTTATTAGAACTTTATTTATTTCTCTACATAGTTAAGACATTACTCAATAATTTAACATATCACTTAACACATCATCTCAAACAACTTGATATCTTTTCATTCAAATAAAAAGTTTTAACATTAAACTATAGCATACTGCTATTTACATCATCTATCCTGGAATAAAGAATCCACAGGATTTAAAACATTCAAATATTAACATATTCCATAGTTCATAAACACATCGGAATTTACATAAAACTATATAAGTCTTTCACATAAATAAACAGATTCTATTCCTGTCTTCCAAGGTGCTCAATAGCCTTGCCACGCTCCTCATTCATGATACGAGACATCGTCCTGCGATCCAACATATACGATGGAAGTCCTTCAAACTGGATGAGGTACCTTAACACTCGCTCTTGAACCTCATCCATCGCATGATTAAGTGTGGCGTACGTGTCTTCAAGCTTTGCCTTCTTTGCACGACTATCATCTTCTGCACAATCAGCTCGATGTGATTCTCTTACCCATCCTTCCTCTGCTATTTTCAGTCTTCCGGAGGTTTCCTTCAGTTCCTTCTTCAGCTTCTCTATCTCCTCGGTCTTATCTTCGGTTTGACCCTTCTCATGAACCAGATCCCACTCCACGTTTCCTAAACGTGTATGAAGGGTCAAAATCTCTCTATCCTTCTCCTCTAAAGTAGACTGCTGAACAGTCGCTCGCTCAGTCAATTCCTGAACCTCATCTTGTAACTCCACGTTACGATCATATACTGTGTCATACATCTCAGCATCAACAGTGTACCGTGGTAGCTCCTCTTCTTCTTCCTCCTCATCAAACTCCTCCTCAGGATCCTCCTCAGGATCAATCTCAGGTTCATGCTCCTGACCAACAACGGTGATCAATGGAGATGAAACCCTCTGCACCAGCTGCTCCCTAACGACATGAATGTCTCGAGGCTCCTCCTCAGTCGGTCCTACAAGTACACGAGATCCCTCCTCAGTAGGTACTATAGGTAAATGGGGTCCCTCCTCAGCTTGACTAGCTTCTCCATCATTCGTCATCCTGACAACAAAATTTTAAGTTTTAGTTACTAAGTCATACTATCTAACGCATACTTAACACATAAACACATAATGTATTTTATTATCTTCAATGAATTACAAAAATTCATTTCTTAGAACTCGATAAGAGTTTTCAATTACTATCTTCTTCTATAAGGCTACTACCTAAGGTTGTTTTCCCCACCTAAGGTTCATAACCTACAACTTTGATACCAACTTGTGACACCCCCAAATCCGGGTACTTCGATTCCACGGGATTTGGTGTTCACTATACAAGCATCATCTATCTATCTACCCATAAATAATATCAAACCATACAATAGATAGAAATCATAATAAAATCTCTTCCCTTAAGGGTTACATCAACTGAATCATAAATAAATCCCAGGTTACTCTAACCTTAAAACATCTGTGCGGAATTCTAAACAAATAAGTCTTAACATCAACATAACTCAAGTCTTAAATAAATACATCAGTTAATAAATAGCAGGTCTTCATCATTTGCTAACTTTGCCCTTGCCCTTACTAGTGGAGGGTTCATCGCTTCTTTCATTCTTAACTGCAATGTTATTATTAAGCAAGAGTGAGCACAAATGCCCACAAGTATAAAAAAATGAAACAACAGTATAATAACATGCGAATAATCAACGACATCTGAATAAAGCTCAACTTTTGAATCAAGAATAAATAACATGAATCAAAAGAATACTGAGGGTCATAAGACCTTGAACTATGTCCTAGGTTAACAAGGGTTATACTTGAAACCTTTAATAGTCATAAGACTATGGACCTTCTTCTCGTACTTAGGGGGATCAGCCCTTAGTACCATACTGTGCACAATATCTTAACGCTTAACGCATAAGTGAATCCCTTTTCAGGGTTGTTCATCTCAGTTTGACATTCGAGTCCGCACCAAAGGAAGTTTGGTTTGGATAATTCAATAAGGGTTCTGAAATTTAGAACGTTCATCAACTAAGGACTAGCTGAATCATTAAGATTCACTAGTCTAAAAAGGTTCAACAATAATGATATTCGATTTGAATAATAATCTCAAATGTATACAATAGAATAATTATTGTATAATTGAATCATGCTTTGAAAGATAATCAATCTTTAGTATAATACTTGAACTTGAATAATAATTTAAGTTTAAGTAAATTGCTCAATGTAAAAGTAGAGTTAAGAAACTTGCTCAATTTAAGAGTTTAAGTTTAGGAAACTTGCCTCGCGTGTAGATTACACTTTAACTAATCACGTTCTTTGAAATAAATCCTACATACCATTCACATTCAATACCAGTTAATTATTAACTAATCATCATAACTTATTCTCGTTGTCTACTTTAATAATTGACTAACTTAGTCAAATCATCACGTTGACGCCTAATTTGTTCTTCATGAATAAATAACTAATTATGTATTTAATAATACAACTCACATGTAATTATGTTATTTACATGCTAAACAAATATTTTATCATCATATAATATTTCTAACATATTTACATGTTCATTATTTTAATACACTAACCCATTGTTAGACTTAGAAAATTTAAAAGCTCATTTTTTAGCCTTTTTCTGGGGAGTGGCGCTGCGGCGCCACGTTTATACAGGCTCTCGGCGCTGCGGCGCCATGGCGCTGCGGCCGGCCCCCTGGCGCTGCGGCGCGGTGGCACTGCGGTGTGGGAAATAGACTAGGAGCTCGCGCCGCGGCGCGACGCTCCAGCCTCTGAATTTCCATTTCGCGAAGAACACAGAATTCAGCGAAAATAATTACTACAAAATCATTAATTCTCCAAATTAAACATACCCACATGTTGGAATTCATATATAATTAATACCCAACATTTATATACTGACAAAACTAATTTTAAACACTTAATAACAGATTTAAAGCCTAACAATTCACTGACTTTGATGTTCATGAAGTTTTAGAAAACTTTATGTGAAAATTCTCCCTACGAATTCGTTATAACACCGAATTCGTTTGTTTAAAGCTTAAACTCTTCGTATTAACATGCATAACAACATACAAGTCTAAAATTTAGGGATAATATATGATCAATACATAAATTTTCACGTATAAGGCCTTAAGGCCAAACCCAAACTCTGTAATTTTGTAAAACATATATATTACGTAATATTATGAAACTAATGATATGGAATCATGCAATATATATGTAAAACATGCTATACTTCTCGAATTACTATACATATCTTTATCACAACACTAATTCTCAATTCACAGAGATTAACAGAAGTTTTGAAAGCCATTTTATGAAAACTAAAATACGTAATTTAGAATTTGGGAAGGAGAAGATTACCCTGTAGAATATAATTAGTAGGATTAGAATTCCTCACTCAAAATCTCCTTTACCCACTCACAATTCTAAATATCTCTGACAATTTTCTCTAAACTCTCTCTGATAGCTTTCTAGACTTAGGCAAAATGAGGAAAGAAAAAGAGAAGACGTCGTAATATAATAAAGGAACTGAGCGCAGAGTGGTCAGTTGGCCCAATCATGGGTTAACTGCACCAACTCCCCTTAAGGCCCTGTTTGGTTAGTTAGGAAAAGGTTTTAAAATCATTTAATTTAATAAAACTTTATCATATAGTTTAATTTATGTCACACCCACTTGTACAATAAATCAAATATCTTATTTAATTTAATACAAATAAAATATAATAATTTCTCATAAATTCACATAGTCATATTTTTAATTTACTCATTAATAAATAATGTCAATTTATTAAATCTCTAATTAATAATTACATTAATTTAATAACATAATGCTTAATTAAATATTTTGTTTAATTCAATAAGCTCACGTACATTGATAATAAAATTCTCTACATTAATTTAATAAATGCAACACATATAATTAAATTATTCTACCACAATTGCATCAATTGATTATTTAATCTAATAATTAAATCGTCGAAAAATATTTATTTAATTCAATAAATATTTAAAATAATTTACAAAATTCTCGTTCGTCACAGGGTAGACCACGTATATAGGTTATTCCAACAGAATAATAAAGAATGGAATAACAGAAGTTCTCTTCATGAATAAGAAAGAAAGAATACCCTTTATGAGTACAACAAATAATATCCCTTACAGTTTTAAAGAAGAACTGAAATAAAGAAGTAGTTAAGTTGCAGAATACTTTTCTTCTTTCTTTCTATAGTTTCTCTCTATAGTTTCTCTCTCTAGAGTTCAGTGAATTCGTAAGAAAATAATGAAGGAATGAGCTTCTATTTATAGAAAAATAGAATGCATAGTAACTAATCCATGAACGGTCCAGATTGATTTACTTTAATCTGGCGGTCCATATTTAAAAACAAATCTTTTAAATAAAATATAATATATTCTATTTATAGAATAACTTTAATAAAGCATTCTATTTTATATAAAAAGATGTTTCTGTTTTGTTACGTTAATAATACGAATAAAACAAAACTTCATTATCGCTAAATAATTCATATTATTAATTGACAATAATTGAATCAAACTGAGTGACTAATCACGTAAGCCTCAATAATCAATACCGTATGCTACTATGCAACCACGCGTATTACTGTACTTTTAACACCGGGTGTTTTAACAGTTAACGGTAAAACTTCCGCCGTTATTTTCATAAAAATATTTTTGTCGTTTTCTCAATCCTACAATAATTTCGTTGTGGGGTCCACTAATAATTGTGTCGTCGTACTAACATTCCCTGATAAAAATAATATTTCCTGACCAATCGAATATAATACAACAACTTGCATACATTGCAAAATTTATAAATACTACCCACAACTATAATATTATCTCAAATTCACACCATAATATTTAAAAAAAATATTTCGAAAAATTAAATCTTTATTCATTAAATCTGGGGTTTTACATGAGGGCAGTTAACCCATGATGGGTAACTGACCACAACGCGCCAGTTTATTTAATACGACGTCTTCTTTTCTCTTATTATTTTACTAAGTCTAGAGAATACTCAAAGAGAGTTTGTCAGAGATAATTAAAGTATTGAGAAGGAAATTAAGAGTGGGTGATTGAAGAAACATCTGAGTTTTCTAATATACACTTTATACTCTGGGTAAATTCTTCAAATCAAATTCTATTTTACGTTGTTTGAGTTTTATGAAAATGGCTTTCATTCATCCTGTAAAGTCTCTGTAATTGGGAAATTGTGTTATTATATGGATATATGTAATTATACGAGTAACATAACATGTTTTATATATATATATATATATATATATATATATATATATATATATATATATATATATATTGCATGATCCCATATCATAACTTTCATAATACGATGACTTGTTATTTCAAAATTTACAGAGTTTGGGTTTTGGCCTTATGGCCCTTATACGTAATTTTAGTGTGTCAAACATAAATATTTTCGTAAAATATACACTCGTATATTATTATGCATGTTGATACGAAGAGACCAAAGTTTAAATGAACGGATTCGGTGTTATAACGAATCCGTAGTGTCAATTTTTATGTTTTGTTTTCAAACCTTCAAGAACATCAAGAACAGTGGAAGTTGCATGCTTTAATTCTGTAATTAAGTGTTTAAATTGGTTAAAGTCATTATATAAATGTTGGGTAATGATTATGTGTGAATTATATTATGTGGGTATGTCTAAATTCGAGTAGAAATTAAGAAATTGGTAGAAATTGGCATGTTCTGCGATTTTTCGCGAACTGCCATTTCTGTGTCTGGTACGCTGCGCCGCAGCGCCGGCTGCCTGCCTTTTTCTCGCGCCGCAGTGCCAGGTCTCAAGCCGCAGTGCCACGGCGCCGCAGCGCGAAGCCTTAGTACAAATGTGGCGCCGCAGCGCCACTCTCCAGAAAGTCCAGAAACGAAAATTTTAAAGTGTTTAAGTCCATGAATGTGATGTTAACTTAATGTAATGAACATGAAATTATGTTATAAGTATAATGAGATGTTAAAATAGATACTTAACATGTAAATAACATAATTACATGTGGATTGAATTATTGATTACATAATTATCTTGTTAATTGTGAGGTGTAAATTATGTGACAATGAATGTGATAAATTGACTAAGTATAGTCATGAATTCGAGATTAGACAAAGTATAACTTATGATGTTTAGTACGTTATTATTTACTGGTATTGTGAACATAATTGATATGTAGGATTTAATTCAATGAATGAGTTAATTAAGTGTAATCTACGCACGAGGCAAGTATCCTAACCCTACTTGTCATCATTATTCAAGTTTGTAAATTACTTTAAGCAATTCTTGTCATTATTAAATCAAGTTTGATTTGTTATATTAAAGACTAATTATCTTTTCAAAGAATGAATCTGTTATACAATACTTGTTCTATTGTATATCTCTTGATATTGTTATTTAATTTAAATACCATTTATTGTTGAACCTTGTTAGACTAACGAACCCTTACTGATTCGACTAGTCCATAGTTGATGAACGTTCTAAATTTCAGAACCCTTATTGATTTATCCAAACCAAACTTATTTTGGTGCGGACTCTAACGTCAAACTAAGATGAACAACCTTGTAAAGAGATTACTTATACATTAGCGTTAAGATATTGTGCATAGTATGGTACTAAGGGCTGATCCCCCTAAGTACGAGAAGAAGAGTCCATAGTCTTATAGCTGTTAAATGTTTCGAGTATAATCCTTGATAACCTAGGACATAGTTCAAGGTCTTATGACCCTTAGAATTCTTTTGATTCTTGGTAATCATTTTTGGTTCCAAAGTTGAGCTTCATTTCAGAATTCTTTGATTCACTCGCATGTTATTATATTGTTATTTCATTTTTATACTTGTGGGCAATCGTGCTCACTCTTGCGTAATAATAACATTGCAGTTAAGAACGAAAGAACCGACGAACTTCCTTCTAGCAAAGGCAAGGGCAAAGCTATTAAGTGATGAAGACGTGTTATTAAATTTAAAAAATGTTATTGTTGAGACTCGATGTTGTTTAAGACTTATTATTTGTTTATGTTTTCGCACAGATATTTAAGGTTAGTATGACCTAGGATTGTATTTTTTTTTATTCAGATGTTGTAATCCCATAAGGGGAGGATTTATTTCTATCTATAGTGTGGTTTACCTTTATTATGAGTAGATAGATATATGATTTTTGAATAGTGAACACCAAATCTTGTGGAAATTGAAGTACCGGATTTGGGGGTGTCACAGCAAGCACACAATATGCAAACAGAAACATTATACCCATTGCTTTTGGAGTGGTTGACAATGAAAATGAATTATCCTGGAGATGGTTTTTCATTAATTTGAGAGATGCTTGTGGAGTTAGAGAAGGACAATGCATTGTCTCAGATAGACATGAAGCAATTATAAAGGGACTTAACTGTGTGTTCCCTGATGTCATGCACGGTTCATGCACATACCATATTTTGAAAAATATAAAAAACAGATTCAAAAAGAAAGAAGAAGAAATCAATAGCATACAACGCGGCTTGTAGAGCTTACACCATCGAAGAATTCAACGTATACATGGCTCAACTTGATGCAATTGATGCTCGAATAAGGAAATATTTGGAGGAAGAAGTGCATCTAGAAAAGTGCACGAGGCTCCATGGGACTGTAAGCAGGTACTCAACAATGACTTCAAACACCGCCGAACCTATTAACAATGCAATCAAGGGAATCAGAGATCTTCCAGTTGCGTCAATGATTGAATGCCTGCGTTGTATGGTTCAAAGATGGTATTTCACAAAAAACAATCAGCAATGTCAACTTTCACTACCCTTTCCACAACAGCTGAGAGAAGATTGCAATCTAATATCATTGAGTCAAAGAAACTAAAGGTCAGTCATACAACTTTTAAATTATTAGCTGCATACCTAAAAAAATTGCATCTGAAATTAAAGGAATCCAAATTATGCATTTTTGGTTACCAGTATAAACTATAAAAGTTACCAATATAAACTGTAAATTCTGTTGTAGGTTGAAACATCAAACCTAGTGATTTTCACTATTTACGATGTCGCCAAACAATTTATCGTGGACATGGAACAAAAGATATACACATGCCGTAAATTTCAGTACCATGAGATGCCTTGCTCATACGCTGCTGCTATTATTAGCAAAAGGAATTTGAGCTGTTATGATTTTTGCTCAAAATACTATTCAAAGAAAACTTTGGTAGACACGTATTAAACTTCCATCATGCCGCTAGATGACAAAGAGAATTGGGATGTTCTAGAAGAGATTAAAAACATATGTGTCAAACCACCAAATACAAGAAGACCAGCTGGAAGACCAAAGATAGGTAGATACAAACATGTATCTGAAAATATATGTGACGCCCCCAAAATCAGGTATACATCACCCATCTTGGGTCGTCAGATACATAGTACAGAATACAAATATAACTTACTAATACAACTGTCGTGTACAATACGATAAAACATAAACTGTGAGTTTGAATACAAATATTATCTTCTAGAGAGTATTCATACTCAAAAGGAGTCCTCATTACATTTATTAACACAACATTACATAGAATAGTGAGGACTACTAACTAATACTATCATTCGGACCATCACTCCGTTCCCCGACTTGCCCCAGCTACGTTCTCATTTCCTGAAGAGAACAGTGAAAGAAAGGGTGAGCTCAACTAGCCCAGTAAGAAATATTATGACTAAGATAATGCAGAATAAATTATCATTAGCCTTCAACAATGTTAAACTGATAAAATATAATAGACATCAAGTTTAACTGCAGCGGAACAAGCAATCCATTAAAAGAGTCAAGTAGAAAATAAACTCTACTATCTTTTATGATTTAAAAGATTTTTCAACACTGTGATCGCTGGGACTCAGCTTAATAAAATAATCCACATCATCGAATCACCCCTGCACTACGGCCAAGGATATTCGTGTATTCATTAATGGTCATGATCATGCCAACAACTGTCCATCAACGCACTACGGGCCAATGAGGACTTTTACCACATCATTTGTAACATTACGGTCATGATTATACCGAATAATCCCTGGTCATAATCATACCAAGTCCATCTATGCACTACAGGCTACAGATGACTTTTAACATTTTATAAACATGAGGATGATGACAATGATATAAGAATTCAATAAAACAAGTTCAAGAATTAATTTATCCAAGAATTAACAACGTCCAAATTGTCAACATGATACTGCTTTGTGGAGTAAAATTCAAGAATGCTTAGAAGAATATTTTCATAAAAAGATACTGGATGAAACGCAATTATCAAGGATATTCCACAAATTTCATGGAGTATAGAAATCAAAACTTAACCAACTGAGTATAATAAAGAATGGAATAACAAAAGAAATCACCATGCATGCGATAGACCGCACAGACAGGTTATTCCCATAGAATAATAAATAATGGAACCAGGTCCGGTGTAAAACGCACAGACAGGATATTCCAACAGAATAATAATAAAGACGGAACCAGGTCCGGTGTAAAAACACAGACAGGATGTTCCAACAGAATAATAACAAAGATGGAACCAGGTCCGGTGCAAAACACACAGACAGGATGTTCCAACAGAATAATAATAAAGACGGAACCAGGTCCGGTGTAAAACACACGGACAGGATGTTCCAACAGAATAATAATAAAGACGGAACCAGGTCCGGTGTAAAACACACGGACAGGATGTTCCAACAGAATAATAAAAGAATGTCACCAAGTATAGGGTAGACCGCGTATACAGGTTATTCCAACAGAATAATAAGAAATGGAATAACAAAAGTTCTCTTCATGAATAAGAAAGAATAACACCCCTTACCGTTTTAAAGAAGAGCTGAAATAAGGAAGTAGTTAAGTAGCAGAATACTCTTCTTCTCTCTTTCTATAGTTTCTCTCTATAGTTTCTCTCTCTAGAGTTCAGTGAATTCGTAAGGAATAATGAAGGAATGAGCTACTATTTATAGAAAAATAGAATGCATAGTAACTAATCTATGAACGGTCCAGATTGACTACTTTAATCTGACGGTCCATATTTAAAGAAAAATCTTTTAAATAAAATATAATATATTCTATTTATAGAATAACTTTAATAAAGTATTCTGTTTTATATAAAAAGATGTTTCTGTTTTATTACGTTAATAATACGAATAAAACAAAACTCATTATCGCTAAATAATTCATATTATTAACTGACAATAATTGAATCAAACTGAGTGACTTCTCACATAAGCATTAATAATCAATACCGTGTGCTACTATGCAACCACACGTACTTTTACTACCGAGTAGTTCAACAGTATCAATGGTAAAACTTCCGCCGTTATTTTTAATAAAATATTTTTGTCGTTTTCTCAATCCGACAATAATTCCGTTGTGGGGTCCACCAATGATTGTGTCGTTGTACGAATATTCTCTGTTAAAACGAATATTCCCCGACCAATCGAATATTATATAACAACTTGCGTACTTTGCAAAATTTATAAATATTACCCACAACTATAACATTATATCAAATTAACTCCATAATATTCAAAAATGATATTTATAGAAAATTCATCTTTATTTATAAAAGTTGGGGTCTTACAACCTCCCCTTTTTATGAAATTTTGCCCTCAAAATTAGGGTACGTACCTGGTATGTCGAAGAGGTAAAGATACCTTGATTTCATTTCAGATTCTAACTCCTAAGTCATTTCCTCAACATCGTGGTTTCTCCACAAAACTTTGACTTGAGGTATAACCTTGGAGCATAGAATATGTTCCTTCTTATCCAAGATTTGAACAGGAACTTCTTCATACGTCAAATCATCCGCTATTTCGTCTGGTTCTAACTCAATAATGTGGTTCGGGTCTTCCACATATTTGCATAACATGGATATGTGAAAAACGTTATGAACACGAGACATACTTGGCGGTAAAGCGAGTCTATAAGCCACAGTTCCTACTCGATCGAGGATTAAAAATGGACCGATGAATCGAGGATTGAGCTTTCCTCTTTTTCCAAATCTCGTAACTCCTTTCCATGGAGCAACACGTAAGAACACATGATCTCCTATATCAAATTCCACGTCCTTTCGATGAAGATCAACATAACTCTTTTGTCGATCTTGTGAGGTTTTTATACGTTATCGGATCATTTGAATCTTTTCTGTTGTCATACGTACCAACTCCAGTCCCAACAACGTTGCTTCACCCACCTCATCCCAGCATACTGGAGAACGACATTTTCTTCCATACAATGCTTCGAATGGAGCCATGCCAATACTTGCTTGATAACTGTTGTTGTAGGAAAATTCCACCAATGGTAAGAACTTGTCCCAACTTCCCTTGAAGTCAAGGACACAGAGTCTTAATAAATCTTCTAGAGTTTGAATAGTCCTCTCTGATTGTCCGTCCGTCTGAGGATGATATGCCGAACTAAATCGTAAATCGTGAGGTGAATCTTGGGTCTCGATCAGAAACTATGGATACTGGCATACCATGCAGTCTTACAATCTCGTTTATGTATATATGAGCAAGACGTTCAAGTGTATAAGTTTCTCGTATCGGTAAAAAATGAGCAGACTTGGTCAATCTATCAACAATGACCCAAATCGCATCTATACCTTGAGAAACCTTAGGAAGACCGGTAACGAAATCCATGGTAATGTGCTCCCACTTCCATTCTAGAATTTCAAGTGGTTGCAATGGACCTTTTGGTACTTGATGCTCTGCTTTGACTCGTTGACAAGTTAAACACCTTGAGATAAACAGCGCTATCTCTCTCTTCATATTGCTCCACCAAAATGTATGACGAAGATCATGATACATTTTGGTACTTCCAGGATGGATTGCAAACGGTGTGTTGTGCGCCTCCATCATGATTTCATACTTTAAATCAGGGTTGTTAGGAACACAAAGTCTGGAGTTGACTTGAAGTATTCCTTCTTCATCGATTCTTGCTTCTGGCATAGCACCTTCTTGCACTTTCTTCCTCATACGCATCAGCTCCAGGTCTGTAGCTTGAGCAGCTTTAACTTTATCGATTAAAGTTGGTTCTACTCGTATATTCGCCATCATCACATGGGTCCCTGGAGTCTTTAACTCTATCTCTATCCTTTGCAAGTCACACAAAATGGGCCTTTGTGTTGACAATATTGCACTCGTACTTGCATATGATCTTCTACTCAATACGTCAGCTACCACGTTCGCTTTTCCAGGATGGTATTGAATGGTATGATCATAATCTTTCAACAGTTCAAGCCAACGTCGTTGTCGCATGTTGAGTTCCTTTTGAGTGAAGAAATATTTGAGGCTTTTATGATCCGTAAAGATCTCCACCTTCTCCCCATACAAGTAATGCCTCTAAAATTTAAGTGCAAAGACAACAGCTGCCAACTCTATATCATGAGTAGGATAATTCCTCTCATATTTCTTGAGTTGTCTTGATGCATAGGCTATGACTTTTCCATGTTGCATGAGAACGCATCCCAACCCTTTGCTCGAAGCATCACTGTAGATGACAAATCCCTCCGAGCCAGATGGTATTGTTAGAACAGGTGCTGAAATGAGTCTCCTCTTGAGTTCTTAAAAACTCTGCTCACATTCTTCGCTCCAACCGAACTTTGTATCTTTCCGAGTCAGCTGAGTTAATGGAGTAGCGATTCGAGAAAATCCTTCCACGAATCTCCGATAATAACCAGCTAAACCAAGAAAGCTACGTACTTCGGTCACTGATTTAGGTTACTCCCAGCTTTGAATAGCTTCAATCTTTGCCGGGTCAACCGATATTCCACGACTTGATACTACGTGCCCAAGGAATGCTACCTCCTCCAGCCAGAACTCGCATTTCTTCAACTTGGCATAAAGCTTGTATTCACGAAGCTTTTGGAGTACCAGCCTCAAGTGTTGCTCATGATCTTCACGGCTTTTGGAATAAATAAGGATGTCATCAATAAAGGCGACCACAAAGTGATCCAAATATTCCTTGAATACCCGTTTCATCATATCCATGAAGGCAGCAGGAGCATTTGTCAATCCAAAGGACATGACTAGGAATTCATAATGCCTGTACCGAGTTTTGAAAGCCGTCTTTGGAATATCCTCAGTTCTAACCTTCAGCTGATGATATCCAGAACGAAGATCGATCTTTAAAAAGAATTGTGCTCCTTGCAACTGGTCAAACAGGTCATCAATACGTGGCAATGGGTACCTGTTTTTGATGGTGACATGATTCAACTCCCGATAATCAATACAAAGTCGCATA
This sequence comes from Panax notoginseng, assembly GCA_016801055.1. Lineage (NCBI taxonomy): Eukaryota > Viridiplantae > Streptophyta > Magnoliopsida > Apiales > Araliaceae > Panax > Panax notoginseng. The sequence continues at coordinate 141,550,850 of CM029021.1, forward strand.
CTCCCATCTTTCTTCTTCACGAATAGCACAGGCGCACCCCAAGGAGAAGTACTAGGATGAATAAAGTCAATGTCTAATAATTCCTGCAGTTGGATATTAACTCCTGAAGTTCAATAGGAGCCATTCGATATGGGGCTTTGGAAATGGGTTTTGTACCGGGTTCAAGGTCGATACAAAATTTAATTTCACGCTCTGGGGGTAGGCCAGGAAGTTCTTCAGGGAATACGTCAGGGAATTTATTAACAATAGAAATATCATTCAAAACTGACGTATTTTTGTTTAGATCCGTGACATGAGCTAAGAAAGCTTGACATCCGTTTTTCAATAAACGAATAGCTTTATGGCTTGAGATGACAGCGATTAATTTTAATGGTTTGGTTGCTTGAATTCGCATAATAGGTCGATTAGGAATATGAAAGCTAACAACCTTACGAAAATAATCAATTTTTGCATGATGAGTAGTTAACCAATCAATCCCTAGAATCACGTCAAATGCAAGTATTTTTAATGAAATCAGATCGACAGGTAATGTGTGGGTACCAAATTGAACCAAACAAGACTTATAAACCGTGGATGTAATGAAGGTTTCTCCCAATGGAGTTTCAACAGATAAATCAAAGTCTAATTTCTCCGGAGTCAAATTTAATCGATGAGCGCAAGTAGGAGAAATAAAAGAATGGGTAGAACCGGTATCAAATAAAGTATAGACTTCGTTAGAGTTTATGATAAGCTTACCCGTGATGACCTCATTCGGGTTCCTTGCTTTCTGGGAGGTCACAACAAACGCTCTCCCTTGCACTATCGATTTTGACTTTTCTGGGACGGCCTTTGGTGTCTCCATCTTGGCTGAACTTGTTTTTGGTAAACGATAAAATCGAGCTAAATGACCTTCTCTTCCACAATTATAACATGCTTTAGACGGCATCGCGCAGTTTGGACTGATGTGCCCCTCCCCTCCGCATTTGAAACATATGATAGGTGGTCGTTCTCCTTCCTTAACAACGGGTGCTGGTGCTGACGTCTTTCCATCATTGTTGAATCTTCTCTTCTTGAAATGACCATTCTTATTATTTTGGCCCTGATTACCACCGAAGTGGTTACCATTTCTGTCCTGTTGATTCCCTCCACGCTTGTTGTCACCGCTTCGATGACTGCTCTCACTGGTATTATTATTTTGCCGACTGCTCTCTTTTGGTTGCGTTGACTCGTTATCGCGCTCCACTAACTGAGCCCTATTCACAACATTTGAATACAAATACAGTTTATGAGAGATAAGATGTTGACGTATCTCAGGTTTCAATCCTCGCAAAAACATTCGCGTCATTCGCTCTTCATTATCCACCAAGTGGGACGCAAACCGGGACAACTCAGCAAATATAGCCTATACTGCGACACGGTCATATTATTCTGCTCCATTTTGATGAACTCCACCTCCTTCATGTGATGAACACTTTCAGGAAAGTATTTTTCATTGAACAGCTCTTGGAACTTCTCCCAAGACATCTTCAGTGCGGCAGGTTGAGTACGCTTAATCGATTCCCACCAGTAATCTGCCTCTCCTCGCAACATAAAGGCGGCAAAGGGAACCTTTTGCTCCTCGGAGCATCCCAAGACATCAAATATCTTGGTAATCTGCTTTATCCATGTTTCCGCTATAAGTGGTTTTGGCTCTCCCTTAAACTTTGGTGGTCCCAACTCCTTGAACTGTTTAGCGGTGACCGTCCGAGAGTTTTCAGTGTTTTTACCTATATTTTGGACAGGAGCCGCTCTCGCCTGCTGTTGCATGAACTGCATAAAGTTTCTGAAAATTCCATCATTCATCATCTGGTCAGTGTTGTTGTTTGCATGAGGATTGTCACCTTCCTGATGCACATTATCCTGATTATTGATATGTGGAGAATCAATAGTCGCCTGTGCTCCATTGCTATTCTCAACATTCTCAGATGCCATTTTCAGATATTGCCACAAAATAAAAGTTAATTGATATGTCATATATTATCCTTATATTATGACCGACCAATTAAATACCATGCAAATAAACTTAGGTAGGTCATACTAGCGAAGGAATTCCTCATCTCTCCCCTCCTAGTTCTATTCTCACATCTTAGCCAGGGATCATATCCCTAAGCTCTGATACCAACTGTGACGCCCCCAAAATTAGGTATATATCACCCATCTTGGGTCGTCAGATACATAGTACAGAATACAAATATAACTTACTAATACAACTGTCGTGTACAATACGATAAAACATAAACTGTGAGTTTGAATACAAATATTATCTTCTAGAGAGTATTCATACTCAAAAGGAGTCCTCATTACATTTATTAACACATCATTACATAGAATAGTGAGGACTACTAACTAATACTATCATTCGGACCATCACTCCGTTCCCCGACTTGCCCCAGCTACGTTCTCATTTCCTGAAGAGAACAGTGAAAGAAAGGGTGAGCTCAACTAGCCCAGTAAGAAATATTATGACTAAGATAATGCAGAATAAATTATCATTAGCCTTCAACAATGTTAAACTGATAAAATATAATAACATCAAGTTTAACTGTAGCGAAACAAGCAATCCATTAAAAGAGTCAAGTAGAAAATAAACTCTACTATCTTTTATGATTTAAAAGATTTTTCAACAATGTGATCGCTGGGACTCAGCTTAATAAAATAATTCACATCATCGAATCACCCCTGCACTACGGCCAAGGATATTCGTGTATTCATTAATGGTCATGATCATGCCAACAACTGTCCATCAACGCACTACGGGCCAATGAGGACTTTTACCACATCATTTGTAACATTACGGTCATGATTATACCGAATAATCCCTGGTCATAATCATACCAAGTCCATCTATGCACTACAGGCCACAGATGACTTTTAACATTTTATAAACATGAGGATGATGACAATGATATAAGAATTCAATAAAACAAGTTCAAGAATTAATTTATCCAAGAATTAACAACGTCCAAATTGTCAACATGATACTGCTTTGTGGAGTAAAATTCAAGAATACTTAGAAGAATATTTTCATGAAAAGATACTGGATGAAACGCAATTATCAAGGATATTCCACAAATTTCATGGAGTATAGAAATCAAAACTTAACCAACTGAGTATAATAAAGAATGGAATAACAAAAGAAATTACCATGCATGCGATAGACCGCACAGACAGGTTATTCCCACAGAATAATAAATAATGGAACCAGGTCCAGCGTAAAACGCACAGACAGGATATTCCAACAGAATAATAATAAAGACGGAACCAGGTGCGGTGTAAAAACACAAACAGGATGTTCCAACAGAATAATAATAAAGACGGAACTAGGTCCGGTGTAAAACACACAGACAGGATGTTCCAACAGAATAATAACAAAGACGAAACCAGGTCTGGTGCAAAACACACAGACAGGATGTTTCAACAGAATAATAATAAAGACGGAACCAGGTCCGGTGTAAAACACACGGACAGGATGTTCCAACAGAATAATAATAAAGACGGAACCAGGTCCGGTGTAAAACACACGGACAGGATGTTCCAACAGAATAATAAAAGAATGTCACCAAGTATAGGGTAGACCGCGTATACAAGTTATTCCAACAGAATAATAAGAAATGGAATAACAAAAGTTCTCTTCATGAATAAGAAAGAATAACACCCCTTACCGTTTTAAAGAAGAGCTGAAATAAGGAAGTAGTTAAGTAGCAGAATACTCTTCTTCTTTCTCTCTATAGTTTCTCTCTATAGTTTCTCTCTCTAGAGCTCAGTGAATTCGTAAGGAATAATGAAGGAATGAGCTGCTATTTATAGAAAAATAGAATGCATAGTAACTAATCCATGAACGGTCCAGATTGATTACTTTAATCTGACGGTCCATATTTAAAGAAAAATCTTTTAAATAAAATATAATATATTCTATTTATAGAATAACTTTAATAAAGTATTTTGTTTTATATAAAAAGATGTTTCTGTTTTATTACGTTAATAATACGAATAAAACAAAACGTCATTATCGCTAAATAATTCATATTATTAACTGACAATAATTGAATCAAACTGAGTGACTTCTCACATAAGCATTAATAATCAATACCGTGTGCTACTATGCAACCACACGTATTACTGTACTTTTACTACCGAGTAGTTTAACAGTATCAATGGTAAAACTTTCACCGTTATTTTTAATAAAATATTTTTATCGTTTTCTCAATCCGACAATAATTCCGTTGTGGGGTCCACCAATGATTGTGCCGTTGTACGAATATTTCCTGTTAAAACGAATATTTCCCGACCAATCGAATATTATATAGCAACTTGCGTACTTTGCAAAATTTATAAATATTACCCACAACTATAACATTATATCAAATTAACTCCATAATATTCAAAAATGATATTTATAGAAAATTCATCTTTATTTATAAAAGTTGGTGTCTTACAATAAAGTTCAAAATAAATACAGCAGATGCCAAGAAAAAGGACACAACAGCAAAACATGCAATAATCCACCAATTTTGAGACCAAGAAAGTTTTGATATAATACAGCATCAAAACAATTGTAACAAACTCCTTGAAGTTTACTATGGTTGCTCAATAGCCATACATATTGTAATCATTTTATTTGTGTAAGAAAAACAAATTTATCTTGCACAGTATTGAAAGATGATTATTTTCATTAATTTACTTTTAACATAAAGTAATTCTATCTTCAAATAACAATATACATAAAAGACAAACATGTCATAATTGGTTAACTAATTTGTAATTCTTCTTTATGACAATCTGGTTACCCACTAAAATTAAATTGGTTACCTTGGTATGCATATTTGGCAACCAACTATATCATATAAAAAGTAGATGGTTTTAAGCTTGATAATTGTTTTTTGTAATTTTTTTTAATTATTATTTTTTAAGCATAAACAATAAATTGTATACATTTCTTTGGATGCTTGGCTACACTCTAAACCTTAAAAAACACATAGAATCAATAATTGCTTAACTAATTTTTAAATTACTAGAACTATTTGGTTACCCACAAATACTAATGATTGTAATAGTAACCAACATTATTTGGTAACCTTTGTATGACTGTTTGCAAACCATCTGAAGCAGAAAGATAAATACATGAAAGAAATTGTTAATTGTCCTAAAATTTACTGTTAGAACTGTTTAGTTACCAACAACAAATATTGTTACCTTTGTATGCAAATTTGGCAACCAACTGTACCATATTAAGAACAGATGTTTTTAAGCTTGATAATTGTTTTGTATTTTATTTTTATTACTATTTTTTAAGCATAAAAAAATAAAATATATACATAACTATAACTATTTGGTCACCCACAAATACTGATGATCATAACAGTAACCAACATTATTTGGTAACCTTTGTATGATTGTTTCCAACAAACTGAACCATAAAAAACAAATACATGATACAAATTATTAACTGTTTTTAGAATTTACTGTTAGGACTGATTGGTTACCAAAAACAATTAAAATTGTTACCTTTGTAGGCAAATTTGGCAACCAACTGAACCATAAAAAAAATATTTACAATATTATTTGTAAAAATAAAAAATAAGACAAAAACTAGTTTTGGGCAAATTTGGCAACCAACTGTACCATATTAAGAACAGATATTTTTAAGCTTGATAATTGTTTTGTAATTTATTTTTATTACTATTTTTTAAGCATAAAAAAATACAATTTATACATAACTATAACTATTTGGTCAACCACAAATATTGATGATCATAACAGTAACCAACATTATTTGGTAACCTTTGTATGACTGTGTCCAACAAACTGAACCATAAAAAACAAATACATGATACAAATTGTTAACTGTTATTAGAATTTACTGTTAGGACTGATTGGTTACCAAAAATAATTAAAATTGTTACCTTTGTATGCAAATTTGGTAACCAACTGAATTATAAAAAAAATATTTACAATATTATTTGTAAAAATAAAATACAAAACAAAAAAACAACAATGTGAACCAACAAAACTATATCATACTTCTAATAATAAAAATTAATACATCATTCCATCATCAAAATATTTACAAAGCGTTTCACAGTCAATAACCAAATCAAATGGTATCAAATGTCCAAAAAAAAATAACATGATGCATAACCAAACTAGTCTTCACTAACGAATCTGCCTGGGTATTCTGAATCAGATTCATATCCGCCTACTTGCTTATTCCTCGCATGAATGAACAAGTTGACGCATAGTTTCTTGCGGTATTGAATGATTGGAAATGGATTTGGCATTTCAAAAATCTGATTGTGAAGAATATGTTCCGCAAAAGAAATAGTAAACATTCCGCAATCACTGAAAAAACAATCAAGATATAAAGCAAATCAAAACAAACATCATAATATATGGAAAACTAAAAAAATAGAAACAATGTAAACTTACCCATCAATTTGTTCAGGTAAACCCTCAGCAAATTCAAGATCAATAATATCATGTTCTCCTTTGGTGCGATATGGTTCACTATTGAAATCAATATCAGATCTATTCTTCCAAAAACCGTATCTAGACAATATTATGGGTAGAATGAAAATATACGGCTCACACACATCCATAATATTTGTTCGCATGATATTCCTATTCTGTTGTAGAGAATTATAAACTACTAACACTCTACGATGCACATCAAAAACTAGCAAAAATCAATGACCAGGAACTGTCATATGAACGGGAAACATGACAAAATCAACGGCAACCCACGGTGTGTTTACATCCATAAAAAAGCCATGAATATACTCAGCCACATAACTATTGCCCAACAATAGATTCTTGTCACCATTTTTATTACAATATTCCCCATATAGATTAGTCAACTTGACATGGAACCAACAATTTGTTGTTGTGGCCCTTATTCGAATATTGTTCGAGTGTCTAGCCAGTTTACGCATGTAATACAAACAGATGTTGATGTGCTGAACCAAAAATAAAACCAGAATAACAATCAGAGATAAATAAATAAAAAAGAAAAACTAAACTTTAAAAAAATAGTATCCAATACAGACACATATAGTAACCAAAATAATAAAATAAGGTAACTGAAACTAACAAACATAATTACAAAAAGAGTAAAAAAAGTCACATCATCATCAAGCCACTAACCAGGGGTCTTCAGCTTGTAAAACCACATTTTTGAGGATATTGACACTGTTGACGCCCCTAAAATAGGTTCATTTAACCCAACCCATTCTGAGTCGTCAAATACATGGTACAGAAAATAACTACAATTTTATTAACACAATTGTAGTGCAAAATACGACAACACAAATATTGTCATCTAGACAGTATTAAAACTCAAATGGAGTCCTCATTATAATTATTGATACACTATTTTACAAAATAGTGAGGACTACTAAAATAACTATCTTGAACCATCACTCCATACCCCGACTAGTTCCTGCTATATTCTCGTCTCCTGAGAAGAAAAATAGAAAAAAAAGGAAAAGGGTGAGCTCAACTAGCCCAGTAAAGAATATTATGACTAAGATAATATAGAACAAATTATCGTTAGTCTTCAACAGGAAAAAATCTAATAGAATATAATAGACAACAAATTTTTGATCAACAACTGCAACTGAAACAATAATTCATTAGAAGAGTTAAGTAGAGAATGAAATCTACTATCATTTATGAATTTAAAAGTCCATCATCGATATTGTATCCCTGTAACATCAATCAATATACATCTTGAATCAAATATTCATCTTTGCACTACGGGCCAAAGATATTCATTTGTATCACCAGTTGGTCAAGTTCATCTCAACACCTGTTCATCTTTGCACTACGGGCCAAAGATATTCATCAGAAAATCATTCATCTTTGCACTACAGGCCAAAGATATTCAGTAATATCATCATTTAGGATTGAGGATGATGAAAAATATTTTAAATAAAACGAATCCAGTGAGACAAAAGAACAAATATTAGGTATTCGTACTTTTAGAAAATCCAAGTTCAAAAATACTTCATAATAAACTATTGTGGAGCAGAATTCAAAAATAAAGATCAAAACATAGATCCAATCAATGATAGGAACCATAACAGATAATCTTGGACACAGAAAAGAAAATTAATTTTTTTTGTGAATAGTATCGTATTCATGAATAGTATCGTATACGTGAATAGTGTCGTATACGTGAATAGTAAATTCGACACAAAAAGGTAGAAATTTCACAAGAAAAATCATCATACTTTGTGAATAGTACTCGTGAATAGTTACTCATGAATAGTAACTTGTGAATAGTAACTCATAAATAGTAACTCGTGAATAGTAACTCGACATGAAAAGACAAGAATTTCACGAGAAAAATCTTACAAATATTTCGGCATAATGATATTGAAAAATATAATATCATTTATAAAAAAATAACATCCCTTACCTCCGAAAAGACAGTACTTCTGACTTGAATACTGGATATAGTGTTGAAGGAACTTGCACCGTATAGCAACACTCAAAATATCAAAATACTCACAAGAATACGCTCGATAATATAGAGAGAGAAAACTTTAGTTTCTGGTGTGATTTTTAATTCTAACCTAAGCACCCTATTTATAGGAAAATGCTTAGAACACCAAAGAAGAAAATTTAATATAATATTAATATAAATAAAAAATTTTCAAGCCCACCTTAGAAAATCTGAATTCAACTCATTTACCACACATGTGGGGCCCACCAATAATGAAAAATATGTTTTTATCATTTAATGCAACAAAATCAATTCAGACCCAATATTTCGGAACTTCAATAATTCATAATAAATAGTCCTTTTATCAGAAAAAATTGAATCTTATGTCCAATCCATAGGAAATTCAATTCTCTACAACTTTATAAGTTTAAGTTTTTTTAAATTGCAAACAGAAATTGACCGAAATCCATATACGGGTGATTTTACAGGCTATAATCAAATTTCAGTCAAAAAGGGGGTCCATCAACACACAAAACATGTGTTAAATATTTTTTAAAACAAAAATACTCTTCCTCCTCATTTATTCATATATCACACATTCATTGTAAAAACTTCACCATTATTATATTATTATAATATAATAATATATTTAAATCAAATATTTTATCAGAAAAGATAAAATATCAATTTTTAACATTTGTCACTTTAAAAAAATTTCTTCATCTATATCCACATAAAATGAATATTTTTCTTATCATATAAATCAATAATTAATTATTCACAAATAATATTACAGAATCACAATACTGACAACCAGGCCGTTCTCAGGAAAGAGGGAGCTTTCCAATAAGGATTTCTCCTTACTGACGCGTAATTTGGTGACCAAACCTCTCCTTAGACAGAACTTTCTAGACATTACCAATAATGCTATCTAATAATATTATTAAAATAATATGAATTATTGATCTGATAATGAGAAATACTGTGTAGTGACAATTATTTAAACAATAATAATATAAAATATCAACGTAGCAATTATTGAATCAATAAAATAAAATATTGAGCAGTAATTACTGTAACAATTATTGAGTAGTGCCTTCTTACGTAAGAATCAATAATTGGTGCAATACATTGTGCTACTGTGTTTTAACCATCGGGTATTCCAACAGTATTAACGGTAATAACTACGCCGTTATTTATAAACAACTTATACTTGTCGTTTTCTTCATCTAATCACTTTTCATTATGGGGCTCACACAAGGTTGCGCCGTCATACGAATATTCCCCGACAGTAAGAATATTCCACGACCAAACGAATATTCACCGACAAAAATGAATATTTTATAACCACTTGCTTATTTAAATTATTTGCGCATTTTACCCATAACTAACCACATTAATCAAATCAACCCTTATTATTTTAAAATAATAATTAGAGAAATTAAATCTTTATTTATAAAAAATTGGGGTCTTACAGACACAGACCCAAATCTAAAGGAAGGCTCGATTTTGTCATGGTTTCCCGCAAATTTTTCAATCCTTCAAAACAATAACATATTGGAAAGAGAAAAGAAATGATTTTATCTCCTAGAAAAAACATAATATAAATATATTAAACTCCAATAAACATACATTTCTCTGTTATTTAAGCCAATTCTAAACCACTACTCAAACATAACATCTTCAAATTTTGAAGGCATACCCATACAAACATCTGGAAATACAGACAGTCCTCTGCGTAATGGTCTATCATCCACAACAGAAGAAGTTGAATCAGCTGAAACGAACTTTGACGTATAAGGACTCTTCAACACAGCACTCTTCGCAGACATACGAACAGGCCTACCAAGTGGTTTAGATGCAGTTTTCTCAACTTTAACATAATGGAGTAAATCCTGTGTCTTTAAAACCATCTCATCAAGTAGCGACCTGTCTGGTGCTTCAATTTTACTACCCTTTACTGTTTTTCAAGACATGACACAAAAAATAATTACAATATCAAATTAAAAATACAAAACAGAATCAATAGTAACATAAACACTGTAGTAAAGTAACTAATACAACATGTAAAGGTAACTACTGTTGAAAAAAATTACAAACCTCAATGGGGGTAAAAACAACAATTTCTTTTCCACTAGACTGAATTAAAATATCAAAACTTGGAATGTCATTGATCTTTTCAGCCTGTTAAAAAAAACATATAATTGATCAATATAAGACGTAAAAATATAACATAAAAAAACAAAAAAAATGCTTAACCATTTCATCCTCAACATCAATGTGAACCCCTCTAGGAGTAAAAAAAACAATCTATTTCCCATCAGAATTTAAATTGTCAGTCTTGTTCTCAATCTATAAAAAAAACATAAAAAAATCAGCATTTACTTAATAAATATGAAACACAAATGAAAATCAAACATATATGTAAACCTTTGCATCGTCTTCTTCAAACTTAATCCCACCAACCCCACCAACATCAGCATCAACACTTCCATGAAACTGTTTTGCATTGTCGGGAACTTCAACTACAACATCATCCTCAACGGTCATAATATCATCAACTATAGCATTAACATTGCCACCATCAACATTCTCATCCAACTCAACATCATCATCATCATCATCATCATCATCAACAGTTACATTTCTCCGTTTGCTATAACTAGACTAGCCATATAATTACTTTCTAAACATCTTCTTTATGTCCCTACAAATCTGAATATGAAACACTTGCAATTGATCTTTTAATTCAACACCCAAATTCTCAATTTCTTTCTTCACTTCCATCACCTTCCCTTCCAAAGGCTTCACCCGTGCATCAATAATTTTTTTCACATCGGAAAGAGAAAACATAAGGTCTTTAACCTTCTTTGATGATTCAACTTTAATATCAGAAATTTTGGCTCCACTATCACTTCCACTGAAAAAAATGTAAAACCACCTAAATCCAACCGCACCTTCTCATCCTCCGTAGGAACAAGATTTTGAATAATCAACTGAAACATATTAATAGCAACAAATATACCATGTCAGAAACATTGAACATAAAACAGAAACAAGACAATACACAAAAAATATATATATATAAGTCAGTAACTAATAACATATATAAAGGTAACCAAATATAATGTAAATGGTAACCAGCATTCTTGACCAGAACCAAAAACCAGGTCATTCAACTTCTCATTCTGAGGAGCCTTTCCTAACTCCCTCCATCTAAATAATCTGAATTCTGAAACATGATCATCAATACAAAAGCCCCTGACTTTCAATGTGGGAATTATTTCAAACAAAAAAACTTGAAAAACATAAGGCAATCCATTAAGCTTGTAAGATTTACAATAACTTTCCCTGTAAAAATTGTATATCACCCAACCATACGTATCCTTCTTTACATGTCCCTTTACAGCAAGTGATAGTGAATTCTTTGTCTGTTCAAAAGTAACTTTTCCCCACAGATAACTTTCAATATCCCCATAAGACAAAAAGTTAAACAAAGCTTCATCAACATAATTGTCAAAAACAGTAGCTAATATGAAATCAAAAACCAAGAAAATGATAGACATCCTAACTGCCTCATCATCATCATCAAAAAAAGCACTCCTATATATCTTCCCTATACTAGAACGGGTTACAACCTCATTTCCAAAAAATTTCTCCACCAACAAATTTTCAATCCCCTTGAAACCATCAATGTCTTCATCTCCTTACTAATTTAAACCAGAAATTAAACAAAATTTAAGCAATCCAAACCTTACCCTTCTCTCACTAAATATAAACCACATTTCCCCGTTATCCCTTTGATAAACTTCCCTAATCAAAGCATGATGGATTATCTGTGAAAACATCTGGGGCTACCCAAAATCTAAAAATTTTCCAAAACAAGACGACTTAAACTTTTTCAACTGTACTTCAGACAATTTATTCTTAATAATATTTTGCACTTCCATATCACACCAATAAATAACTTTTGTTGTAAAGTTTCGATGATGCTCCTCATAGAATAGATCCCAAATCTGAAAATGCAATAAATTACATTACAAACACATTAACCAAATCAAAATAGAACACCTATAAAACTTAAAACCAAAACTATTAAATCAACAATATCCAAATACACTAACAATAGTAACCAAATAATATCAGCAAGTGACCAAAACCCAAATTAATCATACTATTTAATATATAACAAATTATATACTAACAAATTTAGAAAATAATACTAACAATACATCCACTCGGAAATAACATAACCATTTTACCACATACAGTATAAACATTCATCAATCTCCAACTCTATTGTAATAAAATACATTTTAACAACTATGTAATCATCAGTTTCCAAACATTTAAATATTGATAACCAAAATTAAATTTGCAAGTTACCAACACAACATAATTAACCGATATAATGACAATAATGTAATCTAGTGACCAAAACAGAATATATTAGTATCTGACACTCAAATCGGAATGAATACAATAATGTTAACAACTACAATTTGAACAATCCTTAAAACAACTCCAACTCTAATGTAATATAATACATTTTAATAACTATGTAATCATCAGTTTCCTAACATATAAATGTTGGTAACCAAAACTCAATTAGCAAGTTACCAACAGAACATAATCAACCTGTATAATCACAATAATGTAATCTAGTGACCAAAATAGAATATACTAGTTTCTGAAACTCCACTCGGAATGGAAACAATAATTTTATCAAACAACAACTTCAACAATAATGACACTACTCAGAAACAAAATAAACAACACCATACACCAAAACATCACCATACACAAAAACAAAAACACAAGTAACCAAAAACAACTAAAAAATCTATATTCTTAAAAAAAAAAAAAATAACAAACCTTCAAATGTTTTTGCCGGGGAACAATTTTTCGGTTATGAGCTTCAACTTCATCTTCTTCCCCAGCTTTTTTTGGAGAACCTTTAAAATCAGAGTCGATATATACCAATGATTTAGCCTTCTTATTCGTATGTCTCCCCAGTTTCTTATCTTCAACATCTGATTTCACCACTAACTTCTTCCCTTGTTTTGAAGACTTTGACATACTATCCTTCACCTTTACATATGTCCTCAAATCCTTCATATAATCATCATCCCTAACTCGTTTACTCTTCCTATCACTCTTCTTATCCCCCATTCCCTCCATGCTCTTCCTCGTAGACACCATCACAAACAAAAACAAAATAAATCAAAAAATGTAGAACCACTAAATGAGAACAAACCGAACAACTTACAAATAATCATGAAGTAAAGAAGAATACGACAACGACGAACTAAAGAACCAAACGCCGACAACGAATCTCTACCGGGAAGAACGACCGCCGACTTCTCAGAAGAAAATGGTTTTGCTTAAAAAGTTCCCAAGACACAGAATAAGGGTTTCCAAAGGAAAAAGAGACAAACAAAGATAAAAATAAAATTTAAATTGAAACACGAGCCCACTATCCCACAAAAAGCGTGAACAGTTTATTTTTTAAAAAAATGAATTGCCATGTCATCAGCACATTAAATAACACAACAAAATTAAAGGAATAATTATTATTCACTAATAATGTAAACAAAAATTTATATGCATTAATTGTGTAAATATTTAATGAGTGCACTATTGTTATAATTATTTTTTTAAATGTCATATAAATTGTAATTGTTCCTATTAAATATAGGTAATATGATTTTAGTTCCTTAACTGACCCTATAATTATCTTATGTAACCCAAAACCAATTCAAACTTATTTTTTGCCAGTTCTAAGTCACTATATATTGCCGATTAAAAAAGAAGAATTAAGTTACTTTAATATAGGTGTACGTACGCAGTAGCCTTTGTTTAAGAAAGTTGAAGACAATTCTAGACAAGTACTACCTCAATTTCATAATAATAACCGTTTAAGCACATAAATTAAAAAAATTATTTAATATTATCATTTAATAATTAAAATTAAATGATTAAAATGTAAAACTCTTTTGGATTAAAAACTAGTAGTAAAATGTAAAACACTTCTTGATTTAAAACTGACAAACGACATAATTAATTAGGTCATAAAAAAAACTCTTCTCTCGGAAACTCACTCGCAAGAATCAATTTCTCTTATTTCCCCTTTGCTTCTCCTTTCTATTTATATCCTTGCTTTAAAGAGACGAAGGATGAGAATATTAGCCTCGCCTTTTATCTCTTTAGTTTTTAACCAAATTGGAAATAATGTGAGAGAAGTTGGATAAGTTATACATACATATATATAGTTCCAACTTTACCCTTGTTGGGCCATAATAATTTATACACTTGGGCCTTACCAATTGGGTTCCTCCCTCAGACCATGATACTTTCACATTGGACCGAATGAGCCCACCCCCTGGTTCTATTTATTATGTTTTAAATGTATTGGGCTTCTTTATTGGACCGATCCATTAGATAATTAAATATCTAAGCCTCAGCTTTGACCGGTAATGTTCACAAAGATAACAGTTGACTGTTATCCCTGCCATGCATTAATGAGGATTGGACTTAATCGACCGGCGGTGACAAACAGTGATGGGATGGAGCAGGTGAGCTAATGATATTCGGTTGGGATCAGGGAGGTGGGGGATTGGGCCATGCGGTAGTGGGTAGCACGAAAAACTGGGTCGAGGGTATATCTTGGCAAGGAACATACAATCTAGAGGTAACTGAATTATTTTCTCGCTCAAGCACTAGATATTTTATCCTCCATTGTTAACTTTGTGATCGTCTGTACTGACTCTCACGCCGGAGCTATCCCCCGACGGTCAAGTCGTCAAGCTTTTGGTGATTGTCGTGTTTACTGTACAGGATAGAGGCGCGTCTTACATGATTGGGACGTGAGGAAAAATCTTGGCGTTAACATTGGCGCTAGAAGGAGGGCGTTCTAGTGTCCTTGAAGTTTTTAATCACAAACTGTACTTGTTCTACGTCGAAATCCATGGTGAAGAGTAGAGCAGGTACTCCGGAGGGACAACTGATGGCTGTAAGTACGTCTACACCACGAATATCAGTAAAGGATCATCTTGGTCCTGCGAACAGTGCTCATGCCAGTACAGCTTCCAAACAACCGTCTGAGGGTTCTCGTTCGAGAGCCATTGGCAATGTTAAGAAAAGACTGGTGTTCACTGCCAAGAAAGAATCTGATCATGGTCAGAATCAGGTAAAAGGCACACCCTCGACACCGAGATGGTCAAGATGATAAGACCTCCAAGTTAGCCAAGATGGCGGACGAAGCAGATAAGGCTTTGGAGGTGCTTTTGAAACAAAGACAAGATATCGCCCAACAGATGCTTCGGATGGCTGAGTTGAAAGAAGAAGCGTCTAGCTATGTACAGTCTGAAGAGCATAGCAGACATACAGACAGAAGACAGAGGAAAGGAAAGGAACCTGCCCATTTGGGTCGAGAATCTCGGGGCCAACCTCGGGAACGGAGAGGATCAAGAAGCCCTACTCCTCATAAATTGAGGAGGGCACCTCACCCTATCGGTTCTAAGGAGCAGGGTCGATGCAGACAAAGAGGCAGGTCCAGAGAGTACACGCCTAAGAATATAAAGAAGGCACCCCGCCTTGAATATTCTCACCACAGTGACAGAGCCCCACCACGAAGCAGACCCAGGGACCGTACTCCTAAGAGTCCATCAAAGGCACACCACCCTGTGAACTCTCGTCGTCAGAAAAGTCCCCAGAGGGTTGGGGGTTCAGTTAATAAAGACCGGTCTACTTAGAAAAAGAGAGAGTCACCGAAGAACGAGATTTCTTCACAGCCAGAAGGAGTGGAATTTCTGGTCAAAGAACTGAAAGAGCTTCGAAAACAGCTAGCCGAAGTTTAATAAGTAAACGATATTTCAGGAAAGAAGGCATCCCCTTTTTCCACGGAGATTCTCAAAGAAAAAGCTGATCCGACCAAGAAGATGCCCCATATGGAGAGTTATGATGGGTCTGGGAATCCTTATGACCACAGTCAGGCGTTCGACAGACTAATGGACTACTATGACTTTAGCGATGCTGCTAAATGTCATACCTTCGTTACAACGCTTTGGAAAGATGCTAGGCGGTGGATGGGGACCTTGCCTTCGTATTCAGTATCATCCTGGATAGATTTATGCAGTAAGTTCCATGCTCTCGCTTCGAGAACAACAAGAGAAGGGGGAAACCAACAGGCTCATTGGCTCAGGTTCGACAATTTTTGAATGAGTCTTTGAGCCAGTATGTGAAGAGGTTTCGAGAAGCAGTTGGCCAAGTGACCGACCTGAACGACCTTCAAGCCGTAGGCTTATTCCAGAACGGTTTGGACCTAGTGAAGTCGAAAAAATTGGTGAAGAAGCTGATATTTCACCACCCGAAGAGTCTTGCAGAAGCTTTCAATAAGGCGGAGGGCAATATAGTGGTGGAGGAGACTATGAATAGCCTGAAACATCCTTCTTCGGATAGGTTAAAGGAGACAGATCGGGATAAGACGGAAGGTAGCTAGAGGAGGAATGAAGGAAATAATGACCGCTACGATGGAGGGTCAAAGAAATACAACAACAACTGGAGACAGGGAGGAGGTCGTTCGTCCGCTCTGACCCAGAAGGTGAATAGGACATACACTCAACTGAATACTGATAGGGCGGTTATCCTTGATCAAATCAAAAATCAACCCATTTATGAACCACCTCGAGATAACCTTAAGCTCAGAGCATGTTATTCTCAGAAGTACTGTGACTATCATCAAGCTTCGGGTCACGATACGAATGACTGTTCTAGTCTGAAGGACTTCATTGAGAGAAAGGTTCAGGGGGGTGCTCTAGTTCAGTATGTCGCAGTAAGAACAACTCAACAATCTCAGCAGAGGGAAAGAGAATCTGTTCAGGTTACTCCGCCAGCTCAGCCTGTAGTGACAGCCCTGGACAACCAGCAAGGCATGTGGTCGATGTCATCACTGGGGGGGACTTCTGGCAAACTTGTTGGGAAGAAGCGTCGAGGATACCTGGATTCGGTCATGTCAGTGGCGGGTACACTCTCAAAGACTGATAAACCTTATCCAGGCACGGTAATCTCCTTCACTAATGAGGATTACCCCTCGGAGCCCATTGAACCCCATGAAGGAGCACTAGTGATAACAACACAAGTGGGTTCAGTGAATATGAAGAGAATGATGATAGACAATGGGTCTTCTGTCGATATTCTGTACGCCCACGCTTATTAGAGGATGCACCTGGATGGACGGAAGATGGAAGTTGGGCATGAGGCTCCTTTATACGGCTTCAATAACAATCTAGTCATAGTAGCAAGAACTATTGAGCTACCGGTTATCTTCGACACAGCTCCCCAACAGGTAGAAATAACTTATAAATTTTATGGTGTGCATGTATATTCTGTCTACAATACTATTCTGGGGAGGCCTACTTTAACGGCTCTACAAGCTGTGACCTCTATTCCTCACTTCAAAATTAAATTTCTTACGGCCAATGGAGTTGGAGAGGTCACCGGGGATTTATATTTGGCCAGACGATGCTATAGAAATGCAGTGATCACTTCGGGGGTAGGGGTGTCGAAACAGAAACAGACGATGGAGATAGAGAGCGAACCCTTCACCGAAAGCAATTTAGAATCATCGGTCATGCCAGCGGGGGAGATAGAGGAATTCGAGCTTTTTTCGGGTAAGAAGGACAAAATAGGTTCGGGTCTGCCAGAACCCCTCCGGATGAACCTTATGGAACTCCTATGATATTATACAGATATCTTTGGATGGGAGCCTCATGGCATGCCAGGAGTGAGTCGAAGGATTGCTGTACATCGGCTGGAGGTGGATCCATCCAAAAAGCCAGTTCAGCAAAAGAGGCGACTTTTTGCACCAGAATGCCAACGAATCATTGATGAGGAGATTGCAAAGCTGCTGGCTGCGGACTTCATTTTTGAGATCGACTACCTAAAATGGATGGCAAATGTGGTGTTGGTCCAGAAACATACTGGAAAGTGGCGAGTCTGCATCGACTACACGGATTTGAACAAAGCCTGCCTAAAGGACTTCTATCCTTTACCCCACATCGATCAGCTCATCGATGCAACTTCGGGATATGCATTATTGAGCTTCATGGATGCTTTCTCTGGTTACCATCAGATCTCCATGTGCAAAGAGGATATACCCAAGACGGCGTTCATCATGCATCGTTCGATATATGCCTACAAGAAAATGACCTTTGGCTTGATCAATGCGGGAGCCACGTACCAGAGAATGATGAACTTTGTCTTCAAACGCCAGTTGGGCAGGAATATGGAGGTGTACGTCAATGACATGATTGTTAAAAGCATGCTTGTACAGAAGCACTTAGACGATTTAGAAGAATGCTTTCAGACGGTCCGTCATCACAACTTAAGGCTAAATCCGACCAAGTGCACCTTTGGTCTTGGTGCTGGCAAGTTTCTGGGTTATCTTATTAGTCGGAGAGGTATCGAGGCCAATCCAGAGAAGATCCAGGCAATCCTGGATATGAAGACTCCTCAGTCATTTAAAGATGTCCAACGTCTGACTGGAAGGATTGCAGCTTTGAGGAGATTCATGTCCAGGTCGGCAGAAAGGCGTTTACCATTTTTTGACACGTTAAAAGGGCCAAAGAATGCGAAGACGTTCCAATGGACTTCAAAATGTGAAGACGCCTTCCAGAGTATAAAGACCTATTTGTCTTTGCCACCTTTGTTGGGGAAGCCCGCTCCTGTTGAGCCCTTGTATTTGTACTTAGCAGCTAGTTCATTGGCAGTAGGAGCAGTTTTGGTGCGCGAAGTTGGGGGAAAGCAGCACCTGGTTTACTATGTAAGCCATGTCCTTAGGGATGCTAAAACAAGGTACCCAAATATTAAAAAATTTACCTTTGCTTTGATGATAGCTAGTCAAATTCTTAGACAATACTTTCAGGGTCGGCCGTTAGTGGTATATACGGATCAGCCTCTGAAGAAGGTTCTGGGCAAACCTAAAGTTTCGGGGAGATTAGCTGCATGGAGAATGGAGTTGTCTCAATTTTTTATTGAATATCATCCCTGAACAGCTATCAAGGGGCAAGCCTTGGCTAATTTTGTAGTTGAATGCTCGTTTTTTGAAGCTGATGAAGTTTTGGTATAAGCCGAGGGATCAGACAAAACGGTCGCAGTTCTTCAGCAGAAGCAGAGCTCGTGGATGCTGTATACAGATGGGTCTTCTACTTCGGACACCAGTGGATCAGGGATTATTTTGACAAGTTCGGAGGGATTCAAAGTGCAACAGGCCATCAGATTCGGTTTCAGGGCAATGAATAACGAGGCAGAGTATGAGGCGGTGCTAGCAGGGTTACGACTGGCTAAGAGTTTCGAAGTGCAGAGGATAGTCATCTTCAGTGATTCTCAGTTGGTCGTCAAGCAAGTCTCAGGGGAATACGAAGCTCGAGGTTCGAGAATGATCAAGTACCTGGCAGGGTTGAAAGATCGGCTTCAGTATTTCCTGTCATATGAGTTTCAAGGGGTCGAACGGAATGACAATTCCATTGCCAATGCACTGTCAAAGTTGGCTACTACGGACGCTAATATCTTCGATGGGTTTGTTTACTTGGAAATTTTACAGTATCCTAGTGTCCAACATGAATCGGTAATGTGTGTTGACCGCTCTAACTGCTGGTTGACTCCATATCTGGAGTATCTGGCAGATGGCGTCCTTCCATCGGATCAGATGCTGGCCAAGAAAATCAAGTATAAAAGTGCTAATTTCATCCTTATAGATGGGGATCTGTATCAAAGGGCCTTTTCATCTCTATTGCTAAAATGTTTGACTCCGTCTGAGGCTGAATATGCTCTTCAAGAAGTTCACGAGGGCATCTGTGGTGACCATATGGTTGCTAAGTCATTAGCCTACAAAGTACTTCATCAAGCGTACTACTGGCCTACAATCTTCAAGGAAGCTACGGAGTACATGAAGAAGTGTGAGAAGTACCAACTCAACAATCTGATCCCACATCAGCCACCAGAAGAGCTATACTCTATCTTATCTCATATACACTTTGTCATCTGGGGGGTTGATATACTGGGTCCATTGCCGAAAGCTAAAGGTCAGGTCAGTTTTGTTATATTCGCTATTGATTATATGACCAAATGGGTTGAAGTGAAGCCACTTAGGTTGATAACGGAACAAGAATGTTTGAAGTTCATGAAAGAGTCAGTAGTGTTTCGTTTCATAATTCCTACGGTAGTGATATTAGACAATGGACACCAGTTCGTGGGGTCGAAATTTGAAGCTTTTTTAAGGAGTTAGGCATCCAGCACAGGAAGACTTCGGTAGCTCATCCACAATCGAACGGACAGGTCGAGGTGACCAACAGAACGCTGCTGAATGGGATCAAGCGTAGTCTGGATGAGGCTAAGGGAAGATGGACAGAGGAGCTGCTCAGCGTGTTATGGGCTTATCGGACTACACCGAGGACTACAACAGGGGATTCACCTTTCAGGCTGGCCTATGGTACTGATGCCTTAGTCCCAGTTGAAATTGGATCTCCAAATCTTCGGGTCAGTCAATTCAAGGAAATATACAATGAAGAAGGACTTAAAGTCAATCTGGATTTGCTCGAAGAGGTCAGAGAAACAGCTTTGATCAGACTGGCAGCCTATCAGCAAAGAGTGGCTAAACATTACAATAAAGGGGTAAAGCTTCGTAGATTTATAGTGGGAGATTTTGTTCTCCGGGAAGTCAAAGCATCTAAACCTCAGGATTTGGGAAAGCTGATGCCGAACTGGGAAGGACCATATGAAGTTGTTGAAGTACCAAAGCCGGGGACTTATCGGTTGAGAGCATTGGACGGATCAGAGATCAAGAATTCTTGGCACGCTGGCAGGCTTCGGAAGTACTTTCAATAGATAAAGTGTCAGTATACTAGAAGTCTATAAATTTTTGAATCATCATCAATAAAAGATTCTTTTTCTCAATGAGTCTTATGTTTGTTGCTGTTCAATTTCATCGGTGTAAGGAGGTTCGGGTGGACTCACTGGCCATTCGATGGTAGCCTTTTCGGCAGGTGGTCCTTATAAATTTGTCAGGCCCTTTGTGGTAGGAAATTTCATCGGTGTAAGGAGGTTCGGGTGGACTTGCTGACCATTCGAGGGTAGCCTGTCTGGTCGGTGGAATCCAGTGGGTTTGTTAGGCCCTTCGTGGTAAACAAATTCCCTATTATGCGGATACACCTCACACTTCGGTAACGAACAAGTATTCTTTTACTTTATTACCTGATTTTATCTAAGTGTTGAGTTCGGATTGCCTTATTACTCAACTTGATCTTATCTGTTATATGACTTGCTTAATTATTTACTAACAGTTCAAGATGAGTTCAGATAAAGAGTTTGCACATTTTTTAAGTTGACCGATGATGAATTATTAACAAAAGTTAATAACAAAGGGATAATAGGGAAAGAGGCCGATATATCATTAATATTTAAATGTTCACACCAAAATATATAAATTTGTACAAATTTTCTAAGGCTAGAAAGAAGCAATCTCAAATTCAAGCATCGTCCTCGCCATCTGAAGAGTCGAGCAGGGCTGGATCTACCTTGGCTACTACTAGCTTTTCTTTACCACGGCTTCGGCAGATCTCATAACCCTCAGAATACATCTTCACGATTTCTCCGTTCAGCTCATCAGATTTTCGGTACTCTTCACAAATCTTCTTACGAAGCTCATCGGTTAAAGGCGGACCTAAATCCCGAAGAGCCCGGAGTTCTCTAAGTTCTTCTTCATGTTTTTGACGCCTCTTCAGACGACGTGCTTCCTTAGCCTCGAGCTTGTTGACTTTTCTGGCCAGACTCTGGTTGGATTAAACTAGAGTCTCATTCTTTATCATCATTATTTCATTCCTCTGAACCAAGTCAACGTTCATATCGACAATCTCTTGGTGTTTGGCCTTGGTTAACTTCAGTTTGTCATTGGACATATTCAGCTCCTCCTTGGTCCGAGTCAAATCCTTCCGAAGACATTCGTTGTTGAAGAGGGCGATATCACAGTTATGCATTGCCTTCGCCAAAGCCGATTGCAATATAGCTTTCTCTTTTCTCGCAGCTTCTTCTCCTGCTTCGGTTTCAATGTATTTGGGACGTAAACGCCCAAAAACAGCATTTGTCTGCGCATGTTCAACATTATTCAATCAGTTTTAGATATCTAAGCAAAAGGAAAAGTGTAGAAGTTAAAAAGGTATTCACTTACCTTCGTCTGATAACTCATGCCTTCGTCGATCAAATCCCGAATTGAGCTGTTACCGAATCGGTGATCGTCAGTATTCCGGACGAAAGCATTAAATAGTTGGAAGGGAAAGTTAGCATTGAACTGGGGCCATAAGGTTGGTGATGCCTTAGCCTCATTTTGGAATTCGTATGATGAAGGCTTTGAGGGAGAAGGATCGGGTCGTTCAGGAGTTGGCAGTGGATCGGTGTAAATATTTTCAGTAGATGGGGACCGGGCAAGAGTGAATTCACGTCTCGGTGAAGAGTTAAGAGTTGAAATTGGCTGGCTATCAGATGGTTGTTTTCTTTTTCGGGATAGTGCTGGAGTGGGTTCAACTTATTCTTCATCGTCAGAGACTTGAATCTGAATTGGAATTATGGGAGGAAGGTCGGTAAAGGAAGGAGGCACCCGAAGTTCATCGGTGGTCAGGGAGGTGATCTTAGTTCTCAACTTTTTTACACGAAGGACTCGAGTCCGTTCGTCAAGGGGCATGTCAAGTAAACTCCTTCGTGCAGATGTTGGGTTGGTGGTTGGTACAGGTTCTGGGATAGGTTCAGGATCTGTTGGTGTTGGAATGGACCTTGGTTTTTGAATGGCTCTTTTCTTTCGGCGGGGTTGAAGAGATTCTTCTGGTGGAATGGGATCATCAGCTTCTGGTTCGTTAGTTTGGGGTTCAGCAGTATGTGCTTCAGTGGTTGGATTATCTTCAGGTGGAACTTCCAACAGGGGAGGTTCGACAGCTTCTGCAGATTTACCAGATAATAAATCTTCCAAATCTCTCACATCCGAAGATGTCGGCTTAATCAAAGATACTACAAGAGGTAGGAAATCACACATCAGAATTGATATTATCCAAAATTCCAAGAAATCAAGCAGAATACAGTTCAATACTTACATTTGTGGTTGTATAACCACCCTTGCTTGGAAAGGAGTCTATAGTTCCACTCCTCCTTTGGGAAATTATCAAAGAGTTCTATCATTTCAGTCACGCGTTCTTCAGGAATATCTCTAAAGTCGGCAGAGACTTTTTCATCAATGGCCCAGTTCGGCAAGGAGGCAATTTCTGGTCCCTTGACGAAGAACCACCCTTTATGCCATCCCTTGTTGCTGGAAGGGGTGGAGACTAGAGAGCGTCTTTCAAATTTTTCACATGCCTTCGGTGACTGCTTACTTATAGCCTTGAACCCCTTCTCTCGGGACTAGCCGATTTTGTAAACAGTGAAGAAGAAGTCGAGAGTGGGCTCGACACCTACTTTATGGCAGAATGCAATGAAGGCCAAGATGTGAATATACGAGTTCGACACCAATTGGGCGAACCCAACACCAATGAACCCTAGAAGGGTGACGAGGAAGGCATAAAGAAGGAATCGAACCCCCTTCTTGAGAAGGGTTACTGGAACCGCCGTCCAACCTTCCGGCCGTTGTTACATTCTCTCATCAGACCTAAAGGATCTCACCAGGTGGCTGTCTGGGATTTGATAGCGAGTTCGAATCTTTCGTAACTCAATCTCTGTTACAGTAGAAGGAGTATTGGCATGGGAATAGTGTTCTTTCTTCCTGAAGAACTCAGAAGGGTTAGGAAGTAGTTTCGGAGGCGAATTCTTCTTACTCGGAGTAGTAGTTTGGGGGTTTGGGCTCAAAGCCTCTATGCTAGGGCTTGGGTTAGGTGGAACAGTAGTCAAGGGACTTACTCGGAGGGAAGAACTTGGACTGGCACTCTGAGAATCCATTGTTAACTAGTTGCAGAGAGAGGCTTGGAGGAGAAGGAGAACAGAGAATATCTGAATTCCAAATTAAGTCGGTGAAACTGTCAAATTTGGGAAAAATTACTTTTTATACTGACGGTTTCACGAAACACGAGGACGGCACATTTAATTGACAGTCTAATGAAGAATTCGAATGGATAGCGTCTGATTTAAGTCTCAAGTGTTAACCGGGTTGGGCCTCTCAATGGAATTTCTGGTTTTAATCTACAATGTTGCATACTATTTATTGATTAGGCTTTGGATAGCTCCTCGTTGGGCCTTTTCTAAATCTTATTAAAATTCCATACACTTTGGTCCATTTTTACAGTCTCTCATTAAACAGTCTGTTTAATAAAAGACTGGGGGGCAATGTTGGGCCATAATACTTTATACAATTGGGCCTTACCAACTGGGTTCCTCCCTCAGACCATGATACTTTCACATTGGGCCAGACCGAATGAGCCCAACCCCTGGTTCTATTTATTATATTTTAAATGTATTGGGCTTCTTTATTAGACCGATCCATTAGATAATTAAATATCTAAACCTCAGCTTTGACTGGTAATGATCACAAAGATAACAGTTGACTGTTATCCCTGTCATGCATTAATGAGGATTGGACTTGATCGACCGGCGGTGGCAAACAGTGATGGGATGGAGCAGGTGAGCTACTGATATTCGGCTGGGATCAGGGAGGTGGGGAGGTAGCACGAAAAATCGGGTCGAGGGTATATCTTGGCAAGGAACATACAATCTAGAGGTAACTGAATTATTTTATCACTCAAGCACTAGATATTTGATCCTCCATTGTTAACCTTGTGATCGCCTGTACTAACTCTCACGCCGGAGCTATCCCCCGACAGTCAAGCCGTCAAGATTTTGGTGATTGTCGTGTTTACTGTGCAGAATAGAGGCGCGTCTTACGTGATTAGAACGTGAGGAAAGATCTTAGCGTTAACAACCCTCTTATTTCCTTTTCATGTAATTCTTTCTAATTTTATGTTATAGTGGTAAATGAGTAATACTCCCTCCATTCCTATATGTAGGTCGTTTTAGACTTTTTTTTGTTATTCTTAATTATTTGTCGTTTGTGATTATCTAGGAGAATTGATCACTATTTTTCCCAAATTACCCCTTATTACTCCATCTAATTTTCTGATCCATATTTATCATTATTCTATACTACTATACTCTTAAGTCTTTCTCTCCTTTTAGGCTTTTACCAATTAGTGAGGTAAAGGGTATTATAGACAATTGATAGTATAGTTAATGCTTTTCAATCATTTCCTTAATTCTTGTGCACATGTCTAAAACGACCTATATTAAGGAACGGAGGGAGTAATCTCTTACTTTGAGATTAATCTTTACTTCGTTCTCTTCTTTTCTTTGCGAAATATTATCGTCCCTTCGGTACATTTAAGAACTGTATATCGAGCATAGAATAAATCATCATAATTAAGGATAATATTAGAAGTCTAAATTTTTTTGTATCACATAATGTATTTTAAATAATTGTGTGCCATTGAATAAAATAAATTATATTTTATAACATAATCAATCACAAAAGATGTACTCAAGACACGGGAAAAAATACTGGAGTACAACTTTATCATAAACAATCACAAAAGGATAGAAACATCCGAATAGCTAGCAAAGTTTGACTTACAAGCCAATAGCATGAGCTATACAATATATACAGGCACCTAATTAAACCTCAAGGGAACATATTGACATTATCTTTTCCTTGTTGGGGTTACATATATACATATAATTTTGACTCTTGAGGAATCCACCGTATACTGATGGAATAGCTTTCAAGAGATTGATGTCCAAAATGAATCTGCCATGCCAGTACGATTGTCACCACTTCATGCAAGCCTCCCCAAGTTGAGTATATAAAGGTTGTACCCATGCATGCATATTGATCTCGTAATCATATAGTTAAGTGTTTGAATAAAACATTAGAATCCAAATCTTTAACACCCAACCCATTCATTTAATGCTTGGTAGCTCAAAGTGTTCAATTTCCTCTCTCAGTATTCTCCTTGCGTCAGTCATATCTAATATAGCACTACTCCTCCTACTCTATAAATAGGTGCAAAATAAAGAAAGGCTTGCATTCCCATACTCTCCCAACATCGGTCTTTCTTTAAAGTTTTCTATTTTACAGTTTAATTAAGGACTAGCCAGCTAGTTTCGAAGAACAAAAATGAAGACTAAAGTTTATCTATTCCTCGGTCTTCTTTTTGGTCTCCTTCTCATCTCATCTGTCACCGCAACGGAGACACCTCAAGATGTGGAAAAGAGTTAGTTGACTTAATTCTATTCTTTTTTTAATTTCGCTATTCATCCTTACTAATATATATATATATATAGAGAGAGAGAGAGAGAGGTTCTCCGACTAACCAGTCTTTAGCGAACCTCTCCGTGTGTGTGTGTATATATATATATATATGCATGCGTGAGTAACTTCGACAGGGATATATCTAGATTCCATTAACTTATAACCATATGTTAGTGTATAAGATTATATATGTTGCATTTATTATAACAAAAGTTGCATTCGCATGGATAATATAAAAGCATTAAAAAGAACTTTTATTATATTTAGCAAATGCAACAAATTTCTATGCACTTGCATGCATATATATGGTAAGTTATATGTCTTTGATCATGCATAATAAGTGTACAAGTTAAACAAATTAATTTGGATCCTTTTGATAGTGAGGTTTTTTAGATAATATCCTATTCATGCATGCAAGTAGATTAAGGGGTTTGTTTAACTTGTACACTTATTATGCCTTTTGAACCTTTTTAAGTGTAGTATCATTTCTTTTATATATATATATATATATATATATATATATATATATATATATATATATATATATTCATGGAGAATCAAGACCTATCTAGGGATTTTAAATATAAAAATACACTTATACAATTTGTTCATTTGCAGCGAATGAAGCTTCTGAAGCAGATCATGAGGTAAATGGTTATGGGGGTGGTGGTCATGGAGGCTGGGGTGGTGGTTATGGGGGTGGTGGTCATGGAGGCTGGGGTGGTGGTTATGGAGGTGGTGGTCATGGAGGCTGGGGTGGACGAGGTGATTATGGTGGCGGCGGATATGGTGGACGAGGTGGTTATGGAGGCGGATATGGTGGACGAGGTGGCGGTTGGGGTGGTGGACGAGGTGGTGGGAGAGGTTGAAGATGGCCGGGCTGCTAGATCCTAGGTTAAAACCCACTCTTAAGCCAATCCGTGCATGTTTGTAATACTAGCTAGTTAATAAACACCATGTAACATATTTATATGTATGTTTCATACATAAACTAATGTGCATGGGGGCCAAATTAAGTTCGGCGGGAATAAATGTAAGGTGCGCAAGGGGTTTACCTGTAAATGTTCCCACTTGTGCCCTAGTTAGGGTTAGATACCTCGCTCCTAAGTCCTAAAGTTGTTTCTCTACGAACAACTTGTACGTGTGTACGTTCTTATGTAATAGTTATGGAATAAATAAAAAGTTGTGCTTTTTACAATTATAATTTTGTGACTAATTTTAACTTAAATCATTATCTATTTTAATTTCGTCTATTCTTTTCATCATCAGATTAATTAGAAGAGAATAGAAAAAGGCCAAAAAATGAATTAATATATAGCTCTCAAGTTTCTTAATTTCCTGTTACACGAAACAAGTTCTTTTTTTCCAGTACACAACGGCTATATATGTTTGTTTGTAAGGATTATATTTGAGATATATAAAAATATTAATCTCAAGTGTTTTGTTTGTTTTCAAATGTAAAATTGACACTATTAGTTTAGGGATTATAAAATGACTTAATAGTCTTGAAATTATAATTATAATTATAATCATATGATTAATAGTCTTGAGATTATATATAATCTCATAGATTATAATTTCGAAATTATAATCCTTACAAACAAACATAATCAAGTTGTTAAACAACTGCAAAACGCGCCCTAGCTCTAGCTAGGTTTTGCAACATTAGTCCAAAAGTTTGAAATTCAGTCAAATGGAACTCTTTTCAGGAAAGTAATACTCCCTCCCTCCCTTCCATATTATAATATTATTATTGACTTTTTGAAGTCAATTTAAAATATTTTTAAACTTAAATTTGACTTAAATTTCTTTAATTTTTAATTAATACAACAATCAATATTATAAACTACTTAAAAAATATTACTCATTGTAAATTTATTATTTCACAATTTTAAGTTTGAAAATATCTCAAATTAACTTTTAAAAGTTAATATTAATCTTATAATTTTGAACTGACCGAGTGTATATTTGCCTTTTGCATAAAAAGTTAAATTTAAACTGTGTAGATGTAGTCCAACTTATTTATGTTTTAAGTAATGACATGCACATGTTAGAAATTTATATGATCACTTTGTAATTTAAAATTAAAATGTATTATTTATTTTAGAACGGATTAAGAAAATGTATCACTAATTTTGACCGGAGTAATATACAACAATTCACTTTGTATAATCCATAATATATTTAGGATGGTGATATATACACACCCTAAATTCATTATTGCACACTCTTTTATGTTAAAAAGACAATTGTATCCTTAATTAAAAAAAAGTCAACTAAATCATTCAACACATCTCCGTTTTAACCTTAAGCTTATTATACTTAAAACTCAAAAAAAAATATCTAATAAATTTCTATCGACTATATTCATAAAATATAAATTATTTCAATAAATTATATCAGTCATGGTAGTAATAAATTTCTAAATTTCTAAATTTTGATATACTGCTGCCATTGAAGGAGGAGAGAGTGAAGATTTATGTGTGTGTGTGTATTTTAAAAAAAATAATAGGCAATTCTTTTTATACTTTACAGTATTTGAAATTTATTTGGCTAAACAATTTTCTATTTACTTTAAATTTTAAAATTCATGATTTAATTTCACGTCAAAATAATAATAAACAAATTGAATTAGATGGACCCATTTGACTATACTATCGATCGAGTAGCACTTTAGAATAAGTCTAGCCGGACAGGAAATTAAATTACTCAGCACTTTAATATCATATCATATCAAGTTAAATTATTTGTCATATCTTAAATTATACGAACAAAAAGGTTTACCATCTATATATCTTTTGCTTTTTATTTTTTCTAATATTATATGAATTCTAGTCTTTAATTTATATTATCAATAAACTACAATATAAAATATCTCAAATTAAAAAGAATGCTATTAATTAAGAAAGTAACTAGCTTCATATAGTAGTTTAATTTCATATATGGTACTTTTGAAATAGCTAACTAGATTTATATACATTTTGTCTTGTAAATATGATGTATAATAAATTTAAAGACATAATAGATAGATAGTAAATTTATAAATTGATTTTATATATAGTAAGAGTGATATAGTCTATTTTACAGGAAAAATCTACAATAATACATGTAGAGTGTCGCTACTAAAAAAATTAAAAAAATGTTCATTTGTGATGGTCAAAATCCATCACAAAAAATAGTAAAATCATCACGAAAATTTAATGTGATGGCTTTAAGCATCACAATGGTCGTCTTGTATACGTCCATCATGAAAGGTTTTACGTGATGATTTTGGCAATCACGCAAACGTTTAGTGCTTTTGTTATAATTAATACAATCACATTAACACGTAATCTATTGTGATTGTCAAAGTCATCACAAAAAATAAAAAAACAAGACTTTAGGGATCAAATTAAATGTAATACCGTAAATCTCTATTTACGTGTGTGTGTGTGTGTGTGTGTGTATATATATATATATATATATATATATATATATATAAGTGGGAATGGTATGAAAATGGTACCTTTGCTTGAGCTTTACACTTATGTTACGTTTAGATTCAGAGAATGGAATATAGAAAGCAATTAAATAAAATTAGTGTATTTGATAATTATTTTGGAGGATAAATCATTTTAATAGAGTAAAAATTCATTCCATCCCCTTTTGTTTTTTTATTTTATAGGGAGAATGTAGAATAAAATTCATTATAATGGAATGAATATATATGATAATTTTGTCATTATATGACAATACTCACCATCATCAACAATAAAATATACACTTAAAATACCTTAAAATTATTTTATTCCGCCTTTCATCCTATTTTTTTCAATCTACACGCATCATTTCGATCAAGTCATTTTACATTATTTTATTTCTTGATATTGGTCTTTTCATGCCTTTGTACTAAAGCTGAGAAGTAGGTGAAATGGTGTTTTAATTATTTTTGCTTTTGCCACCATATATATATATATATATATATATATATATATATATGTATGAAAGGTGATTCATAACTTGCGTTAACTATGATCACTATTTCAGTTAATTTTTATTCGGTCGTCCAAGAGAAGATGTAAGATATCAGATTTAAAAAGGTTTGGGTTTGATCGCTACTCCTTGCGACCAACATAAAATGTCGTAGAAATTAATCATAGAACTTAAAGTAATTATAATTATAATTTAAATTAAAAAAATATAACTAATTAATACTACACTCGCTAATTGGGTTCACAAATATAAATAATTATAAAATGAATAGTAGACTAATATAAAGAATAGTACTCCATCTGTCCCTATTTAAATGACGTTTTAGAGATGAACACAAGAATTAAGATAATGATTGAAAATCATTAAATATAGTACTCAATTGTCTATAATACCCTTAAATCATTAATTTATCATAGTACAAGAGTTTAAAATACCTAAAAAATAAGACAAAATTAATGATTTAGCCATCGAAGTTGACACGTTTTATTGAATACATAATTGAACTTTTAATTTTTCAAATTAACTCACTGAACTACTTTTTATTTTTAAATTGGGTCATTCCGTTAAAAAAAATTGACAAACGTTAATTTTTTATCTACGTGGCGCTAACGTGAACGTTAAAAAAAGAAAAAAAGAAAAGAAAATGACATGAAAAATAAAAGACAACATATAAAAATAAAAAATATTGTTTATGTGACAAAAAAAACTTGAAAATAAAAACAAAAAAATCAAAACATTTTTTTACAAAACAGATCTAGCCATCTTCTTTATTTGATTCTTTTTATTCTTCATCAAAACAGATCTAACCAAAACAGATGAACATACAACCCAGATATAAATACACAAAATCAAAATTAAAATTTTCATCTTCCCCAAATCTTCCCTTTTATCAAAATCTTCATCTTCCCCAAATTTTCATCAAATTACATACCAATCAATTCTTTAAAATTATAAACCAACAAATAAAAGCAATTCGAATTAATAAATGATGAACATGATGAGCTCTGGAAACACACCCACCAAAATCCAAAAAGCAAATAACATGATGAAATAATCTGGTTTCGCCGGGAGTTCTAAAAGAACAGTGAGAAGATATCCATAAAAAAAAGTACCCATAAAAAAGTACTAGCCATATCTCCAACTCTAGAAACTTAGTTTCTCAGACTAAGAAGCTTGATTCCAAGAAGCTTTGTGTGTCAAAAATCTTAAATATATACACCGAAAATTAAATCATGGGTTACAAGTAGTCTGGAGAACACTGAACTAACATTGTAGACTTATATAGACAAGACTGAGAATTTTCTGCCTATCTGTCATCACTATCTATCAAAGAAGAAATGAAGAAACATGCAAGAGATTAACATAACTAGTTTACCATTCAAGTTTTCTTCTTAAATAATATTTCTTGAGCTTTCAAGTCAGAAGAATCCGGATCCGATACGTCTCTGTTAAAGATTTGAGAACGGCTGGAGCGGTGGTGATGGGAAGTACAGATTTGGAATTTCGAGGGTGGAATTTCGAGATCTGAGGTGTAAAAATCGAACCCCTTAAAATCATGAGACCAAAAGGGGGGAGTTGAATCGAGGGTAACAACTAACAACGACGTTATGTGGCTGATTATCGCCGTCTTCATCTTCTCCCTAGTATGAAACTTCTGCCATTTTTGATTTTTCAACGCAGAAAGAACTTGGGGAACCTGAAAATGTATTTTTCCTTTTTCCTTTGAATTTTTTCTGTTTTTGTGTTTCCGTTAATGTGAGAGAGAAAAGGAGATGAGAGAAAATCGATTTTTCTAGCTTTTCTTTGGACACGTGTGTACAAGAATCAGAGTGCAGAGAGTTTTCCTCCTGTTTGGGAATTTATTACATTTTTTCTTTTACTTTTCTTTTTTTTTTAAGTCCACGTCACATAATAGTTGAAAAGATTTAACGCCAGTGAGTCAGATTTAACAGAATGATTCAATTTAACAATAATAATTAGTTGAGTTGGATAATTTAAAAAATTAAAAGTTCAATCGTGTATTCAATAAAACGTGCCAACTTCGGTGGCTAAATTATTAGTTTTGCCAAAAAATAGGTAGAGTAATAAGGGGTAATTTTAAAAAAATTATCATTAATTCTCTTAAATTTGAACAAACGTCAATTAATTAAGGACAAATAAAAAACTTTAAAACGTCATTTAAATAGGAACGGAAGGAATATTTGTGACGCCCCCAAAATTAGGTATACATCACCCATCTTGAGTCGTCAGATACATAGTACAGAATACAAATACAACTTAATAATACAACTGTCGTGTACAATACGACAAAACATAAACTGTGAGTTTGAATACAAATATTATCTTCTAGAGAGTATTCATACTCAAAAGGAGTCCTCATTACATTTATTAACACACCATTATATAGAATAGTGAGGACTACTAACTAATACTATTCTTCGGACCATCACTCCGTTCCCCGACTTGCCCCAGCTACGTTCTCATTTCCTGAAGAGAACAGTGAAAGAAAGGGTGAGCTCAACTAGCCCAGTAAGAAATATTATGACTAAGATAATGCAGAATAAATTATCATTAGCCTTCAACAATGTTAAACTGATAAAATATAATAGACATCAAGTTTAACTGTAACGGAACAAGCAATCCATTAAAAGAGTCAAGTAGAAAATAAACTCTACTATCTTTTATGATTTAAAAAGTTTTTCAACACTGTAATCGCTGAGACTCAGCTTAATAAAATAATCCACATCATCGAATCACCCCTGCACTACGGCCAAGGATATTCGTGTATTCATTAATGGTCATGATCATGCCAACAACTGTCCATCAATGCACTACGGGCCAATGAGGACTTTTACCACATCATTTGTAACATTACGGTCATGATTATACCGAATAATCCCTGGTCATAATCATACCAAGTCCATCTATGCACTACAGGCCACAGATGACTTTCAACATTTTATAAACATGAGGATGATGACAATGATATAAGAATTCAATAAAACAAGTTCAAGAATTAATTTATCCAGGAATTAACAACGTCCAAATTGTCAACATGATACTGCATTGTGGAGTAAAATTCAAGAATGCTTAGAAGAATATTTTCTTGAAAAGATACTGGATGAAAGCAACTATCAAGGATATTCCACAAATTTCATGGAGTATAGAAGTCAAAACTTAACCAACTGAGTATAATAAAGAATGGAATAACAAAAGAAATCACCATGCATGCGATAGACCGCACAGACAGGTTATTCCAACAGAATAATAAATAATGGAACCAGGTCCGGCGTAAACGCACAGACAGGATATTCCGACAGAATAATAAATAATGGAACCAGGTCCGGTGTAAAACACACAGACAGGATGTTCCAACAGAATAATAATAAAAACGGAACCAGGTCCGGTGTAAAACACACAGACAGGATGTTCCAACAGAATAATAAACGGAACCAGGTCCGGTGTAAAACACACAGACAGGATGTTCCAACAGAATAATAGAAGAATGTCACCAAGTATAGGGTAGACCGCGTATACTGGTTATTCCAACAGAATAATAACGAATGGAATAACAGAAGTTCTCTTCATGAATATAAAAGAAATAATATTCCCTACCTTAAAAGAACTGGATATTGGAAAAGTGATGTAGCAGAATACTTTTATTATCTCTCTCTTATTCTCTCTATACTTTCTCTCTCTATAGCTTGAATGAATTCGTAAAAAATAATGAAGCCCTAGGCCTCTATTTATAGAAAAACTGAGGGTGGCTCTTGGTCTTAACGAAGGGTCAAATGACTCTTGGTCTTAACGAAGGGTCAAATGACTCTTGGTAATATTGAAGGGACAACTACTATTGACGAAAGTAATTACTATTGACCAAGGTAAATACTATTGATGAAGGTAATTACTATTGACCAAGGTAAATACTATTGACCAAGGTAAATACTATTGACGAAGGTAATTACTATTGACCAGGTAAATACTATTAACGAAGGTAATTACTATTGACCAAGGTAAATACTATTGACAACGGTAATTACTATTGACGAAGAGACTCTTATATGATGACATATGGCCCCCCATAAAATAACCAAACTTACCACAACGTCTCAATTATTGATTTAATAATATAACATATTATACAGATGATACTATGACAATAATTTAAGAGATATGATGCAGCAATTACTGTAGCAATAATTGAGTATAGCTGAGTGACTTCTCACGTAAGCATCAATAATCAATACCGTGTGCTACTATGCAACCACGCGTATTACTGTACTTTTACTACCGAGTAGTTCAACAGTTTTAACGGTTTTAACGGTAACACCTCAGCCGTTATTTTTATAGAAAGATAATTCTGTCGTTTTCTCAATCCGACAATAATTCCGTTGTGGGGTCCACCAATGATTGTGCCGTCGTACGAATATTCCCCGACAAAAAGAATATTCTCCGACCAAACGAATATTTTATAACAACTTGCTTACTTTGCAAAATTTATAAATATTACCCACAACTATAACATTATATCAAATTAACTCCATAATATTCAAAAATGATATTTATAGAAAATTCATCTTTATTTATAAAAATTGGGGTCTTACAACCTCCCCTTCTTATGAAATTTCGCCCTCGAAATTAGGGTACGTACCTGGTATGTCGAAGAGGTAAGGATACCTTGATTTCATTTCTGATTCTAACTCCCAAGTCATTTCCTCAACATCGTGGTTTCTCCACAAAACTTTGACTTGAGGTATAACCTTGGAGCGTAGAATATGTTCCTTCTTATCCAAGATTTGAACAGGAACTTCTTCATACGTCAAATCCTCCGCTATTTCGTCCGGTTCTAACTCAATAATGTGGTTCGGGTCTTCCACATATTTGCGTAACATGGATATGTGGAAAACGTTATGAACACGAGACATACTTGGCGGTAAAGCGAGTCTATAAGCCACAGTTCCTACTCGATCGAGGATTAAAAATGGACCGATGAATCGAGGATTTAGCTTTCCTCTCTTTCCAAATCTCGTAACTCCTTTCCATGGAGCAACACGTAAGAACACATGATCTCCTACATCAAATTCCACGTCCTTTCGATGAAGATCAGCATAACTCTTTTGTCGATCTTGTGAGGTTTTTATACGTTGTCGGATCGTTTGAATCTTTTCTGTAGTCATACGTACCAACTCCGGTCCCAACAACGTTGCTTCGCCCACCTCATCCCAGCATACTGGAGAACGACATTTTCTTCCATACAATGCTTCGAATGGAGCCATGCCAATACTTGCTTGATAACTGTTGTTGTAGGAAAACTCCACCAATGGTAAGAACTTGTCCCAACTTCCTTTGAAGTCAAAGACACAGAGTCTTAATAGATCTTCAAGAGTTTGAATAGTCCTCTCTGATTGTCCGTCCGTCTGAGGATGATATGCTGAACTAAATCGTAACTCCGTGCCCATAGCTTTTTGTAAACTAACCCAAAATCGTGAAGTGAATCTTGGGTCTCGGTCAGAAACTATGGATACTGGCATACCATGCAGTCTTACAATCTCGTTTATGTACATACGAGCAAGACGTTCAAGTGTATAAGTTTCTCGTATCGGTAAGAAATGAGCAGACTTGGTCAATCTATCAACAATGACCCAAATCGCATCAATACCTTGAGAAACCCTAGGAAGACCGGTAACGAAATCCATGGTAATGTGCTCCCACTTCCATTCTGGAATTTCAAGTGGTTGCAATGGACCTTTTGGTACTTGATGCTCCGCTTTGACTCGTTGACAAGTTAGACACCTTGAGATAAACAACGCTATCTCTCTCTTCATATTGCTCCACCAAAATGTATGACGAAGATCATGATACATTTTGGTACTTCCAGGATGGATTGCAAACGGTGTGTTGTGCGCCTCCATCATGATTTCATACTTTAAATCAGGGTTGTTAGGAACACAAAGTCTGGAGTTGACTCGAAGTATTCCTTCTTCATCGATTCTTGCTTCCGGCATAGAACCTTCTTGCACTTTCTTCCTCATACGCATCAGCTCCAGGTCTGTAGCTTGAGCAGCTTTAACTTTATCGATTAAAGTCGGTTCTACTCGTATATTCGCCATCATCACATGGGTCCCTGGAGTCTTTAACTCTATCTCCATCCTTTGCAAGTCACACAAAATGGGCCTTTGTGTTGTTAATATTGCACTTGTACCCGCATATGATCTTCTACTCAATGCGTCAGCTACCACGTTCGCTTTTCCAGGATGGTATTGAATGGTATGATCATAATCTTTCAACAGTTCAAGCCAACGTCGTTGTCGCATGTTGAGTTCCTTTTGAGTGAAGAAATATTTGAGGCTTTTATGATCCGTAAAGATCTCCACTTTCTCCCCATACAAGTAATGCCTCCAAATTTTAAGTGCAAAGACAACAGCTGCCAACTCTAGATCATGAGTAGGATAATTCCTCTCATATTCCTTGAGTTGTCTTGATGCATAGGCTATGACTTTTCCATGTTGCATGAGAACGCATCCCAACCCTTTGCTCGAAGCATCACTGTAGATGACAAATCCCTCCGAGCCAGATGGTATTGTTAGAACAGGTGCTGAAATGAGTCTCCTCTTGAGTTCTTGAAAACTCTGCTCACATTCTTCGCTCCAACCGAACTTTGTATCTTTTCGAGTCAGCTGAGTTAATGGAGTAGCGATTCGAGAAAATCCTTCCACGAATCTCCGATAATAACCAGCTAAACCAAGAAAGCTACGTACTTCGGTTACTGATTTAGGTTGCTCCCAGCTTTGAATAGCTTCAATCTTTGCCGGGTCAACCGATATTCCACGACTTGATACTACGTGCCCAAGGAATGCTACCTCTCCAGCCAGAACTCGCATTTCTTCAACTTGGCATAAACTTTGTATTCACGAAGCTTTTGGAGTACCAGCCTCAAGTGTTGCTCATGATCTTCACGGCTTTTGGAATAAACAAGGATGTCATCGATAAAGACGACCACAAAGTGATCCAAATATTCCTTAAATACCCTGTTCATCATATCCATGAAGGCAGCAGGAGCATTAGTCAATCCAAAAGACATAACTAAGAATTCATAATGCCCATACCGAGTTCTGAAGGCAGTCTTTGGAATATCCTCAGTTCTAACCTTCAGCTGATGATATCCAGAACGAAGATCGATCTTTGAAAAGAATTGTGCTCCTTGCAACTGGTCAAACAGGTCATCAATACGTGGCAATGGGTACCTATTTTTGATGGTGACATGATTCAACTCCCGATAATCAATACAAAGTCGCATACTCCCATCTTTCTTCTTCACGAACAGAACAGGAGCACCCCAAGGAGAAGTACTAGGACGAATAAAACCAATGTCTAACAATTCCTGCAGTTGGGTCTTTAACTCCTGAAGTTCAATAGGAGCCATTCGATATGGGGCTTTGGAAATGGGTTTTGTACCGGGTTCAAGGTCGATACAAAATTCAATTTCACGCTCTGGGGGTAGGCCAGGAAGTTCTTCGGGAAATACGTCAGGAAATTTATTAACAACAGAAATATCATTCAAAGCTGACGTATTTTTGTTTAGATCTGTGACATGAGCTAAGAAAGCTTGACATCCGTTTTTCAATAAACGAATAGCTTTATGGCTTGAGATGACAGCGATTGATTTTAATGGTTTGGTTGCTTGAATTCGCATAATAGGTCGATTAGGAATATGAAAGCTAACAACCTTACGAAAACAATCAATTTTTGCATAATGAGTAGTTAACCAATCAATCCCTAGAATCACGTCAAATGCAAGTATTTTTAATGAAATCAGATCGATAGGTAATGTGTGGGTACCAACTTGAACCAAACAAGACTTATAAACAGTGGAGGTAATGAAGGTTTCTCCCAACGGAGTTTCCACAGATAAGTCAAAGTCTAATTTCTCCGGAATCAAATTTAATCGATGAGCGCAAGTAGGAGAAATAAAAGAATGGGTTGAACCGGTATCAAATAAAGTATAAACTTCTTTAGAGTTTATAATAAGCTTACCCGTGATGACCTCATTCGGGTTCCTTGCTCTCTGGGAGTTCACAACAAACGCTCTCCCTTGCACAACCGGTTTTGACTTTTCTGGGACGGCTTTTGGTGCCTCCATCCTAGCTGAATTTGTCTTCGGTAAACGACAAAATCGGGCTAAATGACCTTCTCTTCCACAATTATAACATGCTTTGGACGGCATCGCGCAGTTTGGACTGATGTGCCCCTCCCCTCCGCATTTGAAACATATGATAGGTGGTCGTTCTCCTTCCTTAACGACAGGTGCTGGTGCTGACGTCTTTCCATCATTGTTGAATCTCCTCTTCTTGAAATGTCCATTCTTATTGTTTTGGCCCTGATTACCACCGAAGTGGTTACCATTTCTGGCCTGTTGATTCCCTCCACGCTTGTTGTCACCGCTTCGATGACTGCTCTCACTGGTATTATCATTTTGCCGGCTGCTCTCTTTTGGTTGCGTTATCTCGTTATCGCGCTCCACCAACTGAGCCCTATTTACAACATCTGAATACAAACACAGTTTATGAGAAACAAGATGTTGACGTATCTCCGGCTTCAAACCTCTTAAAAACATCCGCGTCATTCTTTCTTCATTATCCACCAGGTGGGACGCAAACCGGGATAACTCCGCAAATTTTGCCTCGTACTGCGACACGGTCATATTATTCTGCTCCAATTTGATGAACTCCACCTCCTTCATGTGACGAATACTCTCGGGAAAGTATTTGTCGTTAAACAGCTCTTGGAACTTCTCCCAGGACATCTTCAGTGCGGCAGGTTGAGTACGCTTTATCGATTCCCACCAGTAATCTGCCTCTCCTCGCAACATAAAGGCGGCAAAGGGAACCTTTTGCTCCTCGGAGCAACCCAAGACATCAAATATCTTGGTGATCTGCTTTATCCATGTTTCAGCTACAAGTGGTTTGGGTTCTCCCTTAAACTCCGGTGGTCCCAGCTCCTTAAACTGTTTAGCGGTGACCGCCTGAGAGTTTCCAGTATTTCCACCTACGTTGTGGACAGGAGCCGCTTTCACCTGTTGTTGCATGAATTGCATAAAGCCTCTGAACATTTGATCATTCATCATTTGGTCAGTGTTGTTGTTTGCATGAGGATTGACACCTTCCTGATGCACATTATCCTGATTATTGATATGTGGTGAATCAACAGTCGTCTGTGCTCCATTGCTATTCTCAACATTCTCAGATGCCATTTTCAGATACTGCCACAAAATAAAAATTAATTGATATGTCATATATTATCCTTATATTATGACCGACCAATTAAATACCATGCAAATAAACTTAGGTATGTCATACTAGCGAAGGAATTCCCCGTCTCTCCCCTCCTAGTTCTATTCTCACATCTTAGCCAGGGATCATATCCCTAAGCTCTGATACCAACTGTGACGCCCCCAAAATTAGGTATACATCACCCATCTTGAGTCGTCAGATACATAGTACAGAATACAAATACAACTTAATAATACAACTGTCGTGTACAATACGACAAAACATAAACTGTGAGTTTGAATACAAATATTATCTTCTAGAGAGTATTCATACTCAAAAGGAGTCCTCATTACATTTATTAACACACCATTACATAGAATAGTGAGGACTACTAACTAATACTATCTTCGGACCATCACTCCGTTCCCCGACTTGCCCCAGCTACGTTCTCATTTCCTGAAGAGAACAGTGAAAGAAAGGGTGAGCTCAACTAGCCCAGTAAGAAATATTATGACTAAGATAATGCAGAATAAATTATCATTAGCCTTCAACAATGTTAAACTGATAAAATATAATAGACATCAAGTTTAACTGTAGCGGAACAAGCAATCCATTAAAAGAGTCAAGTAGAAAATAAACTCTACTATCTTTTATGATTTAAAAAGTTTTTCAACACTGTAATCGCTGAGACTCAGCTTAATAAAATAATCCACATCATCGAATCACCCCTGCACTACGGCCAAGGATATTCGTGTATTCATTAATGGTCATGATCATGCCAACAACTGTCCATCAATGCACTACGGGCCAATGAGGACTTTTACCACATCATTTGTAACATTACGGTCATGATTATACCGAATAATCCCTGGTCATAATCATACCAAGTCCATCTATGCACTACAGGCCACAGATGACTTTCAACATTTTATAAACATGAGGATGATGACAATGATATAAGAATTCAATAAAACAAGTTCAAGAATTAATTTATCCAGGAATTAACAACGTCCAAATTGTCAACATGATACTGCATTGTGGAGTAAAATTCAAGAATGCTTAGAAGAATATTTTCTTGAAAAGATACTGGATGAAACGCAACTATCAAGGATATTCCACAAATTTCATGGAGTATAGAAGTCAAAACTTAACCAACTGAGTATAATAAAGAATGGAATAACAAAAGAAATCACCATGCATGCGATAGACCGCACAGACAGGTTATTCCAACAGAATAATAAATAATGGAACCAGGTCCGGCGTAAACGCACAGACAGGATATTCCGACAGAATAATAAATAATGGAACCAGGTCCGGTGTAAAACACACAGACAGGATGTTCCAACAGAATAATAATAAAAACGGAACCAGGTCCGGTGTAAAACACACAGACAGGATGTTCCAACAGAATAATAAACGGAACCAGGTCCGGTGTAAAACACACAGACAGGATGTTCCAACAGAATAATAGAAGAATGTCACCAAGTATAGGGTAGACCGCGTATACTGGTTATTCCAACAGAATAATAACGAATGGAATAACAGAAGTTCTCTTCATGAATATAAAAGAAATAATATTCCCTACCTTAAAAGAACTGGATATTGGAAAAGTGATGTAGCAGAATACTTTTATTCTCTCTCTCTTATTCTCTCTATACTTTCTCTCTCTATAGCTTGAATGAATTCGTAAAAAATAATGAAGCCCTAGGCCTCTATTTATAGAAAAACTGAGGGTGGCTCTTGGTCTTAACGAAGGGTCAAATGACTCTTGGTCTTAACGAAGGGTCAAATGACTCTTGGTAATATTGAAGGGACAACTACTATTGACGAAAGTAATTACTATTGACCAAGGTAAATACTATTGACGAAGGTAATTACTATTGACCAAGGTAAATACTATTGACCAAGGTAAATACTATTGACGAAGGTAATTACTATTGACCAGGTAAATACTATTGACGAAGGTAATTACTATTGACCAAGGTAAATACTATTGACGACGGTAATTACTATTGACGAAGAGACTCTTATATGATGACATATGGCCCCCCATAAAATAACCAAACTTACCACAACGTCTCAATTATTGATTTAATAATATAACATATTATACAGATGATACTATGACAATAATTTAAGAGATATGATGCAGCAATTACTGTAGCAATAATTGAGTATAGCTGAGTGACTTCTCACGTAAGCATCAATAATCAATACCGTGTGCTACTATGCAACCACGCGTATTACTGTACTTTTACTACCGAGTAGTTCAACAGTTTTAACGGTTTTAACGGTAACACCTCAGCCGTTATTTTTATAGAAAGATAATTCTGTCGTTTTCTCAATCCGACAATAATTCCGTTGTGGGGTCCACCAATGATTGTGCCGTCGTACGAATATTCTCCGACAAAAAGAATATTCTCCGACCAAACGAATATTTTATAACAACTTGCTTACTTTGCAAAATTTATAAATATTACCCACAACTATAACATTATATCAAATTAACTTTATAATATTCAAAAATGATATTTATAGAAAATTCATCTTTATTTATAAAAATTGAGGTCTTACAATATTTGACTAAATAATTTGAGATTAATAGTTAACTACATAATTTATTTATGAGTAGAAATATAATAAAAACTCAATCGTCATTTTATGATTCCCACCTAAATAACTTATGTACTCTTTAACATTTTTTTTCACATTTGGTATATACTCTTTTATTTATTTATTTTGACCAATAGAGTGATAATTAAATATTTGCGGGCCAGCCAAAAAAAACAACTGCAGTCCCCATAAGCCTTGTAAATTATATGTACACAACACATTAAAGAGTAATGAAGAACCAGATGAAGAACCAGACTGAAGATGTCCCAAAATTTGTGGGGCCAGA
Source organism: Panax notoginseng (assembly GCA_016801055.1). Classification (NCBI taxonomy): domain Eukaryota; kingdom Viridiplantae; phylum Streptophyta; class Magnoliopsida; order Apiales; family Araliaceae; genus Panax; species Panax notoginseng. Next base: position 141,593,782 of record CM029021.1, read on the forward strand.
AAATAAAAACAGTGAATATGAAATCGAGTGTGCCTCCAGATTAAAGGGTGTGGGCTTGGGCTTGGGCTTGGGCTTGGGCTTGGGCTGGGTCGTTGTGTAACGGTAAGTTAATCCAAATAACCCAAAATGAGGATATGGGGCCCACAGTTACTATCTTATGACAGACAGTAAACTAATGAAAAGTGTTAAGATAATTATCAATTTTCTTTGAAATTATTTAAATAAAATTTATTACCTTAGTTGATGCCACTAGCATGAAATTCTGTGATTTATTCTTAATATTTTTTTTATTTTTTTTCAATCTACTAAGATTCTTTATTCACAATTCCCCTAAATAATTATTAAAGAAATGTGTTTAAAACATGTCTAAAAAAAAGTTTGAAGAAGTTAAATATAATGAAAAAAGATCCAACGACATATTGAAAAGAATGACTTCAAACATAAGGCTATAAAATTTTATAGCTTGTTTATTACTAGTTCAATTAAAAATTTAATTTAATTGGAGCTTCACTCGAAATATAAACAATTTAAATATGAATTGATTTTAAAATTCGATAAATTACTTAAATTTTTTAAAATTATAATTTTTTATTAATACTCATATCACATTTGTTCGAAAAAGTTAAACTGCTCGAAGTCGATTCGAGATCGTATTCGACTTAATATCTAAACGAGTGTCGATCAAAGTTTATTTCAAACTCAATAAATTTTATGAATTAAATTAGAGTAACTCAACATTCGATTCGACTCGTCTCGACTCGACTCGACTCGACTCGATTCATTTACGTTTCTAATCAAACTTGTATATTTTGATTTAAGGAGTTATGTATTAACTAGTGTCTCGTGAAATTGTAGTCCCCGTTCTTTCTCTAATAAACTTTTGTTCAATAAAAGTCTAAATATTCATTTTGTATGATTTAATCACATATCATATACTATAATGAATATTAAGTTGTGTAGGTTACAATACTAATAAAATCGTGGCTGTAAATTTGAAAATATGTTATTTTATAAAAATGAGACTCTTATTTTAAAAAATTTATAAATTGACTTATAAAGCGTAATGTAGAGTCTATTATATTTTTGATAGATTTTCTGGATTTAACTCCCATCAAATACATTTTTTTCTCTAATTTCAACCAATACATAAAAAAAATTATGTTTTTAATGAGAATAATTGAAATCAATACATATTATTTAATTAATAATATTGAATTGGAGAAAAGGTATAACCAAATAGAGTCAAATCTAATTTCTCTTATACCCCTACCTAATCTTACTAATTTTATTTTCATAATAATAGCTATAGTATTATGATCTATTTTTGAAAAAAATCTTTTCAACTTTTTACCAGTAAAATAATCGCATCGAAAATTTGTAACTCAATATTTTTTAAATATTTTAATTAAGGGTTTAATTTTGACGATACGATTCTCAATTTGACACGAAAGAAAGATATAAAAATAAATTTGAAACAAAAGAATAAAGATTAGGCTTAGAAACAAAGATTTGGTTTTTTTTTCTTCTGGATGATTAAAGTTTAGCCTATCGAATTAACTTGGGATAAAACTATTCAGAGCTGAGGTGGGTTTAAGTTTAACTTTTCATTGATTATTATTATTATTATTTAAAAATTTCAACGTTAAACATTACTTACTACTCAGTATTTTCTGCCACCCTAGTGTGCCCACCAAATCCAATATCATTACTACTGTCATCTTTCATTCTCTCGGAAGAGCATCTTCGACGGATGGACTATTTATTAGATTATATTTAATCTATATGATATTATTAATTATTCTTTAGTCTTTAATCTTTTTAATAAATAGACTATTCTATAGACTATTCTGTTAATTATAATATAAAAATATTAAAATAATTAATGAATTCAAAAAAATTATTATTAAATATAATAAAAATACAAACTATTATTAATAAAATACTTACAATTGTACATAGTTATAGATGTACTTCGTCTATAAACTATTATTAACAAAATACTAATTTTTTATTTCTATCCGTTGGTATTCTATCTGTTGGAAGCACTTCGTCTTCTTTTTCTCTTCAGATCATCTATCATCTCCTTCTTCAGAGTTTCATCTCCTTCTTCAACACAGAGAGCTTTATCTCCTTTTTCTTTTTCTTCATCCTCTCTCCCATTAAATTATATTAAATTTATAATCCATGAGATTTTCATTCCTTGATTTAGTCTTTCTGAGTTGCCAGAAAATTAGCTCGACTAAATATAGTTCATCTGCTGGAGCGAAATTAACTTCCAATAGTCTAGGATTTTTGCAACTCCGACTTGCTGAAATTGGTCTAAGCTCCCCACAAAATAATCATCAACGTTCTGCTAGGCCTGGCAAAATATGGTTATGAGTTGGTTTTGGTTTTCAAAATATGTTTATGGTTTCATTTAAGAACTAAAATCATATTTACCATTTTTAATATGGGTTATGTGGGTTGGAACCATATGGTTATGGTTAAAAATCATACTAACCATTTTTAAGATATTTTAACTTTTAAACAGAACTTTTAATATGGGTGGGGATGGGTGGGGTGGGGTGGGGTGGGGTGGGGTAGGGTGGGGTGGGGGGTAAGAGGTGTATACATAATCACATAATATTATTTTTTTTTTGTGGGAGTGGAGGTGGGGGTGGGGGTGGATGGGGGGTAAGGAATGTATACGTAATCATATAATATTATATTTTTTGGGGGGCTGGGGTGGGGGTGGCGTGGGTGGGATGGGTGAGGTGTAAGGTGTGGGGGTGGGGGTGGGTGTGGGGGTGAGTGGTGTATACATAATCGCTTAATATTATTTTTTCTTGGGAGGGAGTGTTGGGTGGGTGGGTGGGTAAGTAGGGGGAGTGAATGGTGTGGGAGTAGGATGTGGGGGTGTGGGTGTGTGGGGTTGTGGGGGTGGGTGGGTGGATATATGGGTTGGGTTGGGTTGGGGTGGGGTGAGTGGGAATGTTGGGTGGGTAGGGTGTGGGGGTGGGTGGGGTGAGTGGTGTATACATAATCGCTTAATATTATTTTTTCGTGGGAGGGAGTGTTGGGTGGGTGAATGGGTGGGTGGGTAGGTAGGTGGAGTGGGGGTGAGGGTGGGTAGATGGGTGGAATGGGGGGTAAGTGGGGTGGGTGGGTGAATGGAATGGGGTGGGTAGGTAGGTAGGTGGGGTGGGGTGTAAGACCCCAACTTACTAATAAATGAAATTAAATTTCTTCTATTTATTATTTTGAAATAGTAAAGGTTGATTTGATTAATGTGGTTAGTTATGGGTAAAATGTGCAAATATTTCAAATAAGCAAGTGATTATAAAATATTCATTTTTGGTCGGTGAATATTCGTTTGGTCGTAGAATATACTTGCTGTCGGGGAATATTCGTACGACGGCGCAGCCTTGTGTGGGCCCCATAACGGAAAGCGATTAGATGAAGAAAATGACAAGTATAAGTTGTTTATAAATAACGGCATAGTTGTTACTGTTAAGTAGGGGGAGTGAGTGGTGTGGGAGTAGGATGTGGGGGTGTGGGGGTGTGGGGGTGTGGGGGTGGGTGGGTGGATATATGGGTTGGGTTGGGTTGGGGTGGGGTGAGTGGGAATGTTGGGTGGGTAGGGAGTGGGGGTGGGGGTGGGGGTGGGTGGGGTGGGTGGTGTATACATAATCGCTTAATATTATTTTTTCGTGGGAGGGAGTGTTGGGTGAGGGGGTGGGTAGATGGGTGGAATGGGGGGTAGGTGGGGTGGGTGAGTGGATGGAATGGGGTGGGTAGGTAGGTAGGTGGGATGGGGTGTAAGACCCCAACTTATTAATAAATGAAATTAATTTTTCTCTATTTATTATTTTGAAATAGTAAGGGTTGATTTGATTAATGTGGTTAGTTATGGATAAAATGTGCAAATATTTCAAATAAGCATGTGGTTATAAAATATTCATTTTTAGTCGGTGAATATTCGTTTGGTCGTGGAATATACTTGCTGTCAGGGAATATTCGTACGACAGCGTAGCCTTGTGTGGGCCCCATAACGGAAAGCGATTGGATGAAAAAAACGACAAGTATAAGTTGTTTATAAATAACGGCATAGTTGTTACCGTTAAATAGGGGGAGTGAGTGGTGTGGGAGTAGGATGTGGGGGTGTGGGGGTGTGGGGTTGGGTGGGTGGATATATGGGTTGGGTTGGGTTGGGTTGGGTTGGGGTGGGGTGAGTGGGAATATTGGGTGGGTAAGGTGTGGGGGTGGGTGGAAGTAGTGGTGCATACATAATCGTTAATATTATTTTTTTCGTGGGAGGGAGTGTTGGGTGGGTGGATGAGTGGGTTGGTAGGTGGAGTGGGAGTGGGGGTGGGGGGGTGTGTAGATGGGTGAAATAGGGGGTAGGTGGGGTGGGTGGATGGAATGAGGTAGGTAGGTGGGGTAGGGTGTAAGACCCCAACTTATTAATAAATGAAATTAAATTTCCTCTATTTATTATTTTGAAATAGTAAGGGTTGATTTGATTAATGTGGTTAGTTATGGGTAAAATGTGCAAATATTTTAAATAAACAAGTGGTTATAAAATATTCATTTTTGGTCGGTGAATATTCGTTTGGTCGTGGAATATACTTGCTGTCGGGGAATATTCGTACGACGGCGCAGCCTTGTGTGGGCCCCATAACGGAAAGCGATTGGATGAAGAAAACAACAAGTATAAGTTGTTTATAAATAACGGCGTAGTTGTTACCGTTAATACTGTTGGAATACCTGGTGGTTAAAATACAATAGCACACGGTATTGCACCAATTATTGATTCTTATGTAAGAAGGCACTACTCAATAATTGTTACAGTAGTTACTGTTCAATATTTTATTTTATTGATTCAATAATTGCTGCGTTGATATTTTATATTATTGTTGTTTCAATAATTGTTGTTGCACAGTATTTTCATTTATCAGATCAATAATTCATATTATTTGAATAATATTATTAGATAGCATTATTGTCAATGTCTAGAAAATTCTGTCTAAGGAGAGGTTTGGTCATCTAATTGCGCGCTAGTAAGGAGAAATCCTTATTGGAAAGCCCCCTCTTTCCTGAGAACGGCCTGGTTACTATAAATGTGATTATGTAATATTATTTATGAATAATTAATTATTGATTCATATGATAAGAAAATATTTATTTTATGTGGATATAAATGAGGGGTATATTTTTGTGATTAAAAATGAAGGAGTTAATGCTGAAGTGTTTTATTAGTATTTTTTGTCGGAATGGAGGTATTAAAAATCAAATTAGGATTTTTGAGATATTTTACAGGGGTTATAATTTTTAATCCGACCGTTGGATCGTTGTGATTTTTGGATATGTTATACATATATAACTTGAGTATATGTCCACAAAGTTTGAACCGTTAAAAATGAACGTATGATTTGTTATGAATTTTACGAGATGACTGGTTCAGAAATTGTTGAATTTTCGAAGTTTATTATTTTGGTGGAAAATTCTAAAATTGGTGGGCCCCACTTTTGGTTGGTGAAAAAATGTGCTGAGATTTTTATTCAAATGTGATAGGCTTAAATAATAGCAGGTAAAGTTATCATGTGACGCCCCCAAAATAGGTATACAACACCCATTCTGAGTCGCCAAATACATGGTACAAAAAGCAACTACAACTTCAATAATACAATTATCGTGCAAAATACGACAACACATACTGTGAGTTTAAATACAAATATTGTCTTTTAGACAATATCCACACTCAAATAAGTCCTCGTTACAATTATTCAAACACTATTTTACAGAAATAGTGAGGACTGCTAAAACATCTTTCTAGAACCATCACTCCATACCCCGACTAGATCCTGCTATGTTCTCACCTCCTGAGAAGAAAAATGGAACAACAAGGAAAAGGGTGAGCTCAACTAGCCCAGTAAAGAATATTATGACTAAGATAATATACAACAAATTATCATTAGTATTCAACAGGGAAAAATCTGATAGAATATAATCGACAACAAGTTTTAGATCAACAACTGCAGCGGAAACAACAAACCATTAGAAGAGTCAAGTAGAGAATGAATTCTACTATCTTCTAAGATTTAAAAGTCCATCATCAATATTTTATCCCTGTAACATCAATTAATAATCATCTTTAACCAAATATTCATCTTTGCACTACAGGCCAAAGATATTCATTTGTATCACCAGTCGGTCACGTTCATCTCAACACCTATTCATCTTTGCACTACGGGCCAAAGATATTCAACAGTTAATCATTCATCTTTGCACTACAGGCCATAGATATTGATTAATATCATCATTTAGGACTGAGGATGATGAAAAATATCTTTAAAAAAACGAATCCAGTGAAACAAAATAACAAATATTAAGGATTCGTATAACAATTTATCCAAGATCAATAATACTTCATAATAATCAATTGTGAAGCAGAATTCAAAAATAAAGATCAAAACATGGATACAATCAAAGATAGTAACCATAATAAACATCTTGGACAAAAAGGAAAAATTTTATTTTTTGATGAATAGTTCCGTATTCGTGAATAGTACCGTATACGTGAATAGTAACGTATACGTGAATAGTAATCCCGACACAAAAAGTTTTAAATTTGATAAAAACTCATATCAATATTTCAGCATAATGATATTGAAGAAAATATCATTTAGGAAGAAGATAATATCCCTTACCTCAAAATATCAGTACTTCTGGTCGAAATACCGGTATAAGGCTGAAAGAAACTTGCTCTGATGAATAGAAACTCTCAAAGTATCTGAATACTCACAAAATACACTCAATAATCTAGAGAGAGAAAGAGAGAAAACTTGTTTCTGGTGTGATTTTTAATTCTAACTTAGCCCTCTATTTATAGGAAAATGTTAGCACGCCGAAGCAGACTTAACCTGCAACCTGATGGCTTTACCTGCTACTATTCAAGGCTACCATATTTGAATAAAAATCTCAACACATTTCTTCACCAACCAAGAGTGGGGCCCACCAATTCTAGAATTTTTCACCAAAATGATTAACTCCGAAAATTCAACAATTTCTGAACCAACCATCTCGTAAAATTCATAACAAATCATACGTTCATTTTTAATGGTTCAAAATTTGTGGACATATACTCAACTTATATATGTATAACATATCTAAAAATTATCACGATCCAACGGTCGGATTAAAAATTATAACCCCCGCAAAATATCTCAAAAATCCTGATTTTTAATACCTCCATTCCGACAAAAATACTGATAAAAACCTCAACATTAACTCTTTCATTTTTAACCACAAAAATATATCCCTCATTTATATCCACATAAAATAAATATTTTCTTATCATATGAATCAATAATTAATTATTCACAAATAATATTACAGAATCACATTTATGACAACCAGGCCGTTCCCAGGAAAGAGGGGGCTTTTCAATAAGAATTTCTCCTTACTGGCGCGCAATTAGATGACCAAATTTCTCCTTAGACAGAACTTTCTAGACATTGTCAATAATGTTATCTAATAATATTATTCAAATAATATGAATTATTGATCTGATAATGGAAAATACTGTGCAGTGACAATTATTGAAACAACAATAATATAAAATATCAATGTAGCAATTATTGAATCAATAAAATAAAATATTGAACAGTAACTACTGTAACAATTATTGAGTAGTGCCTTCCTTGGTAAGAATCAATAATTGGCACAATACCGTGTGCTACTGTATTTTAACCACCAGGTATTCCAACAGTATTAACGGTAACAACTACGCCATTAATTATAAACAACTTATACTTGTCGTTTTTCTCATCCAATCGCTTTCCATTATAGGGCCCACACAAGGCTGCGCCGTCGTACGAATATTCCCCGACAGCAAGAATATTCCATGACCAAACGAATATTCACCGACCAAAAATGAATATTTTATAACCACTTGCTTATTTGAAATATTTGCGCATTTTACCCATAACTAACCACATTAATAAAATCAACCCTTTCTATTTCAAAATAATAAATAGAGGAAATTTAATTTCATTTATTAATAAGTTGGGGTCTTATAACCTCCTCTCCTTATGAAATTTCATCCTCAAAATTGACGTACGTACCTGGTGTTTCGAAAAGGTGAGGATACCTCGCTTTCATTTTTAATTCTAACTCCCAGGCCATTTCTTCAATAGCATGGTTTCTCCACAAAACCTTAACTTGTGGTATAACTTTCGCGCGTAGAACATGCTCTTTCCTATCTAAGATCTTAACAGGTACCTCCTTGTACGTTAAATCTTCGACTATCTCGTCTGGTTCTAACTCGATTATGTGGTTCGGGTCTTTCACATATTTACGAAACACGGATATGTGAAAAACATTATGAACACGAGACATGCTTGGAGGTAATGCGAGTCTATAGGCCACATTTCCTATTCGGTCAAGAATCTCAAATGGACCGACAAATCGTGGATTGAGCTTTCCTCTCTTCCCAAATCTTGTAACTCCTTTCAATGGTGCAACACATAATAATACATGATCCCCAATATTGAATTCTATATCCTTGCAATGAAGATCCGCATAACTCTTTTGTCGATCCTGTGCCGTTTGTATACGTTGTCGAATTGTTTGGATCTTCTCTGTAGTTATGCGTACCAATTCTGGTCCCAACAATGTTGTTTCACCCACCTCGTCTCAGCATACTGGAGATCGACACTTTCGTCCATATAAGGCATCAAATGGAGCCATACCTATACTTGTCTGATAACTGTTGTTGTAGGAGAATTCCACCAGTGGCAATAGACATGCACAAACAGGCCGCCTGGCCTGGCCCGGTCTAGGCCTGCCAGGCTTTGACCGTTGACCAGGCCGGACCAGGCCCAGGCCCAAAACAAAAGGCCAGACCAGGCCAGGTTATCAACTTAAAATCTTGGTCTGCTAAAGCCTGCTGGCCAGGCCAGGCCGGGCCCAGTCCTTTAATTCTTTAACTGCTTAGTGGAATGATTTTAACTTGAACTCAACTCTCTATTTATAAAACAAAGGTAGGACAAATTAACATTGGTAGAAAATATGGGACTTTAAAAGTGGAAATAGATAAACTGAAGCTCATGTGACCAAGCCTAGAACAACCATTTCCATTCCATTCATAGCCTTGACACGGACATTTATCTAAAATGTTTAAATTATAGAAAGAGCAACAAAAAGGGAAGCAATCATTAAAGAACGAATGTTAACTGAGTGAGTTCCTTGAGTTCCTACAAGATCTGCTTTGAAGCCATGTCCAAACCCTGCTTAAGTCAACTGCCCATATCAGCACATATTGATAATACATATAAATACAATAATAAATATATAGATATGCTTATAGAATTCAAAAATAAATTAGTGAAAATTGTAATACCTGAGACGAAGTGGAGATCTTCCCTCTTGATTGTAGATGTAGGGGAATTTGAGAGAAGAAAGAACGAAACTAAGGAGTCCAAGAAAGCACTTACAACAACTATTCAATCCTTTGTCAGTAAGGTTACAGGAGGAAACCTCGGGAGGGATGGCAAAAGTAAGGTTCAAGTGAATCATTTCTCAGTGGCACGTGGTCGACTTATCCATAATGAGGCTGGGCAATGGTGAAATGGATTTCATGATAGAATTGGAAACAACAATACTCTTACCGCTGAACTTTTGGCGATTCATGAAGGATCAACTCTAGCATAGGAAATGAGAATACAAAACTTAGAAATAGAGACGGATTCGGAAGTGGTTGTTAAGTTGATCAAGCATGGTGAGACAGAGTCATCCGGATGGAAACTTGATCCAAGACTGCCAACAACTCGTAAGGAAGCCATGTAATACAAGAATCATGCATGCCCGACAAGGAGGAAATAGAAGTGCCGACTTTCTTGCTGCTTTGGGACATTATTCAAATCTTGTAATAAATTATAGTAAGGAAACTCCCTTTCAGATCTGTGATGGAAGAAGAACGAATTTAACCCAGTTCCTAGATAAATCAGAAAAGTCCCATATTGTTTACTGAGAAAAGTGTTAAAGGAAGCTTTCCTTATAAAAGGGACTATCCTCCACTTGCAACAAGTTGTGGGCTGGTCCAATCTGAATAATTTTCATCTTTTTTTGACATGATGGGCTAGGTTGCAAGGATATTAAACAAAAAAGTCCAAGTGCAAAAATTTCTAGATCCTTGGGCTTTAGCCCAGGCTGAAGGAAGGCCACAGGCCGGTCCAGGTCGGGCTTTTAATTAGACCAGGCCAGGCTGGATTTTGGTATTTAAACAGCGGCCTTTTTTCAGCCTTCAGGCCGGGACTTACGTGTCCAGGCCTTGATCAGGCCGGGCTTTGACCAGGTTGGGCTCAGGCCAGATCAAGGTCGGGTCACAGGCCCCAGGCCGTTTGTGCAACCCTAAGTGACAAGTACTTATCCCAACTTCCTTTGAAATCTAGAACACAGAGTCTTAATAGATCTTTAACGGTTTGAATAGTCCTCTCTGATTGCCCGTCCGTTTGAGGATGGTATGCTGAACTAAATCATAAATCCGTGCCCATAGCTTTCTGCAAGCTAACCCAAAATCGTGAAGTGAATCTTGGGTCACGATCTGAAACTATGGATACTGGCATGACATGCAATCTCACAATCTCATTCACGTACATACTAGCAAGATGTTCAAGGGAATAAGTCTCACGTATAGGCAAGAAATGGGCAGACTTGGTTAATCTATCAATAATGACCATAATCGCATCTATGCCTTGAGAAACCTTGGGAAGACCTGTAACGAAATCCATGGTAATGTGTTCCTACTTCCATTTCGGCATCTCAAGTGGTTGCAATGGACCCTTTGGCACTTGATGCTCCGCCTTTACACGTTGACAAGTTAAACACCTCGAGATAAACTCCGCGATCTCTCTTTTCATATTGCTCCACCAAAATGTATGTCGAATATCGTGATACATTTTGGTACTCCCAGGATGGATTACAAACGGTGTGTTGTGTGCCTCCATCATTATTCTATGCTTCAAGTCAAAATCGTTAGGAACACAATGTGACGCCCCCAGAATAGGTATACAACACCCATTCTGAGTCGCCAAATATATGGTACAGAAAGCAAACTACAACTTCAATAATACAATTGTCGTGCAAAATACGACAACACATACTGTGAGTTTAAATACAAATATTGTCTTCTAGACAATATCCACACTCAAATAAATCCTCATTACAATTATTCAAATACTATTTTACAGTAATAGTGAGGACTGCTAATACATCTTTCTAGAACCATCACTCCATACCCCGACTAGATCCTGCTATGTTCTCACCTCCTGAGAAGAAAAATGGAACAAAAAGGAAAAGGGTGAGCTCAACTAGCCCAGTAAAGAATATTATGACTAAGATAATATACAACAAATTATCGTTAGTCTTCAACAGGGAAAAATCTGAGAGAATATAATCGACAACAAGTTTTAGATCAACAACTGCAGCGGAAACAGCAAACCATTAGAAGAGTCAAGTAGAGAAAGAATTCTACTATCTTCTAAGATTTAAAAGTCCATCATCAATATTTTATCCCTGTAACATCAATTAATAATCATCTTTAACCAAATATTCATCTTTGCACTACAGGCCAAAGATATTCATTTGTATCATCAGTCGGTCATGTTCATCTCAACACCTGTTCATCTTTGCACTACAGGCCAAAGATATTCATCAAGTAATTATACATCTTTGCACTACAGGCCAAAGATATTCAGTAATATCATCATTTAGGACTGAGGATGATGAAAAATATCTTAAAGAGAACGAATCCAGTGAGACAGAAGGACAAATAGTAGGGATTCGTATAACAGTTTATCCAAGATCAATAATACTTCATAATAATAAATTGTGAAGCAGAATTCAAAAATAAAGATCAAAACATGGATACAATCAAAGATAGTAACCATAATAGACATCTTGGACAAAAAGAGAAAATTTTATTTTTCGGTGAATAGTGCCGTATTCGTGAATAGTACTGTATACGTGAATAGTGCCGTATACGTAAATAGTAACCCCGACACAAAAAGTTCCAAATTTGATAAAAACTCATATCAATATTTCAGCATAATAATATCATTAAGAAGAAAATAATATCCCTTACCTCAAAATATCAGTACTTTTGGTCGGAATACCGGTATAAGGCTGAAAGAAACTTGCTCTGATGAATAGAAACTCTCAAAGTATCTAAATACTCACAAAATACACTCAATAATCTAGAGAGAGAAAGAGAGAAAACTTGTTTCTGGTGTGATTTTCAATTCTAACTTAGCCCTCTATTTATAGGAAAATTTTGGTAGGTTTGACCTGCAACCTGATGGCTTTACCTGCTACTATTCCCACCTACCACATTTGAAATATAATTCAGCACATTTCTTCACCAACCACAAGTGGGGCCCACCAATTCTAGAATTTTCCATCAAAATGATAAACTCCGAAAATTCAACAATTTCTGAACCCGTCATCTCGTAAAATTCATAATAAATCATACGTTCATTTTTAACGGTTCAAAATTTGTGGACATATACTCAACTTATATATGTATAACATATCCAAAAATTACCACGATCCAACGGTCGGATTAAAAATTATAACACCCGTAATATTTCTCAAAAACCCTGATTTGATTTTTAATACCTCCATTCCGATAAAAATACTGATAAAACACCTCAACATTAACTCCTTCATTTTTAACCACAAAAATATATCCCTCATTTATATTCACATAAAATAAATATTTCCTTATCATATGAATCAATAATTAATTATTCACAAATAATATTACAGAATCGCATTTATGACAACCAGGCCGTTCCCAGGAAAGAGGGGGCTTTCCAATAAGGATTTCTCCTTACTGGCGCGCAATTAGATGACCAAACCTCTCCTTAGACAGAACTTTCTAGACATTGCCAATAATGTTATCTAATAATATTATTCAAATAATATGAATTATTGATCTGATAAATGAAAATACTGTGCAGCAACAATTATTGAAACAACAATAATATAAAATATCAGCACAGCAACTATTGAATCAATAAAATAAAATATTGAATAATAACTACTGTAACAATTATTGAGTAGTGCCTTCTTACGTAAGAATCAATAATTGGTGCAATACCGTGTGCTACTGTATTTTAACCACCGGGTATTCCAACAGTATTAACGGTAACAACTACGCCGTTATTTATAAACAACTTATACTTGTCGTTTTCTTCATCCAATCGCTTTCCGTTATGGGGCCCACACAAGGCTGCGTCGTCGTACGAATATTCCCCGACAGCAAGAATATTTCACGACCAACCGAATATTCACCGACCAAAAATAAATATTTTATAACCACTTGCTTATTTTGCAAAATTTGCACATTTCACCCATAACCAAAGTATTATATCAAATTATCCCCTTATTATTCACAATAATATTTAGAGAAAATTTGATTTTATTCATTAATAAGTTGGGGTCTTACACACAAAGTCTGGAGTTGACTTGAAGTATTACTTCTTCATCGATTCTTGCTTCTGGAATAGCACCTTCTTGCACTTTCTTCTTCATACGCATCAGCTCTATGTCCGTAGCTTAAGCGATTTTAACTTTATCAATTAAAGTCGGTTCTACTTGTATATTTGATATCATCATGTGGGTACTTGGAGCCTTCATCTCTATCTCCATCCTTTGCAAATCATATAAAATGGGCCTTTGTGTTAACACCATTGCACTCGTACCCGCGTATGATCTTCTACTCAATGCGTCAGCTACTACGTTCGCTTTTCCAGGATAATATTGGATGGTATGATCATAATCTTTCAACAGCTCAAGCCAACATCGTTGCCGCATGTTGAGTTCCTTTTGGGTGAAGAAATATTTGAGGCTTTTATGATCCGTATAGATCTCCACTTTCTCCCCATACAGGTAGTGTCTCCAAATCTTCAACGCAAAAACGACTGCTGCCAACTCTAAATCATGAGTAGGATAATTCCTCTCATATTCTTTGAGTTGTCGCGAGGCATAGGCTATGACTTTCCCATGTTGCATGAGAACACATCCTAACCCTTTGCCTGAATCATCGCTGTAGATAACAAATTCATCCGAACCAGATGGTATTATTAGAACAGGTACCGAAATGAGTCTCCTCTTGAGTTCTTGAAAACTCTTCTCACAATCCTCGCTCCAACCGAATTTTGTATCCTTCAGAGTCAGCTGAGTTAACGGAGTAGCGATTCTAGAAAATCCTTCCACGAATCTCCGATAATACCCAGCTAAGCCCAGAAAGCTACGTACTTCGGTCACCGACTTCGGTTGCTCCCAACTTTGTATGGCTTCAATCTTCGCCGGGTCGACAGATACTCCATGTTTTGACACCACGTGCCCAAGGAATACTACTTCCTCAAGCCAGAACTCACATTTCTTCAATTTGGCATATAGCTTGTTTTCACGAAGCCTTTGCAGTACCAGCTTCAAATGGCGCTCATGATCTTCACGGCTTTTGAAATAGATGAGGATGTCATCAATAAAGACAACAACGAACTGATCTAAATATTCTTTGAATACACGGTTCATCATATCCATGAAAGCAGCATGAGCATTAGTCAATCCAAAAGACATGACTAAGAATTTATAATGCCCGTACCGAGTTCTGAAGGCAGCCTTTGGAATATCCTCAGTTTTAATCTTCAGATGATGATATCCAGAACGAAGATCGATCTTTAAAAAGAATTGTGCTCCTTACAACTGGTCAAATAGGTCATCAATGCGAGGTAGCGGATACCTATTCTTGATGGTGACATGGTTCAATTCCCTATAGTCGATACAAAGTCGCATACTTTCATCTTTCTTCTTTACCAATAAAACAGGAGCACCCCAAGGAGATGTACAAAGACGAATAAAACCGATGTCTAATAACTCCTGTAATTGGACTTTTAACTCCTGAAGTTCAATAAGAGCCATTCGATATGGAGTTTTAGAAATGGGTTTTGTAACCGGTTCAAGGTCAATAAAGAATTCAACTTCACGTTCTGGGGGTAGACCAGGAAGTTCTTTAAGAAATACATCGGGAAATTCTCTAACAATAGAAATATTATTCAAATCTGACTTGTCTTTGTTCAAATCCATAACATGGGCTAAGAAAGCTTGACATTCGTTTTTCAATAAACGAATAGCTTTGTGGCTTGATATGACAGTGACTGATTTTAGTGGTTTAGTAGTTTGAATTCGTATGACAAGTTGGTTAGGAATATGAAAACTAACAACTTTACGAAAATAATCAATTTTAGCATGATGAGTGGTTAACCAATCAATTCCTAAAATCACATCAAAAGCAAGTATCTTTAAAGAGATAAGATCAACAGGTAATGTGATAGTGCCAACTTGGATCATGCAAGATATATAAACTATAGATGTAACGAAGGTTTCACCCAACGGAGTTTCAACAGATAAGTCAAAGTCCAATTTCTCCGGAGTCAAGTTTAAACGTTGAGCACAAGCAGGAGAGATAAAAGAATGGGTAGAACCGGTATCTAATAAGGTATAAACTTCACAAGAGTTTATGATTAGCTTACCCATGATCACCTCGTTCGGGTTCCTCACGTTTTGGCCAGTCACGACAAACGCTCTTCCAGGAACCGCTGATTTCGACTTATCCGGGATAGCCCTTGGAGTCACCATCCTCGTTGAACTTGGTTTTGCTACAGAACAATCCCGAGCTATGTGGCCTTCCTTTCCACAGTTGTAACATACCTTGGATTGTTGTGGACAGTTTGGGCTGATATGTCCCTCTTTCCCGCATTTGTAACATCTAACTGGCGGTCGTTTTCCTCCCTTAGAATTTGTTATTGGTGCTGGTGCAGCTGCTGATGTCTTCCCGTCATTGTTGAATCTCCTCTTTCTGAAATTTCCACTTGACTCACCTCTCCTATTATCATGGCCACGGTGACCACCCAAGTGGTTAACGCCTTTGTTCGTATTTTTCCCTCCTCGTTGGTTATCATCGCTCTGATGACTGCTGTCACTGGTATGACCCTGGTTGTGGTCCCTCGGTTGCACATACTCATTATCTCGCTCTAATAATTGAGCCCTGTTTACAACATCTGAATATAAAAAAAATTTATGAGAGATAAGATATTGCCAAATCTCGGGTTTTAGACATCTTAGAAACATCCTTGTCATTCGTTCCTCATTTTCGACCAAATGAGGTGCAAACCTGGATAACTCTGCAAACTTCGCCTCGTACTGGGACACCGTCATGTTGTTTTGTTCCAGTCTGATAAACTCCACCTCCTTCATATGACGAATACTTTCAGGAAAGTACTTGTCATTGAACAGTTTCTGAAATGTTTCCCAAGACATATTGAGTGCGTCAGGCTGGGTACGCTTCACAGACTCCCACCAGTAGTCTGCCTCACCGCGGAACATAAAGGTGGCGAATAGAACCTTTTGTTCCTCCGTGCATCCTAAGACATCGAATATCTTGGTAATTTGCTTGACCGACGTTTCTGCCATGATCGGATCCGGCTTTCCCTTAAATTCTGGTGGTCCCAATTCTTTGAACTGCTTGGCTGTGACAAATCGCGTATTGTTATCATTTCCACCCGTATTCTGCACACGAGTCTCCCCCGTCTGATATTGCATGAACAGTAAAAGGCTCCTAAACATTCCATCATTCATAGTTTGCTCGGTAATGTTGTTTACAGGAGGAATATTGCCTTCCTGTTGCACGTTCCCCTGGGTGGTGATCAAAGGTGTCTCCACGGTCTGATTTACTCCATTATTAACGTTCTCAGCTGCCATTCTTAAATACTGCCATAAAACAAGGGTTAATAGTCATGTCATATATTATCCCTATACTTTGACCGACCAAATAAACACCAAATAAACTTAGTCAGGTCATACTAACGAAGGAATTCCCCGTCTCTCCCCTCCTAGTTCTTGTCTCACATCTCAGCCAGGGATCATATCCCTAAGCTCTGATAACAACTGTGACGCCCCCAAAATAGGTATACAACACCCATTCTAAGTCGCCAAATACATGGTACAAAAAGCAACTACAACTTCAATAATACAATTGTCGTGCAAAATACGACAACACATACTGTGAGTTTAAATACAAACATTGTCTTCTAGACAATATCCACACTCAAATAAGTTCTCATTACAATTATTCAAACACTATTTTACAAAAATAGTGAGGACTGCTAAAACATCTTTTTAGAACCATCACTCCATACCTCGACTAGATCCTGCTATGTTCTCACCTCCTGAGAAGAAAAATAGAATAACAAGGAAAAGGGTGAGCTCAACTAACCCAGTAAGAATATTATGACTAAGATAATATACAACAAATTATCATTAGTATTCAACAGGGAAAAATCTGATAGAATATAATCGACAACAAGTTTTAGATCAACAACTGCAGCGGAAATAGCAAACCATTGATGAGTCAAGTAGAGAATGAATTCTACTATCTTCTAAGATTTAAAAGTCCATCATCAATATTTTATCCCTGTAATATCAATTAATAATCATCTTTAACCAAATATTCATCTTTGCACTACAGGCCAAAGATATTTATTTGTATCACCAGTCGGTCACGTTCATCTCAACACCTGTTCATCTTTGCACTACGGGCCAAAGATATTCATCAGTTAATCATTCATCTTTGCACTACAGGCCAAAGATATTCAGTAATATCATCATTTAGAACTGAGGATGATGAAAAATATCTTAAAGAAAATGAATCCAGTGAGACAGAAGGACAAATAGTAGGGATTCGTATAACAATTTATCCAAGATCAATAATACTTCATAATAATCAATTGTGAAGCAGAATTCAAAAATAAAGATCAAAACATGGATACAATCAAAGATAGTAACCATAATAGACATCTTGGACAAAAAGGAAAAATTTTATTTTTCGATGAATAGTGTCGTATTCATGAATAGTGCCGTATACGTAAATAGTAACGTATACGTGAATAGTAACTCCGACACAAAAAGTTCTAAATTTGATAAAAACTCATATCAATATTTCAGCATAATGATATTGAAGAAAATATCATTTAGGAAGAAGATAATATCCCTTACCTCAAAATATCAGTACTTCTGGTCGGAATAACGGTATAAGGCTGAAAGAAACTTGCTCTGATGAATAGAAACTCTCAAAGTATCTGAATACTCACAAAATACACTCAATAATATAGAGAGAGAAAGAGAGAAAACTTGTTTCTGGTGTGATTTTTAATTCTAACTTAGCCCTCTATTTATAGGAAAATGTTAGCACGCCGAAGCAGACTTAACCTGCAACCTGATGGCTTTACCTGCTACTATTCAAGCCTACCATATTTGAATAAAAATCTCAGCACATTTTTTCACCAACCAAGAGTGGGGCCCACCAATTTTAGAATTTTTTACCAAAATGATTAACTCTAAAAATTTAACAATTTCTGAACCAGTCATCTCGTAAAATTCATAACAAATCATACGTTCATTTTTAATGGTTCAAAATTTGTGGACATATACTCAACTTATATATGTATAACATATCCAAAAATTACCACGATCCAACGGTCGGATTAAAAATTATAACCCCCGTAAAATATCTCAAAAACCCTGATTTTTAATACCTCCATTCCGACAAAAATACTGATAAAAATCTCAACATTAACTCTTTCATTTTTAACCACAAAAATATATCCCTCATTTATATCCACATAAAATAAATATTTTCTTATCATATGAATCAATAATTAATTATTCACAAATAATATTACAGAATCACATTTATGACAACCAGGTCGTTCCCAGGAAAGAGGGGGCTTTCCTATAAGAATTTCTCCTTACTGGCGCGCAATTAGATGACCAAACTTCTCCTTAGACAGGACTTTCTAGACATTGCCAATAATGTTATCTAATAATATTATTCAAATAATATGAATTATTGATCTGATAATGTAAAATACTGTGTAGTGACAATTATTGAAACAACAATAATATAAAATATCAATGCAGCAATTATTGAATCAATAAAATAAAATATTGAACAGTAACTACTGTAACAATTATTGAGTAGTGCCTTCCTTCGTAAGAATCAATAATTGGCGCAATACCGTGTGCTACTATATTTTAACCACCAGGTATTCTAACAGTATTAACGGTAACAAATACGCCGTTAATTATAAACAACTTATACTTGTCGTTTTCTTCATCCAATCGCTTTCCGTTATGGGGCCCACACAAGGCTGCGCCGTCGTATGAATATTCCTCGACAGCAAGAATATTCCACGACCAAACGAATATTCACCGACCAAAAATGAATATTTTATAACCACTTGCTTATTTGAAATATTTGCGCATTTTACCCATAACTAACCACATTAATCAAATCAACCCTTTCTATTTCAAAATAATAAATAGAGGAAATTTAATTTCATTTATTAATAAGTTGGGGTCTTACAACCTCCCCTCCTTATGAAATTTCGTCCTCGAAATTGACGTACGTACCTGGTGTTTCGAAAAGGTGAGGATACCTCGCTTTCATTTCTGATTCTAACTCCCAGGTCATTTCTTCAATAGCATGGTTTCTCCACAAAACCTTAACTTGTGGTATAACTTTCGTGCGTAGAACATGCTCTTTCCTATCCAAGATCTTAATAGGTACCTCCTCGTACGTTAAATCTTCGGCTATCTCGTCTGGTTCTAACTCAATTGTGTGGTTCGGGTCTTTTACATATTTACGAAGCACAGATATGTGAAAAACATTATGAACACGAGACATGCTTGGAGGTAATGCGAGTCTATAGGCCACATTTCCTATTCGGTCAAGAATCTCAAATGGACCGACAAATCGTGGATTGAGCTTTCCTCTCTTCCCAAATCTTGTAACTCCTTTCAATGGTGCAGCACGTAATAATACATGATCCCCAATATTGAATTCTACATCCTTTCAATGAAGATCCGCATAACTCTTTTGTCGATCCTGTGCCGTTTGTATACATTGTCGAATTGTTTGGATCTTCTATGTAGTTATGCGTACCAATTCTGGTCCCAACAATGCTGCTTCACCCACCTCGTCCCAGCATACTGGAGATCGACACTTTCGTCCATATAAGGCTTCAAATGGAGCCATACCTATACTTGCCTGATAACTGTTGTTGTAGGAGAATTCCACCAGTGGCAATAGACATGCATAAACAGGCCGCCTGGCCTGGCCCGGTCTAGGCCTGCCAGGCTTTGACCATTGACCAGGCCGGACCAGGCCCAGGTCCGAAAAAAAAGGCTAGGCCAGGCCAGGTTATCAACTTAAAATCTTGGTCTGCTAAAGCCTGCTGGCCAGGCCAGGCCGGGCCCAATCCTTTAATTCTTTAACTGCTTAGTGGAATGTTTTTAACTTGAACTCAACTCTCCATTTATAAAACAAAGGTAGGACAAATTAACATTAGTAGACAATATAAGACTTTAAAAGTGGAAATAGATAAACTGAAGCTCATGTGACCAAGCCTAGAACAACCATTTCCATTCTATTCATAGCCTTGACACAGACATTTATCTAAAATGTTTGAATTATAGAAAGGGCAACAAAAAGGGAAGCAATCATTAAACAACGAATGTTAACTGAGTGAGTTCCTTGAGTTTCTATAAGATCCGCTTTGAAGCCATGCCCAAACCCTGCTTAAGTCAACTACCCATATCAGTACATATTGATAATACATATAAATACAATAATAAATATATAGATATACTTATAGAATTCAAAAATAAATTAGTGAAAATTGTAATACCTAAGACGAAGTGGAGATCTTCCCTATTGATTGCAGATGTAGGGGAATTTTAGAGAAGAAAGAACGAAACTAAGGAGTCCAAGAAAGCACTTACAACAACTATTCAATCCTTTGTCAGTAAGGTTACAGGAGGAAACCTAGGGAGGGATGGCAAAAGTAAGGTTCAAGTGAATCCTTTCTCAGTGGCAGGTGGTCGACTTATCCATAATGAGGCTGGGCAATGGTGAAATGGATTTCATGATAGAATTGGAAACAACAATACTCTTACCGCTGAACTTTTGGCGATTCATGAAGGATCAACTTTAGCATAGGAAATGAGAATACAAAACTTAGAAATAGAGACGGATTCGGAAGTGGTTGTTAAGTTGATCAAGCATGGTGAGACAGAGTCATCCGGATGGAAACTTGATCCAAGACTGCCAACAACTCGTAAAGAAGCCATGTAATACAAGAATCATGCATGCCCGACAAGGAGGAAATAGAAGTGCCGACTTTCTTGCTGCTTTGGGACATTATTCAAATCTTGTAATAAATTATAGTAAGGAAACTCCCTTTCAGATCTGTGATGGAAGAAGAACGAATTTAACCCAATTCCTAGATAAATCAGAAAAGTCCCATATTGTTTACTGAGAAAAGTGTTAAAGGAAGCTTTCCTTATAAAAGGGACTATCCTCCACTTGCAACAAGTTGTGGGCTGGTCCAATCTGAATAATTTTCATCTTTTTTTGACATGATTGACTAGGTTGCAAGGATATTAAACAAAAAAGTCCAAGTGCAAAAATTTCTAGATCCTTGGGCTTTAGCCCAGGCTGAAGGAAGGCCACAGGCCGGTCCAGGCCGGGCTTTTAATTAGACCAGGCCAGGCCGGATTTTGGAATTTAAACAGCGGCCTTTTTTCAGCCTTCAGGCTGGGCCTTGCGTGTCCAGGCCTTGATCAGGCCGGGCTTTGACCAGGTCGGGCTCAGGCCAGATCAAGGCCGGGTCACAGGCCCCAGGCCGTTTGTGCAACCCTAAGTGGCAAGTACTTATCCCAACTTCCTTTAAAATCTAGAACACAGAGTCTTAATAGATCTTCAATGGTTTAAATAGTCCTCTCTGATTGCCTGTCCGTTTGAGGATGGTATGCTGAACTAAATCGTAAATCCGTGCCCATAGCTTTCTGCAAGCTAACCCAAAATCGTGAAGTGAATCTTGGATCACGATCTGAAACTATGGATACTGGCATGCCATGCAATCTCACAATCTCATTCACGTACATACTAGCAAGACGTTCAAGGGAATAAGTCTCACGAATAGGCAAGAAATGGGCAGACTTAGTTAATCTATCAACAATGACCCAAATCGCATCTATGCCTTGAGAAACCTTGGGAAAACCTGTAACGAAATCCATAGTAATGTGTTCCCACTTCCATTTTGGCATCTCAAGTGGTTGCAATGGACCCTTTGGCACTTGATGCTCCGCCTTCACACGTTGACAAGTTAAACACTTCGAGAGAAACTCCGCGATCTCTCTTTTTATATTGCTCCACCAAAATGTATGTCGAATATCGTGATACATTTTGGTACTCCCAGGATGGATTACAAACGGTGTGTTGTGTGCCTCCATCATTATTCTATGCTTCAAGTCAAAATCGTTAGGAACACAAAGTCTGGAGTTGACTCGAAGTATTCCTTCTTCATCAATTCTTGCTTCTGGAATAGCACCTTCTTGCACTTTCTTCTTCATACGCATCAGCTTTATGTCCGTAGCTTGAGCGGCTTTAACTTTATCAATTAAAGTCGGTTCTACTCGTATATTTGATATCATCATGTGGGTAGTTGGAGCCTTCATCTCTATCTCCATCCTTTGCAAATCATATAAAATGGGCCTTTGTGTTAACACCATTGCACTCGTACCCGCGTATGATCTTCTACTCAATGCGTCAGCTACTACGTTCGCTTTTCCAAGATGATATTGGATGGTATGATCATAATCTTTCAACAGCTCAAGCTAACGTCGTTGCCGCATGTTGAGTTCCTTTTGGGTGAAGAAATATTTGAGGCTTTTATGATCCGTATAGATCTCCACTTTCTCCCCATACAGGTAGTGTCTCCAAATCTTCAATGCAAAAATGACTGCTGCCAACTCTAAATCGTGAGTAGGATAATTCCTCTCATATTCTTTGAGTTGTCGCGAGGCATAGGCTATGACTTTCCCATGTTGCATGAGAACACATCCTAACCCTTTGCCTGAAGCATCGCTATAGATAACAAATCCATCCGAACCAGATGGTATTATCAGAACAGGTGCCGAAATGAGTCTCCTCTTGAGTTCTTGAAAACTCTTCTCACAATCCTCGCTCCAATTGAATTTTATATCTTTCAGAGTCAGCTGAGTTAACGGAGTAGCGATTCTAGAAAATCCTTCCACGAATCTCCGATAATACCCAGCTAAGCCCAGAAAGCTATGTTCTTCGGTCACCGACTTCGGTTGCTCCCAACTTTGTATGGCTTCAATATTCGCCGGGTCGACAGATACTCCATATTTTGACACCACGTGCCCAAGAAATGCTACTTCCTCAAGCCAGAACTCACATTTCTTCAATTTGGCATATAGCTTATTTTCACAAAGCCTTTGCAGTACCAGCTTCAAATGGCGCTCATGATCTTCACGGCTTTTGGAATAGATGAGGATGTCATCAAGAAAGACAACAACGAACTGATCTAAATATTCTTTGAATACGCGATTCATCATATCCATGAAAGCAGCAGGAGCATTAGTCAATCCAAAAGACATGACTAAGAATTCATAATGCCCGTACCGAGTTCTGAAGGCAGTCTTTGGAATATCCTCAGTTTTAATCTTCAGATGATGATATCTAGAACGAAGATCGATCTTTGAAAAGAATTGTGCTCCTTGCAACTGGTCAAACAGGTCATCAATGCGAGGTAGCGGATACCTATTCTTGATGGTGACATGGTTCAATTCCCTATAGTCGATACAAAGTCGCATACTTTCGTCTTTCTTCTTTACGAATAAAACAGGAGCACCCCAAGGAGATGTACTAGGACGAATAAAATCGATGTCTAATAACTCCTGTAATTGGACTTTTAACTCCTGAAGTTCAATAGGAGCCATTCGATATGGAGTTTTAGAAATGGATTTTGTGCCCGGTTCAAGGTCAATAAAGAATTCAACTTCACGTTCTGGGGGTAGACCAGGAAGTTCTTTAGGAAATACATCGGAAAATTCTCTAACAATAGAAATATTATTCAAATCTGACTTGTCTTTGTTCAAATCCATAACATGGGCTAAGAAAGGTTGACATCCATTTTTCAATAAACGAATAGCTTTGTGGCTTGATATGACAGTGACTGATTTTAGTGGTTTAGTAGTTTGAATTCGTATGACAGGTTGGTTAGGAATATGAAAACTAACAACTTTACGAAAACAATCAATTTTAGCATGATGAGTGGTTAACCAATCAATTCCTAAAATCACATCAAAAGCAAGTATCTTTAAAGAGATAAGATCAATAGGTAATGTGATAGTGCCAACTTGGATCATGCAAGATTTATAAACTATAGATGTAACGAAGGTTTCACCCAACGGAGTTTCAACAGATAAGTCAAAGTCCAATTTCTCCGGAGTCAAGTTTAAGCGTTGAGCACAAGCAGGAGAGATAAAAGAATGGGTAGAACCGGTATCTAATAAGGTATAAACTTCGCAAGAGTTTATGATTAGCTTACCCGTGATCACCTCGTTTGGGTTCCTCACGTTTTGGCCAGTCACGACAAACGCTCTTCTAGGAATCGCTGATTTCGACTTATCCGGGACAGCCCTTGGAGTCACCATCCCCGTTGAACTTGGTTTTGCTACAGAACAATCCCGAGCTATGTGGCCTTCCTTTCCACAGTTATAATATACCTTAGATTGTTGTGGATAGTTTGGGCTGATATGTCCCTCTTTCCCGCATTTGTAACATCTAACTGGCGGTCGTTCTCCTCCCCTAGAATTTGTTGTTGGTGCTGGTGCAGCTGCTGATGTCTTCTCGTCATTGTTGAATCTCTTCTTTCTGAAATTTCCACTTGACTCACCTCTCCTATTATCATGGCCACGATGACCACCCAAGTGGTTACCGCCTTTGTTCGTATTTTTCCCTCCTCGTTGGTTATCATCGCTCTGATGACTGTTGTCACCGGTATGACCCTGGTTGTGGTCCCTCGATTGCACATACTCATTATCTCGCTCTAATAATTGAGCCCTGTTTACAACATCTGAATATAAAGAAAATTTATGAGAGATAAGATATTGCCGAATCTCGGGTTTTAGACATCTTAGAAACATCCTTGTCATTCGTTCCTCATTTTTGACCAAATGAGGTGCAAACCTGGATAACTCTACAAACTTCGCCTCGTACTGGGACACCGTCATGTTGTTTTGTTCCAATCTGATAAACTCTACCTCCTTCATATGACGAATACTTTCAGGAAAGTACTTGTCATTGAACAGTTTCTGAAATATTTTCCAGGACATGTTGAGTGCGTCAGGCTGGGTACGCTTCACAAACTCCCACCAGTAGTCTGCCTCACCGCGAAACATAAAGGTGGCGAATGGAACCTTCTGTTCCTCCGTGCATCCCAAGACATCGAATATCTTGGTAATTTGCTTAACACACGTTTCCGCCATGATCGGATCCGGCTTTCTCTTAAATTCTGGTGGACCCAATTCTTTGAACTGCTTGGCTGTGACAAACCGCGTATTATTATCATTTCCACCCGTATTCTGCACATGAGTCTCCCTCGTCTGATATTGCATGAACTGCAAAAAGCTCCTAAACATTCCATCATTCATAGTTTGCTCGGTAACGTTGTTTCCAGGAGGAATATTGCCTTCCTGTTGTAGGTTCCCCTGGGTGGTGATCAAAGGTGTCTCCACGGTCTGATTTACTCCATTATTAACGTTCTCAGCTGCCATTCTTAAATACTGCCATAAAACAAGGGTTAATAGTCATGTCATATATTATCCCTATACTCTGACCGACCAAATAAACACCAAATAAACTTAGTCAGGTCATACTAACGAAGAAATTCCCCGTCTCTCCCCTCCTAGTTCTTGTCTCACATCTCAGCCAGGGATCATATCCCTAAGCTCTGATAACAACTGTGACGCCCCCAAAATAGGTATACAACACCCATTCTGAGTCGCCAAATATATGGTACAAAAAGCAACTACAACTTCAATAATACAATTATCGTGCAAAATACGACAACACATATTGTGAGTTTAAATACAAATATTGTCTTCTAGACAATATCCACACTCAAATAAGTCCTCATTACAATTATTCAAACACTATTTTACAGAAATAGTGAGGACTGCTAAAACATCTTTCTAGAACCATCGCTCCATACCCCGACTAGATCCTGCTATGTTCTCACCTCCTGAGAAGAAAAATGGAACAACAAGAAAAAGGGTGAGCTCAACTAGCCCAGTAAAGAATATTATGACTAAGATAATATACAACAAATTATCATTAGTATTCAACAGGAAAAAATCTGATAGAAAATAATCGACAACAAGTTTTAGATCAACAACTGCAGCGGAAACAGCAAACCATTAGAAGAGTCAAGTAGAGAATGAATTCTACTATCTTCTAAGATTTAAAAGTCCATCATCAATATTTTATCCCTGTAACATCAATTAATAATCATCTTTAACCAAATATTCATCTTTGCACTACAGGCCAAAGATATTCATTTGTATCACCAGTCGGTCACGTTCATCTCAACACCTGTTCATCTTTGCACTACGGGCCAAAGATATTCATCAGTTAATCATTCATCTTGGTACTACAGGCCAACGATATTCAATAATATCATCATTTAGGACTGAGGATGATGAAAAATATCTTTAAAAAATGAATCCAGTGAGACAGAAAGACAAATAGTAGGGATTCGTATAACAGTTGATCCAAGAACAATAATACTTCATAATAATCAATTGTGAAGCAGAATTCAAAAATAAAGATCAAAACATGGATACAATCAAAGATAGTAACCATAATAGACATCTTGGACAAAAAAAAATTTTATTTTTCGATGAATAGTGTCGTATTCATGAATAGTGCCGTATACGTGAATAGTAACGTATACGTGAATAGTAACCCCGACACAAAAAGTTTTAAATGTGATAAAAACTCATATCAATATTTTACCATAATGATATTGAAAAAAATATCATTTAGGAAGAAGATAATATCCCTTACCTCAAAATATCAGTACTTTTGGTTGGAATACCGGTATAAGGCTGAAAGAAACTTGCTCTGATGAATAGAAACTCTCAAAGTATCTAAATACTCATAAAATACACTCAATAATCTAGAGAGAGAAAGAGAGAAAACTTATTTCTGGTGTGATTTTTAATTCTAACTTAGCCCTCTATTTATAGGAAAATGTTAGCAAGCCGAAGTAGACTTAACCTGCAACCTGATGGCTTTACCTGCTACTATTCAAGCCTACAACATTTGAATAAAAATCTCAGCACATTTCTTCACCAACCAAGAGTAGGGCCCACCAATTCTAGAATTTTCCACCAAAATGATTAACTCCGAAAATTCAACAATTTCTGAACCAGTCATCTCGTAAAATTCATAACAAATCATACGTTCATTTTTAATAGTTCAAAATTTATGGACTTATACTCAACTTATATATGTATAACATATCCAAAAATTACCATGATCCAACGGTCAGATTAAAAATTATAACCCTCGCAAATATCTCAAAAAACCCTGATTTTTAATACCTCCATTCCGACAAAAATACTGATAAAAACCTCAACATTACCTCCTTCATTTTTAACCACAAAAATATATCCCTCATTTATATCCACATAAAATAAATATTTCCTTATCATATGAATCAATAATTAATTATTCACAAATAATATTACAGAATCACATTTATGACAACCAGGCCGTTCCCAGGAAAGAGGGGGCTTTCCAATAAGAATTTCTCCTTACTGACGCGTAATTAGATGACCAAACCTCTCCTTAGACAGAACTTTCTAGACATTGCTAATAATGTTATCTAATAATATTATTCAAATAATATGAATTATTAATCTGATAATGGGAAATACTGTGCAGTGACAATTATTGAAATAACAATAATATAAAATATCAATGCAGCAATTATTGAATCAATAAAATAAAATATTGAACAGTAACTACTGTAACAATTATTGAGTAGTGCCTTCCTTTGTAAGAAACAATAATTGGTGCAATACCGTGTGCTACTGTATTTTAACCACCCGGTATTCTAACAGTATTAACGGTAACAACTACGCTGTTAATTATAAACAACTTATACTTGTCGTTTTCTTCATCCAATCGCTTTCCGTTATGGGGCCCACACAAGGCTGCACCGTCGTACGAATATTTCCCGACAACAAGAATATTTCACGACCAAACGAATATTCACCGACCAAAAATGAATATTTTATAACCACTTGTTTATTTGAAATATTTGCGCATTTTACCCATAACTAACCACATTAATCAAATCAACCCTTTCTATTTCAAAATAATAAATAGAGGAAATTTAATTTCATTTATTAATAAGTTGGGGTCTTACATATCAGGTTGCAGGTCAAGTCTGCTTCGGCGTGCTAACATTTTCTTATAAATAGATGGGTAAGTTAGAATTGAAAATCACACCAGAATTCATAAGTTTTCTCTCTTTCTCTCTCTATATTATTGAGTGTATTTTGTGAGTATTTTGATACTTTGAGAGTTGCTATTTAGCACAAGTTTCATTCAGTCTCGTATCCGATATTCCGATCAGAAGTACTGTTCGTTTAAGGTAAGGGATATTATTTTCTTCCTAATGATGTTATTCTCTCAACATCATTATGCCGAAATATTGATCTGAACTTTTTATCAAATTTAAAACTTTTTGGTGTCGGGGTTACTATTCACGTATACGACACTATTCACGAATACAGCACTATTTACCGAAAAATGAAATTTTCTTCTTTTTGTCCAAGTTGTCTATTTTGGTTACTTTCTTTGATTGTATCCATGTTTTGATCTTTATTTTTGAATTCTACTTCAAAATTGGTTATTATGGAGTATTATTGAACTTGGATAAACTGTAATACGAATATCTAAAATTTATTCTTTTATCTCACTGGATTTATTTTTTTTTAAATATTTTTCATCTTCCTCAGTCCTAAATGATGATATTACTGAATATCTTTGGCCTGTAGTGCAAAGATGAATGATTACGTAATTAATATCTTTGGTCCGTAGTGTAAAGATGAATATTTTATTAAAGATGAATATTTGATTAAAGATGAATATTGATTGTTGTTATATGGATAAAATATTGATGATGGACTTTTAAATCTTAGAAGATATTAGAACTCATTTTCTACTTAACTCTTCTAATGGATTGTTGTTTCCGCTGCAGTTGTTGATCTAAAACTTGTTGTCGATTATATTCTATCAGATTTTTCCCTATTGAATACTAATGATAATTTGTTGTATATTATCTTAGTCATAATATTCTTTACTGGGCTAGTTGAGCTCACCCTTTTTGTTCAATTTTCTCAGGAGGCGAGAATATAGCAGGAACTAGTCGGGGTGCGGAGTGATGTTTTCAGTCAGTGGTGTTAGCAGTCCTCACTATTTTATAAAATAGTGTGATAATAATTATAATAAGGACTCCTTTTGAGTTTGTATACTCTCTAGTAGAGAATAATTGTATTCAAACTCACAGTATTGGGTTGTTGTATTTTTACACAACAATTGTA
The DNA here is from genome assembly GCA_016801055.1 of Panax notoginseng. Lineage (NCBI taxonomy): Eukaryota > Viridiplantae > Streptophyta > Magnoliopsida > Apiales > Araliaceae > Panax > Panax notoginseng. The sequence continues at coordinate 141,623,371 of CM029021.1, forward strand.
TTAATGAAGTTGTAGTTATTTCTGTACCTAGTATTTGGCGACTCATAATGGGTGATGTCTACCTATTTTGAAGGCGTCACAGTTGGTATCAAAGATTAGGGATATGATCCCTGCCTGAGATGTGAGACAAGAACTAGGAGGGGAGAGACGGAGAATTCCTTCGCTAGTATGACCTGACTAAGTTTATTTGGTGTTTATTTAGTCGGTCAGAGTATAAGGATAATATATGACATGACTATTAACTCTTGTTTTATGGCAGTATTTAAGAATGGCAGCTGAGAACGTTAATAATGGAGTAAATCAGACCGTGGAGACACCTTTGATCACCACCCACGGGAACGTGCAACAGGAAGGCAATATTCCTCCTGTAAACAACACTACCGAACAAATGATGAATGATGGGATGTTTAGAAGTTTCTTGTAGTTCATGTAAAACCAGACGAGAGAGACTCGTGCACAAAATACGGGTGAAAATGCTAGCAATGGCTTGTCACAGCCAAGCAGTTCAAAGAGTTGGGACCACCAGAATTTAAGGGAAAGCCGGATCCGATCATGGCGGAAACGTGGGTCAAGCAAATTACCAAGATATTCGATGTCTTGGGATGCACAGAGGAACAGAAGGTTCCATTCGCCACCTTTATGTTCCGCGGTGAGGCAGACTACTGGTGGGAGTCTGTGAAGCGTACCCAGCCTGACACACTCAACATGTCCTGGGAAACATTTCAGAAACTGTTCAATGACAAGTACTTTCCTAAAAGTATTCGTCATATGAAGGAGGTGGAGTTCATCCGACTGGAACAAAACAACATGATGGTGTCCCAGTACGAGGCGAAGTTTACAGAGTTATCCAGGTTTACACCTCATTTGGTCGAAAATGAGGAACGAATGACAAGGATGTTTCTAAGAGGTCTAAAACCCGAGATTCGGCAATATCTTATCTCTCATAAATTTTCTTTATATTCAGATGTCTTAAACAGTGCTCAATTATTAAAGCGAGATAATGAGTATGTGCAACCGAGGGACCACAACCAGGGTCATACCGGTGGCGGCAGTCATCGAAGCAATGAAAACCAGCAGGGAGGAAAATATTCGGACAAAAGCGGTAACCACTCTGGTGGTAATCGTGGCCGTGATAATAGAAGGAGCGAGTTGGGAGGAGATTTCAAGAAGAGAAGGTACAACAATGATAACGTGAAAATATCAGCACAAACATCAACTGCTTTTAGGGGAGGAGAACGAGCACCGGTCGCTTGTTACAAATGCGGGAAGGAGGGACACATAAGCCCAAACTGCCCACAACAGTTCAAGTTATGTTATAACTATGGAAAGGAAAGTCATATAGCTAAAGATTATCTTGTTACGAAATCAAGTTCAACGGGGATAGTGACTCCGAAGGCTGTTCCGGACAAGTCAAGTATGTGGTTCCTGGAAGGGCGTTTGTCGTGACTGCCCAAAACGCGAGAAACCCAAACGAGGTGATCACGGGTAAGCTAATCATAAACTCTTGCGAAGTTTATACCTTATTAGATACCGGTTCTACCCATTCTTTTATCTCTCCTAATTGTGCTCAACGTTTAAACTTGACTCCGGAGGAATTAGACCTTGACTTATCTGTTGAGACTCCATTAGGAGAAACTTTCATTACATCTACTGTCTATAAATCTTGCTTGATTCAAGTCGGTACCATCACATTACCTGCCGACCTTATTTCGTTGAAAATTCTTGCATTTGATGTGATTTTAGGGATTGATTGGTTAACCACGCATCATGCTAAAATTGATTATTTTCGTAAGGTTGTTAGTTTTCATATTCCTAACCAATCTATTATGCCAATTCAAACAACCAAACCATTAAAGTCAATCACTATCATATCAAGCCATAAAGCTATTCATTTATTAAAAAATAGATGTCAAGCTTTCTTAGCCCATGTCATAGACTTGAACAAAAACACGTCAGATTTGAATACTATTTCTGTTGTTAGTGAATTTCCTGACGTATTTCCTGAAGAACTTTCCGGTCTACCCCCAGAACATGAAGTTGAATTCTTTATTGACCTTGAACCTGGTACAAAGCCCATTTCTATAACCCCATATCGAATGACTCCTATTGAACTTTAGGAGTTAAAGGTTCAACTACAGGAGTTGTTGGACATCGGTTTTATTCGTCCTGGTACATCTCCTTGGGGTGCTCCTGTGTTATTCGTAAAGAAGAAAGACGGGAGTATGCGACTTTGTATCGACTACCGAGAATTGAATCATGTCACTATCAAGAATAGGTATCCGCTACCTCGCATTGATGACATGTTTGACCAGTTGCAATGAGCACAATTCTTTTCAAAGATCGATCTTCGTTCTGGATATCATCAGCTGAAGATTAAAACTGAGGATATTCCAAAGACTGCCTTCAGAACTCGGTACGGGCATTATAAATTCTTAGTCATGTCTTTTGGATTGACTAATGCTCCTGCTGCCTTCATGGATATGATGAACCGTGTATTCAAAGAATATTTAGATCAGTTCGTTTTTGTCTTTATTGATGACATCCTCATCTATTCCAAAAGTCGTGAAGATCATGAGCACCATTTGAAGCTGGTACTGCAAAGGCTTCGTGAAAACAAGCTATATGTCAAACTGAAGAAATACGAGTTCTGGCTTGAGGAAGTAGCATTTCTTGGGCACGTGGTGTCAAAACATGGAGTATCTGTCGACCCGGCGAAGATTGAAGCCATACAAAGTTGGGAGCAACTGAAGTCGGTGACCGAAGTACGTAGCTTTTTGGGCTTAGCTGGTTATTATCGAAGATTCGTGGAAGGATTTTCTAGAATCGCTACTCCGTTAACTCAGCTGACTCGGAAGGATATAAAATTCGGTTGGAGCGAGAATTGTGAGAAGAGTTTTCAAGAACTCAAGATGAGACTCATTTCGGCACCTGTTCTGACAATACCATCTGGTTCGGATCGATTTGTTATCTACAGCGATGTCTCAGGCAAAGGGTTAGGATGTGTTCTCATGCAACATGAGAAAGTCATAGCCTATGCCTCGTGACAACTCAAAGAATATGAGAGGAATTATCTTACTCATGATTTGGAGTTGGCAGCAGTCGTTTTCGCGTTGAAGATTTAGAGACACTACCTGTATGGGGAGAAAGTGGAGATCTATACGGATCATAAAAGCCTCAAATATTTCTTCACCCAAAAGGAACTCAACATGCGACAACGACGTTGGCTTGAGCATTTGAAAGATTACGATCATACCATCCAATATCATCCTGGAAAAACGAACGTAGTAGCTGACGCATTGAGTAGAAGATCATATGCGGGTACGAGTGTAATATTGTTAACACAAAGGCCCATTTTGTATGATTTACAAAGGATAGAGATAGAGATGAAGGCTCTAAGTACCCACATGATGATATCAAATATACGAGTAGAACCGACTTTAATCGATAAAGTTAAAGCTGCTCAAGCTACGGATATGGAGCTGATGCGTATGAAGAAGAAAGTGCAAGAAGGTGCTATTCTAGAAGCAAGAATTGATGAAGAAGGAATACTTCGAGTCAACTCCAGACTTTGTGTTCCTAACCATTCTAACTTGAATCATAGAATCATGATGGAGGCACATAACACACCGTTTATAATCCATCCTGGGAGTACCAAAATGTATCACGATCTTCGACATACATTTTGGTGGAGCAATATGAAAAGAGAGATCGCGGAGTTTATCTCGAGGTGTTTAACTTGTCAACGTGTAAAAGCGGAGCATCAAGTACCAAAGGGTCCATTGCAACCACTTGAGATTCTGAAATGGAAGTGGGAACACATTACTATGGATTTTGTTACAGGTCTTCCCAAGGTTTCTCAAGGCATAGATGCGATTTGGGTCATTGTTGATAGATTAACCAAGTCTGCTCATTTCTTACCTATACGTGAGACTTATTCCCTTGAACGTCTTGCTAGTATGTACGTGAATGAGATTATGAGATTGCATGGCATGCAAGTATCCATAGTTTCGGATCGTGACCCAAGATTCACTTCACGATTTTGGGTTAGCTTGCAGAAAGCTATGGGCACGGATTTACGATTCAGTTCAGCATACCATCCTCAAATGGACGGGCAATCAGAGAGGACTATTTAAACCCTTGAAGATCTATTAAGACTCTGTGTTCTAGATTTCAAAGGAAGTTGGGATAAGTACTTGCCACTGGTAGAATTCTCCTACAACAACAGTTATCAGGCAAGTATAGGTATGGCTCCATTTGAAGCCTTGTATGGACGAAAATGTCGTTCTCCAGTATGCTGAGACGAGGTGGGTGAAGCAACGTTGTTGGGACCAGAATTGGTACGCATAAATACAGAGAACATCCAAACGATTCGACAACGTATACAAACGTCACAGGATCGACAAAAGAGTTATGCGGATCTTCATCGAAAGGATATAGAATTTAGTATTGGGGATCATGTATTGTTACGTGTTGCACCATGGAAAGGAGTTACAAGATTTAGGAAGAGAGGAAAGCTCAATCCACGATTTGTTGGTCCATTTGAAATTCTTGACCGAATAGAAAATGTGGCATATCGACTCGCATTACCTCCAAGCATGTCTCGTGTTCATAATGCTTTTCACGTATCTGTGCTTCGTAAGTATGTGAAAGACCCGAACCACATAATTGAGTTAGAACCAGACGACATAGCCGAAGATTTAACGTACGAGGAGGTACCTGTTAAGATCTTGGATAGGAAAGAACATGTTCTACGCACGAAGGTTATACCACAAGTTAAGGTTTTGTGGAGAAACCATGCTATTGAAGAAATGACCTGAGAGTTGGAATCAGAAATGAAAGCGAGGTATCCTCACTTTTTCGAAACACCAGGTACGTACGTCAATTTCGAGGACAAAATTTCATAAGGAGGGGATGTTGTAAGACTCCAACTTATTAATAAATGAAATTAAATTTCTTCTATTTATTATTTTGAAATAGTAAGGGTTGATTTGATTAATGTGGTTAGTTATGGGTAAAATGTGCAAATATTTCAAATAAGCAAGTGGTTATAAAATATTCATTTTTGGTCGGTGAATATTCGTTTGGTCATGGAATATTATTGCTGTCGGGGAATATTCGTACGACGACGCAGCCTTGTGTAGGCCCCATAACAGAAAACAATTGGATGAAGAAAACGACAAGTATAAGTTGTTTATAAATAACGGCGTAATTATTACCGTTAATACTGTTGGAATACCTGGTGGTTAAAATACAGTAGCACACGGTATTGCACCAATTATTGATTCTTACGTAAGAAGGCACTACTCAATAATTGTTACAGTAGTTACTGTTCAATATTTTATTTTATTGATTCAATAATTGCTGCGTTGATATTTTATATTATCGTTGTTTCAATAATTGTTGCTACTCAGTATTTACCATTATCAGATCAATAATTCATATTATTTGAATAATATTATTAGATAGCATTATTGGCAATGTCTAGAAAGTTCTGTCTAAGGAGAGGTTTGGTTGTAACAACCCCAAAATAGGTTCATTCCACCCAACCCATTCTGAGTCGTCAAATACATGGTACAGAAAACAACTACAACTTTATTACAACAATTGTCGTGCAAAATACAACAACACATATGCTGTGAGTTTGGATATAAATATATACCAAATGTGACTCATGTTCCAACCGTGGACATCACCTCACAATAACACCTTATATAAAGGTATAGTCAAAAACTGTTTTAGAAATTAGAATCTTTGGGAAGTGCTCAAGGAAACCTTCGTACATGGGAGGCCATGCGTCTAGGTTATGATAGATATCATATGGCCACAGAATTATCCTTGGTTTACCCAATAGACCCCAAAGAAAAACGAGAAGATTACTATCATATTCTTCCCAATGGTGAGTCTTCTCTTGACTTATCATTATCTCCACTGTCTCTAATTGAGAATTATACTTCAAACAAACACCAAGATTATATAGGTAGTGCTCGTATATATACTCAGCAAGTGGATGAGCACATCCCTGTCTTATGATGACACGAGGTTGTATGTCGTTAGACATCTTGTATGATAGTGGCAAACCACCCTTCCAACGTTGGGTACACCTTACCCTATTGGATTCACCAAATATAACTACTAAATGAACTTTTCTATACTGCTTCGGGAGAACATCCACAGCTAGAGACCACCGTTCTATTTCCCCGTTACCCTCGCTCGACCCAGCTACACTCTTATTACCTGAAAGGAATTGTGAAGCAAAAGGGTGAGCACAACTAGCTCAGTAAAGAATATCATGACTAAAGATAATTCAATTATCAATAGCCTTCATCAACAATAAATCAGAGATTTAGAACATATGGTAAATGATAAAAATTTCAACCATAGTTGCAGCGGAACGAGCAATCCATTAGAAGAGTCAAATAGACTATAAAGTCTATTATCTTCTCCATGTTAAAAATCCACCAACAATATTTTATCCCTGTAACATCAATCAACAGTTCCTTTCCACAATCATATGAATAACTCATAATCATAATTGTGATTCTAAATTTTTCTTCTCATCCAGGACGAAGATAATTTTCATCACCTGTCTTTACCTGAAACATCAAAGATCATGGTTATACCAAATCACAGTTCCTGTTCATAATCATACTAATAACTTCATCTTTGCACTACGGGCCAAAGATATTCATCAACAAGTCATCTTTGCACTACAGGCCAAAGATATTCATCAACAGTTCATCTTTGCACTACTGGCCAAAGATATTCAACAACAGGTCATCTTTGCACTACGGGCCAAAGATATTCATCAACAATTCATCTTTGCACTACAGGCCAAAGATATTCATCAATATTTCATCTTTGCACTACAGGCCAAAGATATTAATATCTCAAAGAAATATATAATCATATCAGAATTTATATAAACAATAATTATAACCATGTTGATCAATTCACCTTTGCACTTAAGCTAAAGATATTCAATTATAAATTCAATGGTCATGATCATACCAGTCACAATTCAACTTTGCACTACAGGCCAAAGAGAACCCTAGTCATGATCATACCAATAATCTACCCATCTTTACACTCCAGTGAAAGAGAATTTCAACATCAGGGTTATAAAAATGTTATATATGATGATAAAAATAATATGATCAACATATAGTTTTAATCTCAAGAGTAATATTCGTAACTCATGAATAGTAACCCGACACAAAAGATAGAAATTCTACAATAAAATTCATACCAATATTTCGGTATAATGATATTGAAAGAATAACATTACTTAAATTTATAAACAATTTATTTTAATTGTTTACACTTTACTAATTAATGCATTTAATCATCATAAAATGCCAACTCTTACAATTTCATCATCAATAACCAAAACCCTCATCAAAAATCTGCATATACCTCATATAGGATTCTCAAGCCATAAAATCCTATTTTCCAATTTTCTTTCTTCACAAAACATATTTAATTCATTTACTCATAACTAGACCATTTTCATGAAAAATACCAAATCAGTTCCAAAAATATTTCTTTTCTGGGATTTAGCATAATATAGTCCCATAGTGAACATATATTTTTCTCAGAATTTTTAAAAGTCATTTACTATTTTTCATATGGCCAAAATAGCCGAATATTTAGACATTTATCAAAAATTGTACTTTTGTCTAAAAATTCTGAAATTTACAGAGTATACTTCTATCATATACATGTACTCCCAATAAAAATTTCATCAATTTTGGAGTTAACCACAAGAAATTATAAGCAGTTACTTTTAAAATAGTCTTTTCTCATAAAATTCATAACTCTCAATCTATACATCCAAAAATCACCATTTTTGGACACAATCAATAAAACTCATCAAAATATCATTTCAAATTTTTCCAGAATTTTTGAAGTTCAGAAAAATTACGAAACTGAAAAACATAACAACCCTTAAAATCCCTTACTATCCCTTACTATCCCTTACAATCCCTTACTATCCCTTACCTTAAAAGAGCAGTACTTCTGACTGGATATCGGATATGATGCTGAAGAAACTTGCACTGATGAATAGCAACTCACCAAGTATCTAAAAACTCACAAAATATACTTCATAATATAGAGAGAGAAAGAGAGAAAGCTTATGTTTCTGGTGTGATTTTCAATTCTAACTTAGCCCTCTATTTATAGGAAAATTTTGGTAGGTTTGACCTGCAACCTGATGGCTTTACCTGCTACTATTCCCACCCACCACATTTGAAATATAATTCAGCACATTTCTTCACCAACCACAAGTGGGGCCCACCAATTCTAGAATTTTCCACCAAAATGATAAACTACGAAAATTCAACAATTTCTGAACCAGTCATCTCGTAAAATTCATAATAAATCATACGTTCATTTTTAACGGTTCAAAATTTGTGGGCATATACTCAACTTATATATGTATAACATATCCAAAAATTACCACGATCCAACGGTCGGATTAAAAATTATAACCCCCGCAAAATATCTCAAAAACCCTGATTTTTAATACCTCCATTCCGACAAAAATACGGATAAAAACCTCAACATTAACTCCTTCATTTTTAACCACAAAAATATATCCCTCATTTATATCCACATAAAATAAATATTTTCTTATCATATGAATCAATAATTAATTATTCACAAATAATATTACAGAATCACATTTATGACAACCAGGCCGTTCCCAGGAAAGAGGGGGCTTTCCAATAAGGATTTCTCCTTACTAGCGCGCAATTAGATGACCAAACCTCTCCTTAGACAGAACTTTCTAGACATTGCCAATAATGCTATCTAATAATATTATTCAAATAATATGAATTATTGATCTGATAATAGAAAATACTGTGCAGCAACAATTATTGAACAACAATAATACAAAATTTCAACGTAGCAATTATTGAATCAATAAAATAAAATATTGAACAGTAATTACTGTAACAATTATTGAGTAGTGCCTTCTTACGTAAGAATCAATAATTTCAAAAATACTATGCAATACCGTGTGCTACTGTGCAATAACGCGTATTACTGTATTTTAACCACCGGGTATTCCAACAGTGTTAACGGTAACAACTACGCCGTTATTTGTAAAAACTCAAATTTGTCGTTTTCTTCACCCGACAGTTATTCGTTATGGGGCCCACAAATAGCTGCGCCGTCGTACGAATATTCCCCGACAGAAAGAATATTCCACGACCAAACGAATATTCCCCGACAACAATGATTATTTTATAACCACTTGCTTATTTTGAAAAAAATTTACATTTCACCCATAACTTTAAACTTTTATCAATTTAACCATTTACTAAATAGTAATTATAAGAAAAAATTGAATACTTTTATTTCATAAAATTCGGGGTCTTACAATCTCCCCTCCTTATGAAATTTCGTCCTCGAAATTTACGTACCTGGTATTTCAAAGAATTGAGAATACCTTCCATTCATTTTAGATTCCATCTTCCCTGCTATCATAATTTCTCCATTGCTCATCTCCTGTATTTCAAATATCATTCTAGAATACAGCTTCAAAACAAGGGTTAATTTAACAAATTAACATATCACATAATATCCCGATATTATGACTGACCAACAAATAAGCTTAGGTAGGACACACTAGCGAAGGATTTACTCATCTCTCCCCTCCTAGTTATATTTCCCGATCTCCGCCAGAGATCATATCCCTAAGCTCTGATACCAAATGTAACGACCCCAAAATAGGTTCATTCCACCCAACCCATTCTGAGTCGTCAAATACATGGTACAGAAAACAACTACAACTTTATTACAACAATTGTCGTGCAAAATACAACAACACATATGCTGTGAGTTTGGATACAAATATATACCAAATGTGACTCATGTTCCAACCGTGGACATCACCTCACAATAACACCTTACATAAAGGTATAGTCAAAAACTGTTTTAGAAATTAGAATCTTTGGGAAGTGCTCAAGGAAACCTTCGTACATGGGAGGCCATGCTTCTAGGTTATGATAGATATCATATGGCCACAGAATTATCCTTGGTTGACCCAATAGACCCCAAAGAAAAACGAGAAGATTACTATCATATTCTTCCCAATGGTGAGTCTTCTCTTGACTTATCATTATCTCCACTGTCTCTAATTGAGAATTATACTTCAAACAAACACCAAGATTATATAGGTAGTGCTCGTATATATACTCAGCAAGTGGATGAGCACATCCCTGTCTTATGATGACACGAGGTTGTATGTCGTTAGACATCTTGTATGATAGTGGCAAACCACCCTTCCAACGTTGGGTACACCTTACCCTATTGGATTCACCAAATATAACTACTAAATGAACTTTTATATACTGCTTCGGGAGAACATCCACAGCTAGAGACCACCGTTCTATTTCCCCGTTACCCTCGCTCGACCCAGCTACACTCTTATTACCTGAAAGGAATTGTGAAGCAAAAGGGTGAGCACAACTAGCTCAGTAAAGAATATCATGACTAAAGATAATTCAATTATCAATAGCCTTCATCAACAATAAATCAGAGATTTAGAACATATGGTAAATGATAAAAATTTCAACCATAGTTGCAGCGGAACGAGCAATCCATTAGAAGAGTCAAATAGACTATAAAGTCTATTATCTTCTCCATGTTAAAAATCCACCAACAATATTTTATCCCTGTAACATCAATCAACAGTTCCTTTCCACAATCATATGAATAACTCATAATCATAATTGTGATTCTAAATTCCTCTTCTCATCCAAGACGAAGATAATTTTCATAACCTATCTTTACCTGAAACATCAAAGATCATGGTTATACCAAATCACAGTTCCTGTTCATAATCATACTAATAACTTCATCTTTGCACTACGGGCCAAAGATATTCATCAACAAGTCATCTTTGCACTACAGGCCAAAGATATTCATCAACAGTTCATCTTTGCATTACTGGCCAAAGATATTCAACAACAGGTCATCTTTGCACTACGGGCCAAAGATATTCATCAACAATTCATCTTTGCACTACAGGCCAAAGATATTCATCAATATTTCATCTTTGCACTACAGGCCAAAGATATTAATATCTCAAAGAAATATATAATCATTTCAGAATTTATATAAACAATAATTATAACCATGTTGATCAATTCACCTTTGCACTTAAGCTAAAGATATTCATTATAAATTCAATGGTCATGATCATACCAGTCACAATTCAACTTTGCACTACAGGCCAAAGAGAACCCTAGTCATGATCATACCAATAATCTACCCATCTTTACACTCCAGTGAAAGAGAATTTCAACATCAGGGTTATAAAAATGTTATATATGATGATAAAAATAATATGATCAACATATAGTTTTAATCTCAAGAGTAATATTCGTAACTCATGAATAGTAACCCGACACAAAAGATTGAAATTCTACAATAAAATTCATACCAATATTTCGGTATAATGATATTGAAAGAATAACATTACTTAAATTTATAAACAATTTATTTTAATTGTTTACACTTTACTAATTAATGCATTTAATCATCATAAAATGCCAACTCTTACAATTTCATCATCAATAACCAAAACCCTCATCAAAAATCTGCATATACCTCATATAGGATTCTCAAGCCATAAAATCCTATTTTCCAATTTTCTTTCTTCACAAAACATATTTAATTCATTTACTCATAACTAGACCATTTTCATGAAAAATACCAAATCAGTTCCAAAAATATTTCTTTTCTGGGATTTAGCATAATATAGTCCCATAGTGAACATATATTTTTCTCAGAATTTTTAAAAGTCATTTACTATTTTTCATATGGCCAAAATAGCCGAATATTTAGACATTTATCAAAAATTGTACTTTTGTCTAAAAATTCTGAAATTTACAGAGTATACTTCTATCATATACATGTACTCCCAATAAAAATTTCATCAATTTTGGAGTTAACCACAAGAAATTATAAGCAGTTACTTTTAAAATAGTCTTTTCTCATAAAATTCATAACTCTCAATCTATACATCCAAAAATCACCATTTTTGGACACAATCAATAAAATTCATCAAAATATCATTTCAAATTTTTCCAGAATTTTTGAAGTTCAGAAAAATTACGAAACTGAAAAACATAACAACTCTTAAAATCCCTTACTATCCCTTACTATCCCTTACAATCCCTTACAATCCCTTACTATCCCTTACCTTAAAAGAGCAGTACTTCTGACTGGATATCGGATATGATGCTGAAGAAAACTTGCACTGATGAATAGCAACTCACCAAGTATCTAAAAACTCACAAAATATACTTCATAATATAGAGAGAGAAAGAGAGAAAGCTTATGTTTCTGGTGTGATTTTCAATTCTAACTTAGCCCTCTATTTATAGGAAAATTTTGGTAGGTTTGACCTGCAACCTGATGGCTTTACCTGCTACTATTCCCACCCACCACATTTGAAATATAATTCAGCACATTTCTTCACCAACCACAAGTGGGGCCCACCAATTCTAGAATTTTCCACCAAAATGATAAACTCCGAAAATTCAACAATTTCTGAACCAGTCATCTTGTAAAATTCATAATAAATCATACGTTCATTTTTAACGGTTCAAAATTTGTGGGCATATACTCAACTTATATATGTATAACATATCCAAAAATTACCACGATCCAACGGTCGGATTAAAAATTATAACCCCCGCAAAATATCTCAAAAACCCTGATTTTTAATACCTCCATTCCGACAAAAATACGGATAAAAACCTCAACATTAACTCCTTCATTGTTTAACCACAAAAATATATCCCTCATTTATATCCACATAAAATAAATATTTTCTTATCATATGAATCAATAATTAATTATTCACAAATAATATTACAGAATCACATTTATGACAACCAGGCCGTTCCCAGGAAAGAGGGGGCTTTCCAATAAGGATTTCTCCTTACTAGCGCGCAATTAGATGACCAAACCTCTCCTTAGACAGAACTTTCTAGACATTGCCAATAATGCTATCTAATAATATTAATCAAATAATATGAATTATTGATATGATAATAGAAAATACTGTGCAGCAACAATTATTGAACAACAATAATACAAAATTTCAACGTAGTAATTATTGAATCAATAAAATAAAATATTGAACAGTAACTACTGTAACAATTATTGAGTAGTGCCTTCTTACGCAAGAATCAATAATTTCAAAAATACTATGCAATACCGTGTGCTACTGTGCAATAACGCGTATTACTGTATTTTAACCACCGGGTATTTCAACAGTGTTAACGGTAACAACTACGCCGTTATTTGTAAAAACTCAAATTTGTCGTTTTCTTCACCCGACAGTTATTCGTTATGGGGCCCACAAATAGCTGCGCCGTCGTACGAATATTCCCCGACAGAAAGAATATTCCACGACCAAACGAATATTCCCCGACAACAATGATTATTTTTTAACCACTTGCTTATTTTGAAAAAAATTTACATTTCACCCATAACTTTAAACTTTTATCAATTTAACCATTTACTAAATAGTAATTATAAGAAAAAATTGAATACTTTTATTTCATAAAATTCGGGGTCTTACATTGGTCATCTAATTGCGCGCTAGTAAGGAGAAATTCTTATTAGAAAGCCCCATCTTTCCTGGGAACGGCCCGGTTGTCATAAATGTGATTATGTAATATTATTTATGAATAATTAATTATTGATTCATATGATAAGGAAATATTTATTTTATATGGATATAAATGAGGGGTATATTTTTGTGATTAAAAATGAAGGAGTTAATGTTGAGGTGTTTTATCAGTATTTTTTGTCGGAATAGAGGTATTAAAAATCAAATTAGGGTTTTTGAGATATTTTGCAGGGGTTATAATTTTTAATCCGACCGTTGGATCGTTGTGATTTTTGGATATGTTATACATATATAAGTTGAGTATATGTCCACAAAGTTTGAACCGTTAAAAATGAACGTATGATTTGTTATGAATTTTACGAGATGACTAGTTCAGAAATTGTTGAATTTTTAGAGTTTATCATTTTGGTGGAAAATTCTAGAATTGGTGGGCCCCACTTTTGGTTGGTGAGAAAATATGCTGAGAGTTTTATTCAAATGTGGTAGGCTTGAATAGTAGCAAGTAAAGTCATCAGGTTACAGGTCAAGTCTGCTTCGGCGTGGTAACATTTTTCTATAAATAGATGGCTAAGTTAGAATTGAAAATCACACCAGAATTCATAAATTTTCTCTCTTTCTCTCTCTATATTATTGAGTGTATTTTGTGAGTATTTTGATACTTTGAGAGTTGCTTTTTAGCACAAGTTTCATTCAGCCTCGTATCCGATATTTCGATCAGAAGTACTGTTCGTTTAAGGTAAGGGATATTATTTTCTTCCTAATGATGTTATTCTCTCAACATCATTATGCCGAAATATTGATCTGAACTTTTTATCAAATTTAAAACTTTTTGGTGTCGGGGTTACTATTCACGTATATGGCACTATTCACGTATATGACACTATTCACGAATACGACACTATTCACCGAAAAATAAAATTTTCTTCTTTTTGTCCAAGTTATCTATTTTGGTTACTTTCTTTGATTGTATCCATATTTTGATCTTTATTTTTGAATTCTACTTTAAAATTGGTTATTATGAAGTATTATTAAACTTGGATAAACTGTAATACGTATCTCTAAAATTTATTCTTTTATCTCACTGGATTCATTTTCTTTAAAATATTTTTCATCATCCTCAGTCCTAAATATTGATATTACTGAATATCTTTGGTCTGTAGTGCAAGGATGAATGATTACCTAATGAATATCTTTGGCCCGTAGTACAAAGATGAACAGGTGTTGAGATGAACATGACCAGTTGGTGATACAAATGAATATCTTTGGCCTATAGTGTAAAGATGAATATTGATTGTTGTTACAGGGATAAAATATTGATGATGGACTGTTAAATTCTTAGAAGATAGTAGAAGTCATTATCTACTTAACTCTTCTAATGGATTGTTGTTTCCGCTGCAGTTGTTGATCTAAAACTTGTTGTCGATTATATTCTATCAGATTTTTTCCTGTTGAATACTAATGATAATTTGTTGTATATTATCTTAGTCATAATATTCTTTACTGGGCTAGTTGAGCTCACCTTTTTTGTTCTATTTTTCTCAGGAGGCGAGAATATAGTGGGAACTAGTCGGGGTGCGGAGTGATGTTTTCAGTCAGTGGTGTTAGCAGTCCTCACTAGTTTATAAAATAGTGTGATAATAATTATAATAAAGACTCCTTTTGAGTTTGCATACTCTCTAGTAGAGAATAATTGTATTCAAACTCACAATATTGGGTTGTTGTATTTTTACACAATAATTGTATTAATGAAGTTATAGTTATTTCTGTATCTAGTATTTGGCGACTCATAATGGGTGATGTATACCTATTTTGGGGGCGTCACATGGGGTGGGGTGGGATGTGGTGGGGTGAGTGGAGGTAGGGGGTGGGGTGGGTAGTGTATATATATTATTTTTTTTTGGTTATGATTGTGATTTTGGTTTTGGTTGTGGTTGTGGTTGTGGGTGTGGGTGGGTGTAGGGGGTGGGGGTGGGGTTCGGTGGGGGGGTAAGGGGTGTATACATAATCACATAATATTATTTTTTTTTCGTGTGGGTGTGGGTGGGGGTGGGGGTGGAGGTGGGAGTGGGGGTGGGTGGGGGTGGAGTTGGGGGTGGGGTGGAGTGGGGGTAAGGAGTGTATACATAATCACATAATATTATTTTTTTTGAGTTTGGGTGTGGGGTAAGTGTGGGTGTGGGTGTGGGTGTGGGTGTGGGTGTGGGTATGGGTGTGGATGTGGGTGTGGGTATGGGTGTGGGTGTGAGTGTGGGTGTGGGTGTGGGTGTGGGGGTGGATTGGGTTGGGTGGGTTAGTGGGTGGTTGAGCTTCTTGAATATGTAAATATGGGTGAAAAGAACTTTTAATTTGGATTTATAATAAAATATTGGTCGAAAAATGGTTAACCGGGTTAGAACTATATTTCTTTTTTAAAATATGGTTCCAAACTTTAACCAACCCAAATAAATAAAAATAGTTAACCAACTCATTTGGTTCCAATTAATATGGGTTGACCCGATAGTTAACCAACTATATTGTCAGGTCTACGTTCTACTTAAAATCTATATTCAGTCCATTTTGTACGAAAAAACTAGAAATAATATATATATATATATATATATATATATATATATATATATATATATTAATGTTTGATTGTATCTTAATACATCTTAACAACTCATCTCTTAATGTATTTTACTAACCCATATTTTTATATTAAGATGATCTTCTGAATAATTTAGACTCATATTTGTATCTTAACTATTAAGAGAACCTCTTAATATAAAATTATGAATTGTTAAGATATATTAAAAAATAAACTATTAAAATATATTAAGATATAATTAAACACCACTGTATACTATGTCTTCCATTTTCAAATAACACTTTTGAAACAGATCGAAACCTAACCTCCATGCACTACGTCATCATCTTGTACTCTGTTCATAACTATTTAAAATTTTAATAAGGGTAAAATTCAGATGACCACCTCTAGTATCTGACATTTCCCACATAATCACCTGTATTACGTAAACCTACATTTAAACACTCGTGGTTTTGAGTTAAAGTGAAAAACAGACAGTTTCCATCTAATCTAACTGTGCGTGAAGTGTACTCGCCAAAAGAGCGTGAGGTATGAGTGTAACGGTCAAATGAGCTAGAAAAAAGTCGATAATGCCCTCATCTTCAACCATGGTTATTAAAGACCCATTTTGTTGGCTATTTATGCCCTAACCCGTCCCTTAGTAGCTCTGTCTCAGTCCCAGGGATTATCAGTGTCTTCATCAAGGTTATTAATTGTCTTACTCAAAACTCAGGTATGTATGTTTAGCTTCTTTGAAATCTAATGAGTATATCGAAGAACGAATTTACCCAAATCGACTTTCTTAGATTTCTTAGTTGTGTAATTTGTTAGCAAGATGAGTATGACTCGTTATACAGTGTTCATTAGATTTCTTAGTTGTATATCAAAGAACGAAATCTAATGAGTATGAATCAAAACTCAGGTATGATATCGAAGAACGAAATCTAATGAGTATGACTCGTTATACAGTGTTCATTAGATTTCTTAGTTGTGTAATTTGTTAGCAAGATTTGGGCTGAAGTTACTACAAATTTGGCCGCCCAGAAGGTGTTTGTGAAAATGTTGAAGTAACATCTTGTATACATTTGCTTTATGTGCATTTTAGTATGTAAATATTATGCTTTAAATTGCTGATTAAAGATTTTGCTGATGTTTATGTGAAGTAGGAGGCATGTCTTCGTCAAGCAATCATGTAGGATAGAATAATGGTGGCCTTCGATACGTACCTAGGAAATGTAAATGTGGAAAGAAGGCTTCTGTAAGAATTATCGACTCGAACAAACCATCGAAGGGAAAATTATATTTTGTATGTGATGAATGTGAATTTTGGGCATGGTGCTTGCCTTCTACAACAAACTCAAGTGGTACACTTACTGATACTAATGAACACAATGAAGGAATGGGGACAATAGTGGTGAGGGGAACAATATGCAAGTGTCTATGTGAGAAGAATAATCTACATATGAGGATGATGCTTGTTGAAAGCCATGTGAAGATAATAATGATAATTGGAGTTGTTTTTCTTCTCCTGTCATTCATGCTGATGTTCTTTAGTAGTATGAAGTGAAAGTTTGTAATGTGAGGGTTTTAATGTGTAATGAAATATGTAATGAAAGTTTTTAATGTTTTTTAGTAGTATGAAATGAAATATGTTAGTGTAATGGAATATTTAATGTTCTAAATTTAATGAAATGTAAGTTTTTATTCTTGGAGTTATGTTGAATTTTTTGTCAAAGTTGAATTGAATTTATTTTGGTCTGTTGTTATAATCTGCAATATGTTGTTCATGTTATGTTGGAGTATTATTGTTGTTCATGTTATATTGGAGTTATGTTGCACAAAAAAAGATGAGCAATCTAACGAGAACAAGCAGTTGTGTAGAAGGAAATCACAATAAATATCAATTCACTTGTCATCATTGCCAAAACTTTCAAATACACAAATCTGTTCCTATCTCAAAAATACACAAATATGTTCCTTGTGAGCAACTAACTCTAGTGGTGCCAAAGCAGATAACCAAAGTAGATGACCACTGGTGCCAAAAATATATACTGCCCATTCAAGTTTAAGAAAAACTACCAACAAGGCAACTAAAAATAACATCCATGTAACTGTGCCAAAATATAATTACATATTAGTCTAGACTAAGTCCAAGGCAAAAATCAGAGCCTTAATCCCCCCCCCTTCCTGCCTTTTTTGGTGAACTAACAATGCAACCCTTTGATAAAAGCTTCTTCAATTTTGGTATGCTCTTCATTCTTCGTCCAGGATTAGGCTGTGAACTTGACCTTGGTTGATCAGTAGCCCCAGTCCAACATGCAGACAAACTTGGTCCAGGATTAGTCCACTTGGTGGACTGGTTAGGTTGAGAGCTTGATTTGGGCTGTTCTGAGGTTGAAGAATTAGGTCCAGGATTAGCACCCTTCCCCTTACTTTGCAACTTTGGTGGTCTGATTTTTGCCTGAAAGATACAAACAAATATGTTAGCTTATTCAACATTGCATTTTAAACCTAGGACCATCATTTTCAACTGTTACCTGGGAAGATGATGCCCCAACATTTAACTGACAATCCTTTGCAGCTGTTGTTTCACCAGTTGGTCTGCTTTTCCCCTACAAATACAAACCTGTTAGCTTCAGATTAAAAAGTCATAATTATATCAGCTATATATAATGTAAATACATACCATCAGTTTGGAGTTTGGATGAAATGACTGCCTACAAGCCCTGCTGTTATGCCCAAGTGTCAAACATCTTGCACATGTTACAGTGCCACCTCTTCTACTTGTCAGGTGAGGGTTTTTTGGTTCATCTTATGCCTTTTTCCTTACTTTTCTTGGTTTGCTAGTGGGTTTATGGTACAATGGAGGTTGAATCTTTGGAAATTTGGATTGCACCCATTCATGATGACTAGGAACAGGCTTTATGGTAAAGTTGTAGGTGCTTAAGTACACTTCCTTGCTATAGCAAGGATGGAAATAAGCCTCTGGCTGCTCCCAATTACCCCAGATTGCCGTCACTGCATGTTTGCAAGGATTGCCACTAAGCTGCCACATTCTGCACCCACAAGTTTTTTCATTCAAATTGACAACCCAAGTTCTGTTGTCACTTTCAACCTCAAACTCCCCAATTCCAGACTTCAATGCAGTGCATCCCCTAGAATGTTTCTTATTGATCTCTAATTTTTTTTGTATTCTTGGCCCAATTGACCCTCCATACTTGTCCATGCCCTCCTTTTTAATCTGAAACCTAACCATTAATTTCTTCCTAATCCACTCTAGCATGTTAATAATCCCTTTATCCCTTGCCTCAATGATATAATTATTCTATGACACATTCAAGTTGTTTACAACTACATCAGACCTACAATGGGGTGAAAAATGAGATCTGACCCAATATTTGGGCCCAACAGCCATCAACCACTTCACTGCCTCAAGATCAACTTTGTGCATTTCCTTCATAGATGCTTCAAATGTATACATATCACCACAACTAGCTGCATTCCAGAAAATATCCCTCAACAGCTTCCCCCTAAACTTGATTTTGAAATTGTTGTACAAATGCTTCAAACAAAATCTATGTTCATTATTGGGTAACATTGAATTAAAAACCTCTACAAGCCCCTTCTGCCTATCAGAAATAAACACATATCTTCTTGTTTCATTTTCACCAATGTCATCTAACAGTTCTGTGAGAAACCACTGCCAACTGTCCCTACATTCTATTTCAACTATAGCAATGGCAATGGGAAAAATATTATCATTTGCATCTCTTCTTATAGCACTTAACATCTGCCCTCCATATATCCCCTTTAGGAAACATCCATCCAAACCTATTATTGGTCTACACCCAACAAGGAAAGCATGTTTACATGCTGACAGCCTCATATACAGTCTCTTAAATACTGGAAGAGAACCAGGCCCCTCAACACACTGACTGCAAAATTTGAAAACTGTCTCAGGATTTAGTTTTTTAACTGTCTCAATATAATCCATAAGTTTGTTGTACTGTTCTCCTACATCACCAGATATATAATGTAAAGTTTTTCTTTTAGCCCTATATAGGGATGATTTACTAAGACTGGAATGACATTCCTTTTGTGCCTTCTTCTGTCATGCTTTCAAATCCCACTTAGGATTATCTCTCAAGTCATTCAAGTATTTTTTGGCCAAATACATACTGTCAACAAGATGGTTTTTCTCTTGTCCAGCACATGTGTGATCCCCCCCCCATTGATTTGATTTTGAAAGTTACTTCACCTTTGTTTAACTGATGCATGAATCCTCCAAGAACAATTTTCTGATTTACATTTGACAGTTATTCTTTTCTTATCATTTTGAATGTATTTAATGTCAAACCCCCCTTTTACAGAAAACTCAACCAAAGCATTCCTAAAAATTTCATGATTTGTAAACTCCATTCCAACCTCAAATTCTATGTTACCCATATCAGTGTCCTCATTAAATTTCATAGACCCATCCCCTTCTAAGTTGTCCTCATCATCAGATAAAACAAATTTCTTTCTTAATGCCTTTTTCCCTTCTCCCTCATCATCACTCCACCAATATTCTACAAAGACATCTTTGTAGTTATCAAAATCTATTTTTTTCCCTTCTTTAAATATGTCATCATCCCCAGGCCCCTCTAGATCTTCATCCATCCAAGAGGGATGGTCTGCCTCTTCACCTCTATTTTCATTTCTTTTCATAGGTTGTTCTCTATGTTTATTTACCTTTTCAGATTCCTTCCCTTTACCCTTTTCAGATTCTTTCCATTTACCCTTTTCAGATTCCTTCCCTTTACCCTTTTCAGATTCATTCCCTTTACCTACAACTTATATTGGACCCTCCATTTATTCTGCATATAAAACTACCTCTTCACTCTCATTATTAACTAGTACGTCTACCATCTCACATACATCTGTGTCATTACATAGAATTAAAGTCCCACCCTCCCATAACTCATAACCAGGTACAAGATAATAAATGTCCACATGTGGGATTGGATTTAACTGAGAGTGGAACTCATGTATCCCCATCAAAAATATCTTATCCAACTCTACATTCTCTATAATCTCAACACTACCCCCAACATAATCAATAATTGGTTCTTTAACAAAAGTCCCACCATAATGGAACACAACTCTCACAGACATTCTGCATGAAACATATGAGGGAGAAAATTTTGGATAAGAAACAAAACATGTTTGGGAGACAGGGGGGACCACCAATACTAAAAAAAACAAATCAAAGTCTAGCATGCATGCCACTAAAGCATAAAATATTCCATCAAACACCACCAAATCCATATACACAGAGGGGACCAAACAAGTGGGGGCATATTATTGTACAAAATAAATCTATCAGAAAACATCACAAATCAGACGGACCCCAACACAACAATATTTATTCTTGAAAAGCCATCCCAAATCAGACCAAAAGTAAGATAAACTCACACAACATAGTACATAACACTTAAATAGCAGTAAACATCAAATCGAATCGAATAGTTAATACTTACCTCGATCTACAGTAAAATATTAGCTTCCAGATACAATTTCTTTCACAAACACCATAAAAGGCTTTGGTTTCCACTTAGATGTGAAGCATTCGTGAAGAAATCGCCAGAAAATCGCCTCAATTGCAAGCCCTAGACCCGTCTACACAATTGACCATATTTTAGGTCATTTTCAATATATATATCAAGGGGCAAAAAAGTCATTATCCATTCCCATTAAGGACGTCTAGACGGAAAGTTGTTTTTCACTTCAACTCAAAACCACGAGTGGTTAAATGTAGATTTACGTAATACAGATGGTTATTTGGAAAATATCATATACTAGAGGTGATCATCTGAATTTTACCCTTTTAATAATAATCTCACTAAAATAATCTCTCTTAATAATATATTAAGAGAGATTATTTCATCTATTTGGGTAATGTCCAAAAGGCAAAAGGTATGTACTGTAACTGTTACATGTTGTAAGAAGAAAGCCTCTCCTTTTATTTTCGAGCCTCCCCAATTTATATCAACCACCGATACTTTTTCAAATTCAAACCTTTTTCACTACATCCTAAATTTGGGGATTTCCTATTTTGCTCTATAATTTTGTTTTCTATCATCCATTTTTTTTCTTTATTTCACAACACAGCTGTTTTTCACAATATTTCTTCTTCTTTTTAGTCCAAAACCCATACCCAAGTAGCCTTGTTTTCTCTCATTTCTTTTACATCTTTAAAGAAGAAGAAGCAGGAGGATCTTTGTTTATCTGGGTCAGAAGGATTTTGTTTTGTTTCTTGTTTCTTGTTTCGACTTTTGTCATTCTTTTGTTTCCGTTTCTGAGGATTTTTCCCAGCATACATTTGGAGAAAGATTCAAAATTTATATCAGATTTTAGGGGATTAGTGCCACAAAATAGGCTTTCTTTGCCTTCAAAACAAGGTGGGATTTTTTATATATATAGCTATTTTGTATTGGTGATTCTTTCCCCATCAAATCCAAGATTCCCATTTTCCAAAATTCCCCTTTTAAGTTTTAGATTGTTCAATTTGAAGCTCATAGAGTTCATTAATGACCATTTCATGATTTGTATAATTTGGGTTTTCTAGACATTATACTCTCTTCTCCCCTTACAAATTCTTTATCCATCATTGTGATCCATAAGATGTATGGAATTAAAAGCAAGAGAGACTTAACCTTTGAATTACAAGCCCAAATTCCCATTTTGAGACCAAGTATTCATGCCAGAAGGGCAAACATTGTTGTAAAGTTTCAAGATCTTTATGGGTTCACAGTTGAAGGCAATGTTGATGATGTTAATATATTGAATGAGGTGCGTGAGAAAGTGAGGCAACAGGGCAAGGTTTGGTGGGCGTTGGAAGCTAGCAAAGGTGCAAATTGGTATTTGCAGACTCATGTCTCTTCCACCCTAAAATCATCCCTTAAATTTTCGGTTTTAGTCAATGCCATCACGTTCAAGAGGCTAATCAGGAAGGGAATTCCTCCGGTTTTGAGGCCTAAGGTGTGGTTTTCGTTGTCTGGGGCAGCTAAGAAGAAATCGACAGTACCGGATAGTTATTACAATGATTTGACCGTTGCAGTTGAGGGTAAGGTCACGCCCGCCACGAAGCAGATCGACCATGTAAGTAATTGGTTGATCATTGTGATACATGAAAGAATGGTTTAATGTTTCTTTCAATGTGATTTTGAAATTTCTGTTATTGCATAGGGAATGGTAATTAGAGGTTGTGGATTGCGGTCTAGATTATTTGGTTGTTTTTTTTTTTGGTGTATATTTTATTTGGTTGTTTGGTAGGGGCGTGTTCCTGCTGTAAATGAGCATAACAGGCATTCGTGATCGTTGTGATTCCTGTCATAATTAGAGGCATGTTTGAACGAGGAATGTTCTTGTATCAGTTATTTGACATGGAATGATTTATGGTTTGTATTATTTTTGATTGGCTGAAAAATATTGCACCAGACTGGCTGAAAAGTTACTCTATAATTCACGGATAATTATGATGGACTAATAGGAAAATGCTATTGATTCAGGTTAGATACCTTAAAAAGAAGTTGTAGGGTATAAATTAGCATTGAGAGATG
This sequence comes from Panax notoginseng, assembly GCA_016801055.1. Classification (NCBI taxonomy): domain Eukaryota; kingdom Viridiplantae; phylum Streptophyta; class Magnoliopsida; order Apiales; family Araliaceae; genus Panax; species Panax notoginseng. The sequence continues at coordinate 141,647,192 of CM029021.1, forward strand.
GCGTTGATTACCAGTTGCACGGATTTTTATTATCTTCAGTCACTCATTTGTATATAAACTACATATCTTAAATTGGCAATCTCTGAACGCGGTTGCCTTCTAATCGGAACAGTAGGTTTGCCTCTTTACAGTGCAGGGTATTTTCTTTCAGGGACACAAGTAAACTGGCTACCACCAATAGGGAGGGGAGAAAAAAGGGATGTTTCATTCATTTGTATGGCCATTGTTGAAAAATAATGTGTTACTGATGTGCAAAAGTATGTTGTAGATTATCTAGCATCCAATTGTGTTTCCTACGTCAGATATTAAAGGCTAGGTCATGCAGATTTCTTGTAACATCCAGTCAATATCAGTTCATATGAATGTGGTGCTATAACCCAACCCCCCTCCCCCAACCTGCGGGTTTAATCATCGTCAATGTATTTTGCTTGCACCTTGGAACATCATAACTTTTGGTCAGCTTACAAGACCTATGTTATGTTTGCATTGGCAGCTGAAAAATGTGAGATAATAAAATTTATTGCTTTTTCTTTCGGTCAGTAGTCCCATTCATGCTCAAATTTGTATTGGTTATGCCTTAATTCATGTTTAGTTTTTTATTTTTGCCCTGTGCAACTATTATTATTTTTTTAGCACATTCAAGTTTACTTTTTTGAGATATAATGCTTAAATTACTATTTACTTTGGATGATTCTATATTATGTATACAGGACCTACCGCGAACATTTCCTGGACACCCATGGTTGGACACTAATGAGGGTCATGCTGCTCTTAGACGGGTTCTTGTTGTGTATTCTTTCCGTGATTCTGATGTTGGTTATTGTCAGGTGCGCTCAGTCTTTTTTTATGAAAACTCGTGAAATGAGTTTAGATAATGGCATACTACTTCATTGAATACCCAATAGTGTATCAGAAAAATAATTTCTTCATTGAGTACCTAATGAAGCTTTCTCCAACTTTTAGGTGTACATGAATGTGGTATAAATGGATCTACTAAGATTGGTAATGCTAGCTAAACTTATGCCCCTAATTATTTCAGACACCGATCTGATACTACTACAAACTAATATGCCATAAAGCTGTCACTGAAATTAGTAAATTCATTCAAAGTTGTTTATATTAGTCTGCATTTTAAGCATGAATTAACTTTTGTCTTGTTATAATATTCTGCCCATTGTATTGATCTGCAATTTTAATCACATAACATTCCCGGTGCATCTCTAGTAACCACTCATTATAGTTTCTTGGCAGTTACTTGGTTCCTCCTTGTACATAATTACTTTGATGCATCAAAAAGGCATGCACAGATTTTGACTTCATGACTCTAAAAATAACATTAAAGTAAAAACTAAAGGTAAATGATGTCAACTTTCCAAGTTTGAATTTTTTTTAATTGTTTTATACTAACCTTGAAGCATTTCGATCCAGGGTTTAAATTATGTTGCAGCATTGTTGTTGCTTGTGATGAAAACAGAAGAAGATGCTTTTTGGATGCTGGCCGTCCTCTTGGAGAATGTCCTAGTTAATGATTGCTACACGAATAACTTAACAGGATGTCATGTTGAACAAAGGGTGTTTAAAGACTTGCTGGTTAAAAAATGTCCAAGGTATATTACCTTTCCTTGTATTTGATAATTTAGCTCATTTTTTCTTCATGATGGCTTTTTAAGTTCAAAATTAACTGCAGGATAGCTGCTCATTTGGAAGCTCTGGACTTCGATGTCTCCCTTGTTGCCACCGAGTGGTTTTTATGCCTCTTTTCCAAGAGCTTACCTTCGGAGGTTAAATTTCTCTGTCTCTCTCTCCCCCTCACCATGCCCACTTACGTGCACACCTACGCATAAATTGCTATCTATTTGAAGCTTGGCTAGTTAAAAATTTCTGTTTACTTAACATGTTCAGACAACATTGCGGGTGTGGGATTTCCTTTTTTATGAGGGTGCAAAGGTTCTTTTTCATGTGGCTTTGGCTATCTTCAAGGTGAGTTTCTTCTTCTTCTTGTTCTCTCTCTGTTTATAATAACTTTTTTTCACATAGTTCTTTTGTTTAAACAAAGAAGTTTTATTAGTAGTAACATAAATACAGACGTAGAGAAGGTTATGAAAGTAATAAATTAATGGTTGCAGATGAAAGAAGAGGAGTTGCTCATGACACAACATGTTGGAGATGTAATCAATATATTGCAGATAACCACTCATCATCTCTTTGATCCTGATGACTTATTGACGGTAAAATCTCTCATTGCACTCCACTTTCTAATTTTCCTCCAACTCGGTGCCCTTTAACCCCTAAAAAATATGAGAGAAGACAAACTTTGCAAAATGCTGTGCTCAGTTCTCATTCGTCTGTAAGAGTGATGATTTCATTTATTTATTTTTATTGTAGTTAACTAAATTCATTCAAGTTATTGCTCCCATTTCAGGTTGATCTGTTGTCTTTTTAGTTGGTAGTGATTTTCTTCAGCCAATTTAAGAGTTCATTTGTGCAAATTCAAAGTGTTCATTTATCTTGATTGTAGGTTGTGTTTGATAAGATTGGTTCGATGAGACTTACCAATATATCAAAGCAAAGGAAAAAGCAAGAACCAGCGGTCATGGCAGAGCTTGATCAGAGAACAAGACGGTTAAATTCGGAGACGAAGACAAATAGGCAAATTCAGTAATACATCAAACTGTAATTACACAAAGCTGTCTTACTAGGGGTATGCTGACCCTTTTTAGGCAAGGAACTCTTGTTTGGAGGTGTACAAATTCTGATGTTATTATATACACGAGAGGAATTCTTCAGAGAACCTGTTGTTTTGAGATGTAGATGTTACAGTGTAAACTGGACTAAATTCCTTGCATTACCCAGAGTAACAATTCAATTAAAATAATCTAGCGAAAACTAATAAATTAAAATACGAACTCTTCTGCACCCTTTTTATTTGTTTGGAACTCGTAATCTTACAAAAAAAAATATTTTAAAAATAAATAAAAAAATTGACTCTCGCAGTCAAGCTCCTGCTTGTGACACTTCCTTTAATCTAAGCATGCCAACTTTCTACTAGATTTTCCTAACCTTTAAATCCGATGAAAAACTGGTAAACTCTTTTGCATATCCTGCTTGCTTTAATTGAAAATTCATCCATTTCAAAAGAACCTTTTCAGGGGATAAACCCATGAGCTCCTCCACATCCTGAAAATAGAAATATAAAGTTTTAATACGGGAATAAATATCACACAATTTACACATAACTTTCCACCCAAAATATAATAGAAACACAAAAGAACACAAGACAAATCAACATCTTGCGACCTTGTCTTCTTCCACCAATTCAAGGAGCTGAGTTTTCTTGAGATCGAGATCAGATAAAAGTCGTATCTGATTTGCCAATACATGAAAGCACAAAAAAGGATTAAAAAATCTTGGTAATCAACTCAGGGCCAGCCCTGAGTTTTTCAGGGCCTAAAGCGACAAAAAAAAATTAGGCCCTTTGCAAAATGCTATTAAGATAGGTATAAAAAAATGGGCAAAGGGTCAAAAATGCTCTTGATATTTACCCGATGTCCCACTTGCACCCTAAACTAATTTTTTTTTTAAAAGTACTCTTAATGTTACATTTTTTGGGTTGCCCGTGCCCCTGCCATTAACAGAAGGGAAGCTGGGTTAAAATGTGATGATGTGACAGACTTAAGTATAAAATATATTCTAAATAAAACAATATATATCATTTAATCAAAACAAAAAATACGAAAATTCAAAATAAAAAAAAGCATAACATATTTACATCATTTAATCAAAATAATATAATTCAAATTATTTTGTTAACTAATCAAAATAACTAATTAAATAAAATAAATTGTATAACATATTTACATCATTTAATCAAAATACTAAAATTCAAAACATAACATATTTACATCAAATACTAATTAAAAAAAATAATAAAATATTAATTAAAAAAATACTAAAATACTAAAAAAAATCAAATTAAAAAAATACTAAAATACTAACATTCAAATTATTTTGTTAATTAATCAAAACAACAAAAATTCAAATTACATCATTAAAATACTAAAATCATAATATTAAATACTAATTGATATAAAATTTTTAAATTACTAAAATCATAATACTAAATAATAGTTTTAAACTATATAAAAATTTTATGGTGTAATAATCTATACATAACAGTATATGTTATAAATAATATAAATAATTTGATGATATAATAATCTATACATAACAGTATATGTTATAATTTGATGATATAATAATATTTTTAAAAAATGTATTCAAAAATTCAAATTACATCATAATATTTTTAAATTGGTATGATTTTAAAAATTAATATTAAAAATTACTAAAATAATCATAATACTCCAGTTTTCTTAAGATGCATTAACTACTTGAGGATTTCGCTGTTGTAGATATGAGTTTTGTGAAAATAAATAGTTTAGATGTTTCCAGGAATTTTACAGGGTATTCACTAATATTGCCAAAAAATAACAGGAAGAAAACATTAAACTGATGAATGGGTTAAGCCAGGGAGGACTTATAAAAAATATAAGAAAATAAGATATGGTGAGGAGGAGATTGAGGCTTTGAGATTTCTTGGGCTAAGGTATGTACCAAGTAAAAGGAACAATTTGCAAAATAAGTACATCTTTTGTTTAAAAACTAAGAAAAAGGGATATAAGAAAAAGGAGCCCTAAAAAATTTTGGGCCTAAAGCCCGGGCACCTTGAGCTTTGGCCCAGGGCCGGTGCTGAATAAACTACATGTTTTTGGCATACGTTCGAAACAAATGAAAGATGTAAAACATACCTTAATTATCCTGGGAAATTAAATCAACCACCAGATGGGGCTGTAGAAAGTGATGAACAAGAAAGAAACTTTAGCAATATAAGCAAAGAAATAAACATTCTTAAACTTCCAATATACATAGCTACATTAAGAGGTAGAGCCAGAACCTTGTTTTAGCGGGTTCAACCAACATTGCATTAAACCTCCTAAGGACCGTCAGACCTTCAGCTCAGGCTGTGGACAATGGATAGGTTTAGGCCATGCTCTTGTAAAGCTCAAGGAATTATTAAATCCACAATACTTTTTGTTATTTCCACAACAAAAGTATCGTTGTAGATGTATATCGACGGTTGAAAACCGTCGCTATAGGATCTATAGCTACACTTTTGTTGTGGAAATAAGGATTTAACAAATCTACCACTATCAGTTCCCTTCCTTTTCTCTCCCTCCCTCGTGGTATTCAGAAATTGGAATTTTGTTAACTGTATCAATTTCATTTTTCTTCTTCTTTAGGTCATAAAAACTAACATTAGGTATACTTCTAGTAACTTCCTTTTTTGTTGGCTAGTGGAAGGAGAGGACAGAAAGAAGTATTTTGTCCTTCAATTGAGATAAAATCCTGATTGCACCTTACCTTTGGTTTATGGCAATTGATAAACTGGGATGTTGATATAAAAGCATAGCTGAACAAAGGTTTTGAGTTTATATTTTTACATTTTGAAATTTCCTCATAACCTTTCAAAACTATGACAACTTTTTTCCTACTAGGGATAGAAGGGTTCTCATAAATTTTAAGTTTTTCAAAGCTTTAGTTGAATCAAATACACAAAAGCTAAAAAAAAAAAACATTGAACATCAGTACATAAGCCTAAAATTTTGTCTCGATTCATGGTAGCATCAACTTAACTTACTCTAGTTTCAGCTACAGACAAATCTTGAGTGCCGATGTTTACAACAGTGCAACCAATGGTTTTTGCAGAATTGAGGCACAGGGTGTGATTTTCATTCTTTTCCCACGGATTAAGAACACGCTTAGTATTTATAACTCGCTCGTCTATTGTACCAGGGACAGCCACGTTGATAAGCTTGTTGTACAAAATAGTTGTTAAATGAATAAAGAAACACAACACAGGAAAAACATATCCAGACTGATTAGAACAAAATATTGAAACGGGTCCATTATAAGTACTAGAGAAGAACACCATCCTTAACAAGATCAAACAAAGCATTGGTAGATGGATCAATAGGAAGATATTTCTTCAAAAATGGATCTTCTCCAAGATAGCTATTAATGTGGGAAACATAAGAGACCTTCTCTGATTCACTAATGCTATGTCAAAGTGTGGTTGTGGTTGCCTTTAGGAACGAAGTAGCAGTTTTGAATTTTTGAGCACCTGATTTTGTTTGAGCTCAGCCATTTATGTTTAGGAATGCCTGCCATCATGGAATTCCATGAATAATTTTAATTCCTTTCCCATTAGTTCAAAATCTAAGTTCATTTACGAAACATGAGAAACATGGATTGATTATTCATAGAGAATGAGAAATAAGCAGGGAAAGTGCACGTTAAAAAAATACACTAATTGCAAATTGTTTTCTTTCCATTTCCATATAATAATATTTCACTGACAAAGCAATAAGTATCACAAATTCACAATAATTAATATGAAGTAAATCAGCTAACACTGTTTGCAAAGCTTAGCAATTAGTCAAATCATATAATGTTCCACCATTACTAAGCCATATTTTCTCACTTCCTATCCACCAAGTATGAAAAACATTAGGAACAAATGATCAAGAATGGAAAAAGCAACCTTTGCCAATCAACATATAGAAACTCACCTGAAGGAAGGATTCATAATCAACTTCTTGATTCATGTCAGAAGTCGATTCACTCAAAATAGCTTTAATGTCCCGCTCCCTAAACAGCTCACTGAAATTCTTTAATTTCAACATCACTGGTGGCAAATCCCCCAACGTGACGTGGCCTGACTCATTCCTTACCGAAAGATACTGCAACCAAAGGGGACACATTTTACAAGTCACTCAAAAAATGTCCACTTGATCACATGCTAGTACATTCTCAAATTCTTGAAAATTGAATTCATAATAAAGGGCAGAATATGCGTTGATACAATATTATACTTTGGATTCGAGGTTGATAAGCTCGACTTGAGTGAATAGGCTCTCAAGCCATGGATCAGAGACAGAAACTCCCAAAAAAGCAGACATCTTTTCTCTTCTTCTTCTTGTTTGAATCCCCAATGAGAAGAAGAAAAGCTAATAGCCCACAAAGCAAGCATTAAAATTGAAAAAACAGAAATCCCCAACATGAATTTGCGTAGAGTAATTATTGAACAGTCAGACAAACTCGGATCCATATAAGCGAATTCCCCCAATACCCAATTGAAAATAAGATTGTTAAACATGCATGCATGTTCTATTTCTCCTTATTTAGCCAGGAAATTAATTTAAGAATCACACATTAATATTGGTTGATGAGAAAATGTTGGAAAAGAAAAAATAAAAGCACAATGTCTAATTTTCCGATTGATAATTCAAATGAAGAACGAACCCATTAAGGGAAATGGAATTTTAGGGTAATGAAAGAGAGCAAACCTTATGAAACTCAGGTTGGTTGATTAAACATTTTTGTCCTTCTCTTTTGCAAATTTTCACTGTTCTTCCAATGCCAGAGAAAGTGTGGAGAGAAGAGAGAAAGCGAATTCCTCAGGTAGGCAGAAGAAGAAGAAGAAACAATAGATAGTTCGCAATTTCGCATGCATGGATTATACTGCATCATGTAACAACGCTCGACTACACCACTCCCACCGTGCCAATATTAAATATTTTAAAATTAGAGACGCGTACTAAATAAAAGTAACATTTCATTTTATAAATTTATCTCTTATTTTTTTAAGACAAAAAAAATTGTAATTTTAATCATTTTTTGAGGACGGATGAAATATAAATTTATTAAGAGAACGGATATCGATAATAAAAATAATAATAAATTAAAAATATCATGTCACTTTATTTTAAATTAAAATATATTTTTATTTTGAATAAAAATAATAATAACTAAAAATATCATGCACTTTATTCTAAATTAAAATATATTTTTATTTTCAAAATAAATTAAAACATATATGTTTAATTGTGAAATGAGTAAATTCTAACCAAAATTACACAACCATTTGAAGACTTGGCAAGTTGTTGGTGTTTGAAGGATCATGGTCCTTCACATAAGGTTGATAGTTGTTCAATTTTATATAAATGTTTCTTTAATTATAAATAAAATTTCACATACAGTACTTAATTCCTCGTGTATTTTAAAAAGTATTATTTTCATTTTTTTTATATTTCAAATTAACAATTTATGTGGTCACATAAATCATGATTGTGAGATTCACTTACCATTTAGATTTTTTTTAAAAAGGCATTTAGAACTATCAATTCTTTTTAGTTTCTTTAATTCAAAATCAAATGGCAAAAGTCAAGACACCAAGCCATAGCACCTTCAGAATTAATTCCCAAATGCAAAAGATAAAAAGTTCAAAACTTCAGATCCACAGTTTCAGAAGTTTTGCACCTATAAATTGAAGCAAATACTAGTTGTATTAGGACATAGAGCTTATTTCAGAAAGAAGTATATATGTATGTGTTCAATGGTTCAAAAAAAAAAATGAAAGTGTTCAGTTGTTCAAAAACTATGTGTTCAACTGTTCAAAATAAATATATAAAAAAAATTAAAACAAATATAAATCTCGACGCTCTAATCAATTGAGCTAATAGGGCATGCAATTTTAGCTTTGATGAATCTTTAATTATTTCAAATAAATATTTTTAAAATATATCTATTTCTTTCCTATGGAATAACCTCATAAAGGCATGCTTATAAAGTCACTGTTCTAAAAATCCTCGCCTAGACATCAAGCGGTCCTCTACCGCCTAAATTTGGTTGGGTGTATGGCCCCGCTACAATACTAAAATGAATTTGTTAAGTCTTAAAAGATAGTTTTTTTTTTGTTAATGATTCATATAAATTTTTAAAAAAAAGTTACATCTTATAATATAACAAGTATGTACAATAGACAAATAAATAAATAAGAGTGCCTATGAAAACGCCTAGTCCGCTTAGGCTCCCCTCCGCCTCCTAGATCCGCCTAACAATTTTTAAAACACTGATAATGGTAAAAGGAAGTTTTATCATTCGTTTAAGGTTCATGGTTCCTATTCCTGCCACAAGGTTCAAGAGATGAAGTAGCCATCCATAAATGCCATACAGCATACATGGTTATCAACATTCTATGGTAATAATGGTCTTCACTTACCCTCAAGGCCTATAGCCAAAGCCATCTGAAATCATTTTATATCATACTGATGACCGAGTGCCAATGTGGAGAAAATTTTCATCAGACATGATATTTTGAGTTGTGACAAGTTTTTAGGTAGTTGGATGATAAAAAACACCTGGATACTACATACATATATCCAGTTCATAAGTTGCTATACGCCTCCATATTGTATATAGAAGAACCACTCAACCAAGCCATAACAAATTTAGAATATTAATTCAATAACTTGATATACAGAATTTGATACTCTAGTGGAAGTTTGGTGGCGCTTGGGGCCTCATAAAGAGATGAATTCATATGTTCTACATATCGATGTGTGTCATATTCAATGACAACCTTAGACGATGATGTTTCTTCATCGTTTGTTTGACAATCTAAACACAACTCAAACACACAGGAGTCAAACCTTAGGAGAGGAACACTAATATGGCTTGTTTCCCGGAAGTGAGACTGGTAGCAGCGTATGGCTTAATTCAATAATACTGATTAGCTATTGGATTCTAAACACAAGGTCAATGTCAAAGGGGGAAAAAGAAATGATTTGTGATTATCAGTTTATCGCATCATTACCATAAAATCAGATCACTACCATAAAAAAAATACACCAACTTATAACACAATATTCAATCTCATACACTGTGAATACAATATATGATTTAAAAAATGGCTTGAAAAAACAAAGCAATTTAAAATGGATGCATCCCCTTGATATAAATTAACATATTAAACAAAAATCGCCCTTACAAGAACAAGGCCAATCCACTCGATAGAACCAAAACCAAGGAACTCCAAACGTTCCAGCTGATAATCCTATAAGAAGATGATGGAGTTGAAGTTGATGGTGATGATACACTTCCACCATCTGCATCTGGAGCATCTGCAGTCGGGGCAATATCAGGAGACGGTGCTGGAGCAGGCATCGGAGGTATATCAGTGCCAAAAATTGCTTCAGGAAGAAGCACCTTATCAACCTGATAAATTGCAACAGGATCGGTTGAATGCACACTGCTACTCACTTTGGTGTTTGTCCATCCGGAACCAATGAGCACGGTGCCAGAATTATCCGTAAAATTCAAAGTGTATGGTCCACCAGCGAATGTATTAACAGGGCTCACTTGGCTGAGGTTCTTGAAATCTGATAGACTGTAGTAATGTGGCAAGGCATGAAAAAGACAGAGATTTTTGAGCTGGTCTGCGGTGAGGTTGGAAAGAGAAGGATTTTTAAGTGATGAGAAGGCTTTATCTTTGGGCACAAACAAGGTAAGTCCTTCTTCAGTACTATTGGCTTGGTTTTGTAAGGTATCAATGACTTTGGTCGACACAAGGTAATTGAGGAAGGTGTGGAATGGGCCGGCAACAGACAGTAACTCGGTTAGGTTTACATGTTCTGGTGCCGGTGCTGGTGCAGGAGTTGGGCTTAGGGATATCGGAGGAGATCCAGACTTTTGTGCATATGCTGATGTTGAACACAAAAGCACTAGTGTGCTACAAACTATGAAAATGATGGTATTTTCCATAGCCATTAAACAACTCAATGTCTTTTTACAACAAACAGAATCTCCAAATTCCTGCAATCTTTAAGATCTTCCATAGTTAGATCTCAGTAAATTAGTATCAATTTAAAATATACTCAGGCTGGAAAGTGGAAACTTATATCCAAATCCAGATCAAATCATCCATCAACTTAGATCTCAGCATTTAAGCACGTATTTAGTAATGGAAATTCAACCACAATGTGAGTAGAGAACTACAAAATTCCCTCAAATAAAAATCCCTTTTGACTGAATTAATAAAAGATTTGTCTAATATTAGTTACATCAGCTGTTAGCTGGGTATCTAAGTCCATAAAATTAAGAAACGAGATGAAATAATATAAAGGAAATTGAAAATAAAAAGACTATGACACCATGTATTCCATGTAAAATAATAATAATAAAAAATAAATAATGTGATTCAAATTCTTGTTAGGAACTTTACAAACCACACACCACCCAACAAGTTAAATTCCCTCAAGATTTTCTTGCCACTTCTTGAGTAAAACCAGATCTATACCCCATTTTGATGAGCTCCAAATCATTATAACCTTAAGAAAATGTAAGCGCACAAAAAAAATCCTAAAATTAAACAATGTTATACTCAACCCAGACAGAGAACAGATCTAGATCAACTCATCCAAACAAACAGAGGCAGCAATAAATCAAAGAAGAAGAAAGAAAAAACCCAGAAACAGAAATCACCAAGGAAACACTTGTACCCACAAAAGATAATGCTGTATAAACAGAAAAGAATTGAAATCAGAGGAGGGTGATAATGAGAAAACTGACCCGGGAAGAGGAATTCAGAGTGGAAAGGTAGAAAGTGTTTGATAATACAATACCATATAGATTAGAATATGTACTAGAACACTTTATATAGACGACAACGTGTTCATTAGTAATTGACTATTCAGTATGTGTGGCAGCTGCCAGCTGATGCTGGTCTGGGGAGAAAAGGTTAAGAATAGTTGCCAATTTACAGCATACAAGGGTTTTTTTTATTTTTTTAAAAAAATATATATTTAAATTAAAGAAGAGTACAACGGAAAAACTTTATAAAAAAGATTTATTGTAAGATGTGCTTTCTAAATCATTAGCCCTACAAATATGTGTTTTTAATAAAATAAAAAATTAATATCTCCTTGAGTCTCCAACCTTACACTCTACCTTACCATTCTTACCGGCACCAAGTTTTTAATCCTCTAGAAGATTGTGGTGCTATTCTTATTACACGACTTCTCATCATTGAATCTAGTCTAGGTAGTAGTGACAGGCCGAGAGTTCACCGATTAGAATATTAATAGCAATAAATCTAGGGAGATATTTTTTTAGTGATATTTTTAGTGACATTTTTTTTAATATTTTTTTTTAGTTTTTTTTTTTGTAATATCTCCTAAAAAATGTATAATATTTATTTCAACTTAAATTTTTATAAAAAATAGTATTTTATGTATAATTTGAATACATACAAGAAACAGGGTTGTACAGACTGTACAGGCCATGTTTCTTGTATGTATCTAAATTACACCTAAAATATTATTTTTTATAAAAAATTTAGTTAGAATAAATACTATATATTTTTTGGGAGGTATTACAAAAAAAAATTAAAAAAAAATATTAAAAAAAATATCATTAAAAATGTCACTAAAAAAATTTCCCCCCTAAAAGGACTCTATTAATGGTGGTAAAACTAGATATCATGTCAAATTACATGCACCACCGTGAGTCCGGCACTGACTACGGCTAATGTAATAAATCTTGGTAATGAATATGGTAATGCTACGGTTGTCTGTTTGTTTGATTCATACAATATTTGGAATCTAATTACTGTGAAATTAATTTTATGATAAGTTATTTAATTTAACAATTATTTGCAGAGAAATTGATCGCCTTCTGATCTGCGTGTCTATAATATACATTGATCAATTGACCAAAATTAATTTCATTCTAATCACTATCAGAAATTTGGATTCTCCTTCAAGTAAAAGTGGTCTATTGGTTAATTTGAAGTGATTTGCAATAATTCCAAGATTAGGCTTGAATTTGTTCTTTTTCCAAAAGTGGGCAAAGAGAGGTACAGACGCATCGAATAATGCCGAGGACAAATGGAAGAAATGAAATGAATAGTAAGTACCCCATTCCTTTCATACTATGAGTCATATTCATAATAATGGAGTAATAAATAATAAAAAAACATTTCACAAAATTTTCTTCTTCTTTTTTAATTTATAAATATATCAAATGACACAATATTTTTAAGATTAACATCACAATTTTACTATCATATCATTACTACAAAACTAAATACTCATTATATTTAAGAATGAATATCAAGAGAACAAAATGAGTTTTATAACAAATTTATGTTGAATTATAATTGCGAAACATATTAATACATGATATTTGGAATTAAATAAAATTGTAAAAGTACCCCACTTACTACACATTTATTCGAAAAGAGTTATTATCTGCGTAACTGACAATTAAAAAGTCGTAAACATTCACGATATGCATCATTTTTCTAAATAAATATATACTTAAAATCTATAAATTTTAAAAATATCATTCTTTTTTGTATGGAATGGAAGAGTAATAAATAGATGGATGACCCAAACTAATTATTTAAGTAATGTGATAAAAGGTGAACATGCTTAATACAAGCTACAATTAGTTTGGGAGATATTGTTTTGAAAACATTATTGTTTTCTATTTTCTTGTCTTGTCTTGTACTTTGGTTCTCTATTTCACATTTCTTAAATCTGGGCCTTTTGTGCTAAATATATTACCAACCATGTTACTTCTGGGCCTTTCACTTGTTTATGACGGTTGACAAGTTGTCTTAATCTGTACAGGAAGAAGTTCCTTGGCAATTTCTTACGGCAAAACTATACAAAAGGCAGCAGGATATATATATATATATATATATATATATATATATATATATATATATATATATATATATATATATATATATAGTCCGCTTCTTATGCATGTGGTTCACATGTGGATCAACTTTAACGACAGACAAAATCGTCGCTAAACCATCGACATAGGGTCTGAACCGTGTTATAGCGACGGTTCTGAACTATGACGACGGTTTAGACCCTATGACAGTTCTGGGTCTCAATTTCTTATCCAAATTACAATGCATGTGTGTTTATATATATATTAGTTAAATGATTTGTAATGAACTAGCATTTCTCAGCCGTTAGCATAAACATATCACCTTAACGTGATATTTCACCAATAAACTCCGGTGGAAGATGTAATCTCTCATTCCAATTATGTAATGACTCGTATCAATCATATAACGGCTCACTCTAATGGAATGAGAATAAATATGTTTGGTTGTTTTCGGGTGCAGATCCAACTTCTTGGTTGAATGGGTTAAATTTGAAAAAAAAAATCTAAGTACAAAAGTAATAATATAATAAAATAAATCACCAAACTAAATAATGCTAAGATATTATTTATAATAATATTTTTCGAGATTTCATTGTTTGAAATTATTGCATAATAGTCGCATTTTCAATAGTTGTAATAAATAATCATTCATTAATTCATCAAATTGAATATTGACAGGGTTCATTTTTCACAATATTCATGCCTAAAAATGTACTTGAATTCTCTCTAAAGCCGAGCGTGCGTAGAAACTAGAAAGAATTAGACGAGCTAAGTTATAGAGAGAATTGGGTTCGTTAGTAATTGTTTTTACTTTCATGTTTTTGCTTTCTATTTTTGTTTTCATACGATGATATGATTCTGCTTTTACTTACTTTCGCTGATGAAAACAAAAATCTGATAACGTTGTTTGATAACTATATTTAAGAGTTAATATTATTTTACTTTATGAAGATGTAGAGTTTAAATTTTTGTTGCTGACAATATTAGACACATGGAGTCATTGAACTCAATTTCAGTTACATGTACATCACTAAATTTAATTTTTTTTATTGTTAACGCATTAATCTATAATTTATTTACAAAAAATGAAAGGACACAATGGGACACGGAATGAAGCATGCAGGTCGGGCACAACACCATAGTCGTCGAAAATAATGGTGAAACTAGGCGGGTTTTCAAACTCTCTCTCCTGTTAGCATAATGTCATATTATAATATATTTTAAATTTGAATTATTAATTGAAGGGTATCTATTTATTTGAAACGGAGAGAATTCTAATCCATTCAATTGATAGAAAATTATCAATTGTACGTAAAGGAAGGACGCGGATGAAAAAAATCACATTAAAATTGGAAAAATAACCCAAATAAAACTCTTCGTCATTGATTTGCTACGTACTTGCAACGAGAGGGAAGGAAGAAGGCAAACTCACTTGCTTTACAACATGGACAGAGGTGGATCTCAATATGACAATATGCCAAACCTGAAGGTGTATGTTACTTGAATCAAAGAAAAACATGATTATTTGTAAATATTTTCAAGTTTAATTTTCGTAGGAAGAAGCTAGGCGAATCGACTCGCTCAAGTGAGTCAACTCATGCGAATCAACTCAATTTTCTCCCTCCTCGTCATATGCCAAATCACCTCTCTTTCTTCACATGCCTGCCGAGTGCCGACCACCTCAGCTTTCTGTCTTCTTGGTGGCATACATTAGTTAATATTGTAAATGTAAATGGAGGTCGAGTTCGATGAGCAAAAATAGATTTAACCCTTTTCCTCCTCTCCTGTCGATGGAACGAGCTCTGGGTTCCGGTAAGTAACAAAGATTCATATGTTTTTTTTCATTCTCAATCTTAGTTAATTATTATATAGTCCACTGCAAAATAATACGCTATTTAATACGCTATTTTCTGTACAACAAAATGTGTAAGTAAATAATAAAATTCAAATTATTTTCATGGCATGTAAATAATATTTTTAAACTATATGAAAATTTGATGATGTAATAATCTATACATAACAGTATACTATGTTAGAATTTGATGATGTAATAATATTTTTAAAAAATGTATTCAAAAATTCAAATTACATCATAATATTTTTAAATTGATATGATTTTAAAAATTAATATTAAAATTACTAAAATAATCATAATACTCCAGTTTTGAATTTTAAAAATATTATTTAGTATTATAATTTTAGTAATTTAAAATTTTTATATCAATTAGTATTTAGTATTATGATTTTAGTATTTTAATGATGTAATTTGAATTTTTGTTGTTTTGATTAATTAACAAAATAATTTGAATTTTAGTATTTTTTTTAATTTGATTTTTTTAGTATTTTAGTATTATTTTAATTAATATTTTAGTATTTTTTTAATTAGTATTTAATGTAAATATGTTATGTTTTGAATTTTAGTATTTTGATTAAATGATGTAAATATGTTATACAACTTATTTTATTTAATTAGTTGTTTTGATTAGTTAACAAAATAATTTGAATTTTATTATTTTGATTAAATGATGTAAATATGTTATGTTTTTTTTTTTTTTATTTTAGTATTTTTTGTTTTGATTAAATGATATATATTGTTTTATTTAGAATATATTTTATATTTAAGACATCACATTTAAACCCTGTTTGTCTTCTGTTAATGACAGAAGCACGGGCGACCCTAAAAATATAACGTTTAGAATTCTTTTGGAAAATAAATTAGTTTAAAGTGCTAATGGGACGTCGGAGTAAAGCTTGTAGTACTGTGCATGTGCATATCAATAGTTGAATTAAATATATACATATAAGTTATTGTTTATTTTTATTGAATATATCACTATAGTAACATTAATAGGCTAATATTATTTCTACTAATTAAAAATATTTTAATTTTTTTGTGCTAATATTCCCTCACTTTCAAAATTAATTTAGTACATCATACTCTAAAATGTTTATCGTTTATAACTTTCGAAGAGAATAAATTATTTACTTTCTTATATTACTCATATTTTCTCCCATTATTTCAAGAAATTTTATTAATAGTTTTCAATTTCTCATAAATTTTAATTGTTAAATGATAGTAATATTAAATAATTTTCTTAATACATGTGTCAAAATCTTAAACGATACTGAGTAATTTTTTAGGAACGAATGTAGGATATTAATATATAATGATGAATTAAGAGGGACCTATAAATTAAACTCCATCTTCCAACCGGAAAATGAATGGACAACTTTACACCTGCTACATCGCAGCTGTAATGCCAACGGTTAACGTTTCATTCTCACCCGCACGCCACCTCAAATTGGTCATTTAAACAAAGGGGCTCCAGCATTAATTTTATCACTGAATTTTGACTAATCCGGCCAGCCCTGCACCATCAGTCCATCAGACATACTCCCTCCATTTCAAAATAAATGTCGATTTTTATATATGGATTAAAAAAAGTTATTCCCTCCTTCCTTAATATAAACTATTTTAAGATTATGCACAAGCATTAAGGTAATGATTGTATAGCATTAATTATAATATTAATTGTCTATATTACCCTTGTATTGAAATAAGAGATTATTATTTATTGGACAAAAAATAGTGAGAGAACCAAAGTTACATTTAATATTTGGGATAATATTGGAAACTAAACAATTAATATTTACTTGAAATTCTAAAACGACTTATATTAAGGAACAAAAATATTTCTCTAAAACGACATATATCAAGGAACGGAGGGAATATTTAATACTAGTATCATTTAATAATTGAAATATGTGTGAAATTTCATCACTACCCTTTTATGGAAAGTTAAAAACTATTAATACTAAATGTGAGAATTTCTTGGGACAATGAGAGAAGGTAAGGGTGATATAGAAAAATAAATAATTTATTCTCCTAGAAAGTTGTAAACGACAAATAATTTAGAATAATTTTTTTCTTACAAAATGTCACTTATTTAGGAATGGAGGGAGTAATAGATAAACCATTTTAATAATAACTTATGGTGAATAACCAATTGATAAAATTAGATATACAATTCAATTTTTAAAATTAATTAATATTGTAACGACCCCAAAATAGGTCCAATCCATCCAACCCATTCTGAGTCGCCAAATACATGGTACAGAAAATAAATACAACTTTATTATTACAATTGTCGTGCAAAATACGACAACACATATACTGTGAGTTTAAATACAAATATTGTCATCTAGACAGTATTCATACTCAATTAAGAACTCATTATACTTATTGATACACTATTTTATAAAATAGTGAGGACTACTAAAATAACTGTCTTGAACCATCATTCCACACCCCGACTAGTACTCGCTACATTCTCGCCTCCTGAGAAGAAAATGGAACAACAAGAAAAATGGTGAGCTCAACTAGCCCAGTAAAGAATATTATGACTAAGATAATATACAACAAATTATCATTAGTCCTCAACAGGGAAAAATCTGATAGAATACAATAGACAACAAGTTTTAAATCAATAACTGCAGCGGAAACAGCAAACCATTAGAAGAGTCAAGTAGAGAATGAGTTCTACTATCTTCTAAGATTTAAAAGTCCATCATCAATATTTTATCCTTGTAACAACAATCAATAACCATCTTTAATCAAATATTCATTTTTGCACTACAGGCCAAAGATATTCATTTGTATCACCAGTCGATCATGTTCATCTCAACACCTGTTCATCTTTGCACTACGGGCCAAAGATATTCATCAGAAATCATCAATCTTTGCACTACAGGCCAAAGATATTCAATTATATCATCATTTAGGACTGAGGATGATGAAAAATATTTTAAAGGAAACGAATCCAGTGAAACAAAATAATAAATATTAAGGATTCGTATTTCAACTATTCCATGTCCAAAAATACCTCATAAATAATCATAGTGGAGTAAAATTCAAGAATGATCAAAACATGGATACAATCAAAGCTAGTATCCATAATAGATATTTTGGACAAAAAGAAGAAAATTTTATTTTTCGGTGAATATTAACTCGTGAATAGTAACTCGTGAATAGTAACTCATGAATAGTAACTCATGAATAGTAACCCCGACATGAAAAGTTCTAAATTTGATAAAAAATTCAGATCAATACTTCGGAATAATGATATTGAAGAAAATAATATCATTTAAGAAGAAATAACATCCCTTACCTCGGAAATACGGTACTTCTGACTGGAATACTAGATATAGTGCTGAAGAAAACTTGCACCGTATAGCAACACTCAAAGTATCAAATAGTCACAAAAATACGCTCGATATAGAGAGAGAAAGAGAGAGAAACTTGTGTTTCTGGTGTGATTTTCAATTCTAACCTAAGCACCCTATTTATAGGAAAATGCTTAGAACACCAAAGCAGAAAATTGAATAAATTAATAATATAATTTTCTTAATTTTCTTAGCACACCACATCAGCTGATTTACACCATTAACATGTGCCACTCAAATGTCAAAAACGTTTTTCTTAATAAAAATAATTAAAACTTCCAAAAATCAATTATTTCGGAACTTCGGAACTTCAATAATTCATAATAAATAGCCCTTTTATCAGAAAATTCGAATCTCGCGAGTTTTTATAGGAAATTTAATTCTCTACTAGTTTGCAGAAGAAAGTTTTTCCAAATTCCAAACAGAAATTGACCGAAATTCACAAACGGACGATTTTACAGTCAATAATAAATTTTCGGTCAAGAATTGTGTCCACCAACACACAAAACATGTGTTAATCATTTAATGCCACAAAAATACTCTTCCTCCTCATATACTCATATATCCCATATTCATTGTAAAAATATCATCATCAATATATTATTAAAATAATATATTTAAATAAATTATTTTATCAGAAAAAGATAAAATATTAATTTTCAACAATTGTCACATTAAAAATTTTCTCCATCTATATCCACATAAAATTAATATTTTCTTCATCATATAAATCAATAATTAATTATACACAAATAATATTACAGAATCACAGTACTGGCAGCCAGGCCGTTTCCAAGAAAGAGGGGGCTTTCCAATAAGGATCTCTCCTTACTGGCGCGCAATTAGATGACCAAACCTCTCCTTAGACAGAACTTTCTAGACATTGCCAATAATGTTATCTAATAATATTATTCAGATAATATGAATTATTGTTCCGATAATAGAAAATACTGTGTAGTGACAATTATTAAAACAACAGTAATATAAAATATCAACGCAGTAATTATTGAATCAATAAAATACAATATTGAACAGTAATTACTGTAACTATTATTGAGTAGTGCCTTCTTACGTAAGAATCAATAATTGGTGCAATATCGTGTGCTAGTGTGTAACAACGCATATTACTGTGTTTTAACCACCGGGTATTCCAACAGTATTAACGGTAACAACTACGCCGTTATTTATAAACAACTTATTTTTGTCGTTTTCTTCATCCAATCGCTTTTCGTTATGGGGCCCACAAAAGACTGCGCCGTCGTACGAATATTCTCCGACAGTAAGAATATTCCACGACCAAGCGAATATTCCCCGACAACAATGAATATTTTATAACCACTTGCTTATTTAAAATATTTGTGCATTTCACCCATAACTAACCACATTAATCAAATCAACCCTTACTATTTCAAAATAATAAATAGAGGAAATTAAATTTCATTTATTAATAATTTGGGGTCTTACAAATATATTAAAATTTAAAATAATATAAATATATTTTATTTTATTTGATATAACTATTATAATTAAATACCACCTTCTCTACCTTGTACAAATTAAACAGGCGGTAGCCCTCCCCAATCCACCACACCACACCACACCACCCCACCACACCACTGCCGTCTTTACCGTCGCCTTCCCTCTCTTCCAAGTTCCAATATAGTATTTATTACCATCTTTCTCATCCCTGCTCTGCTCTGCATTGCTTTCTGTCTCTTAACAATAGAAGAAAGAAAGTAGAGCACATTTCAATGCGACTTATTTTTCACAATGTGATGATTAGACCTGGCAAAATTGGTCCAGGCCCGCGGGCCGACCGGGCTGGCCCGTAAAAACTGGGCTTTGGGTTTAACTTTTTTGGCCCATTAAAAACTTGGGTGTTTTTGGCCCGGCCCATTTTTGGCCCGACCTGCGGGTGGCCCGTGTAAGACCCCAAATTATTAATAAATGAAATTTAAATTTCCTCTATTTATTATTTTGAAATAGTAAGTGTTAAATTGATTAATGAGGTTAGTTATGGGTAAAATGCACAAATATTTTAAATAAGCAGGTGGTTATAAAATATTTATTGTTGTCGGGGAATATTCGTTTGGTCGTGGAATATTCTTCTTGTCGGGGAATATTCGTACGACGGCGCAGTCTTTTGTGGGCCCCATAACGGAAAGCGATTGGATGAAGAAAACGACAAGTATATGTTTTTTATTAATAACGGCGTAGTTGTTACCGTTAATACTGTTGGAATACCCGGTGGTTAAAACACAGTAATACGCGTTGTTACACAGTAGCACACTGTATTGCACCAATTATTGATTCTTACGTAAGAAGGCACTACTCAATAATGGTTATAGTAATTACTGTTTAGTATTTTATTTTATTGATTCAATAATTGCTGCGTTGATATTTTATATTACTGTTGTTTCAATAATTGTCACTACACAGTATTTCCCATTATCAGATCAATAATTCATATTATTTGAATAATATTATTAGATAACATTATTGGCAATGTCTAGAAAGTTCTGTCTAAGGAGAGGTTTGGTCATCTAATTGCGCGCCAGTGAGGAGAAATCCTTATTGGAAAGCCCCCTCTTTCCTGGGAACGGTCTGGTTGTCATAAATGTGATTCTGTAATATTATTTGTGAATAATTAATTATTGATTCATATGATAAGGAAATATTTATTTTTGTGCATATAAATGAGGGATATATTTTTGTGGTTAAAAATGAAGGAGTTAATGTTGAGGTTTTTATCAGTATTTTTGTCGGAATGGAGGTATTAAAAATCAGGGTTTTTGAGATATTTTGCGGGGGTTATAATTTTTAATCCGACCGTTGGATCGTGGTAATTTTTGGATATGTTATACATATATAAGTTGAGTATATGTCCACAAATTTTGAACCGTTAAAAATGAACGTATGATTTATTATGAATTTTACGAGATGACTGGTTCAGAAATTATTGAATTTTCGGAGTTAATCATTTTGGTAGAAAATTCTAGAATTGGTGGGCCCCACTCTTGGTTGGTGAAGAAATGTGCTGAGATTTTTATTCAAATGTGGTGGGTGGGAATAGTAGCAGGTAAAGCCATCAGTGTAACGACCCCAAAATAGGTCCATTCCATCCAACCTATTCTGAGTCGCCAAATACATGGTATAGAAAATAACTGTAACTTTATTACAACAATTGTCGTGCAAAATACAACAACACATATGCTATAAGTTTGGATACAAATATATACCAAATGTGACTCATGTTCTAACCGTGGACATCACCTCACAATGACACCTTACATAAAGGTATAGTCAAAAACTGTTCTAGAAATTAGAATCTTTGGGAAGTGTTCAAGGAAACCTTCGTACATGGGAGGCCACGCGTCTAGGTTATGATAGATATCATATGGCCACAGAATTATCCTTGGTTGACCCAATAGACCCCAAAGAAAAACGAGAAGATTACTATCATATTCTTCCCAATGGTGAGTCTTCTCTTGACTTATCATTATCTCCACTATCTCTAATTGAGAATTATACTTCAAACAAACACCAAGATTATATAGGTAGTGCTTGTAGATATACTCGGCAAGCGGATGTGCACAATCATGTCTTATGATGACACGAGGTTGTATGTCGTTAGACATCTTGTATTATAGTGGCAAAACACCCTTCCAACGTTGGGTTCGCCTCACCCTATTTTCTTCACCAAATATAACTACTAAATGATGACCACCGTTCTATTCCCTTGTTACCCTCGCTCGACCCAGCTACACTCTTATTACCTGAAAGGAATTGTGAAGCAAAAGGGTGAGCACAACTAGCTCAGTAAAGAATATCATGACTAAAGATAATTCAATTATCAATAGCCTTCATCAATAATAAATCAGAGATTTAGAACATATGGTAAATGATAAAAATTTCAACCATAGTTGCAGCGGAACGAGCAATCCATTAGAAGAGTCAAATAGACTATAAAGTCTATTATCTTCTCCATGTTAAAAATCCATCAACAATGTTTTATCCCTGTAACATCAATCAACAATTCTGGTCCACAATCATATGAATAACTCATAATCATAACTGTAGTTCTAAATTCCTCTTCTCATCCAGGACGATGATAATTTTCATCACCTATCTTTACCTGAAACATCAAAGATCATGGTTACACCAAATCACATTTCCTGTTCATAATCATACTAATAACTTCATCTTTGCACTACGTCCAAAGATATTCATTTGTATCACCAGTTGGTCATATTTATCTCAACATCTGTTCATCTTTACACTACTGGCCAAAGATATTCAACAACACGTCATCTTTGCACTACGGGCCAAAGATATTCATCAACAATTCATCTTTGCACTACATGCCAAAGATATTCATCAATATTTCATATTTGCACTACAGGCCAAAGATATTAATATCTCAAAGAAATATATAATCATTTCAGAATTTATATAAACAATAATTATAACCATGTTGATTAATTCACCTTTGCACTTAAGCTAAAGATATTCACTTATAAATTCAATGGTCATGATCATACCAGTCAACAATTCAACTTTGTACTACTGGCCAAAGAGAACCCATAGTCATGATCATATCAATAATTTACCCATCTTTACACTCAAGCGAAAGAGAATTTCAACATCAAGGTTATAAAAATGTTATATATGATAATAAAAACAATATGATCAACATATAGATTTAATCTCAAGAGTAATATTCATAAATCAACTATAATTTGGTTAGAAAAAGAAACCAATTTTATCGTGAATAGTAACTCGTGAATAGTAACTCGTGAATAGTAACTCATGAATAGTAACTCGTGAATAGTAACTCATGAATAATAACTCGTGAATAGTAATCCTGACATGAAAAAGGTAGAAATTCTACAATAATATACATACCAATATTTCGGTATAATGATATTGAAAGAATAATATTCTTAAGCTTATAAACAATTTATTAAAATTGTTTACACTTTACTAATTAATGCATTTAATCATTATAAAATGCCAACTCTTAAGATTTCATCATCAATAACCAAAATCCTCATCAAAAATCTGCATATACCTCATATATAGGATTCTCAAGCCATAAAATTCTATTTTCTAATTTTCTTACTTCACATAACATATTTAATTTATTTTCTCATAACTAGACTATTTTCATGAAAAATACCAAATCTATTCCAAAAATATTTTTTTTTTGGAATTTAGCATAATATAGTCCCATAGTGAACATATATTTTTCTCAGAATTTTTAAAAGTCATTTACTATTTTTCATATGGCCAAAATAGCCGAATATTTAGACATTTATCAAAAATTGTACTTTTATCTAAAAATTCTAAAATTTACAGAGTATACTTCTATCATATACATGTACTCCCAATAAAAATTTCATCAATTTTGGAGTTAACCACAAGGAATTATAAGCTGTTACTTCTAAAATAGTCTTTCTCATAAAATTCATAACTCTCAATCTATACATTCAAAAATCACCATTTTTGGACACAATCAAGAAAACTCATCAAAATATCATTTTAAATTTTTCCAGAATTTTTGAAGATCAGAAAAATTACGAAACTGAAAATCATAACAACCCTTAAAATCCCTTAATATCCCTTACCTCAAAAGAGCAGTACTTCTGACTGGATATCGGATATGATGCTGAAGGAAACTTGCACTAATGAATAGCAACTCACCAAGTATCTAAAAACTCACAAAATATGCTTCATAATATAGAGAGAGAAAGAGAGAAAGCTTATGTTTCTGGTGTGATTTTCAATTCTAACTTAACCCTCTATTTATAGGAAAATTTTGGTAGGTTTGACCTGCAACCTGATGGCTTTACCTGCTACTATTTCCACCCACCACATTTAAAATATAATTCAGCACATTTCTTCACCAACCACAAGTGGGGCCCACAAATTCTAGAATTTTCCACCAAAATGATAAACTCCGAAAATTCAACAATTTCTGAACCAGTCATCTCGTAAAATTCATAACAAATCATACGTTCATTTTTAACGGTTCAAAATTTGTGGACATATATTCAACTTATATATGTATAACATATCCAAATATTACCACGATCCAACGGTCGGATTAAAAATTATAACCCCCGCAAAATATCTCAAAAACCCTGATTTTTTAATACCTCTATTCCGACAAAAATACTGATAAAAACCTCAACATTAACTCCTTCATTTTTAACCACAAAAATATATCCCTCATTTATATCCACATAGAATAAATATTTTCTTATCATATAAATCAATAATTAATTATTCACAAATAATATTACAGAATCACATTTATGACAACCAGGCCGTTCCTAGGAAAGAGGGGGCTTTCCAATAAGGATTTCTCCTTACTAGCGCGCAATTAGATGACCAAACCTCTCCTTAGACAGAACTTTTAGACATTGCCAATAATGCTATCTAATAATACTATTCAAATAATATGAATTATTGATCTGATAATGGGAAATACTGTGCAGTAACAATTATTGAACAACAATAATACAAAATTTCAACGTAGCAATTATTGAATCAATAAAATAAAATATTGAACAGTAATTACTGTAACAATTATTGAGTAGTGCCTTCTTACGTAAGGATCAATAATTTCAAAAATACTATACAATATCGTGTGCTACTGTGCAATAACGCGTATTATTGTATTTTAACCACCGGGTATTCCAACAGTGTTAACGGTAACAACTACGCCGTTATTTATAAAAACTCAAATTTGTCATTTTTTTCACCCGACAGAAAGAATATTCCCCGACAACAATGATTATTTTATAACCACTTGCTTATTTTGAAAAAAAAAATCATATTTCACTCATAACTTTAAACTTTTATCAATTTAATCATTTACTGAATAGTAACTATAAAAAAAATTGAATACTTTTATTTCATAAAATTCGGGGTCTTACAATCAGGTTGCAGGTTAAGTCTGCTTCGGCGTGCTAACATTTTCCTATAAATAGAGGGCTAAGTTAGAATTGAAAATCACACCAGAAACAAGTTTTCTCTCTTTCTCTCTCTAGATTATTGAGTGTATTTTGTGAGTATTTAGATACTTTGAGAGTTTCTATTCATCAGAGCAAGTGTCTTTCAGCCTTACACCGGTATTCCGACCAGAAGTACTGTCTTTACGAGGTAAGGGATGTTATTTTATTCAAAAATGATATTATTTCTTCAATATCATTATGCCGAAATATTGATTGAAAATTTTTATCAAATTTAGAACTTTTCACGTCGGGGTTACTATTCATGAGTTACTATTCACGAGTTACTATTCACCGAAAAATAAAATTTTCTTCTTTTCGTCCAAAATATCTATTCTGGGTAATAGCTTTGATTGTATCCATGTTTTGATCATTCTTGAATTCTACTTTACTATGAATAATTATAAGGTATTTTTGGACATGGATAAATCGAAATACGAATCCTTAATATTTGTTATTTTGTGTCACTGGATTCGTTTTCTTTAAGATATTTTTCATCATCCTCAGTCCTAAATGATGATATTACTGAATATCTTTGGCCCGTAGTGCAAAGATGAATGATTAACTGATGAATATCTTTGGCCCGTAGTGCAAAGATGAACAGGTGTTGAGATGAACATGACCGACTGGTGATACAAATGAATATCTTTGGCCTGTAGTGCAAAGATGAATATTTGATTAAAGATGGTTATTGATTGTTGTTACAGGGATAAAATATTGATGATGGACTTTTAAATCTTAGAAGATAGTAGAACTCATTCTCTACTTGACTCTTCTAATGGTTTGTTGTTTCCGCTGCAGTTATTGATTTGAAACTTGTTGTCTATTGTATTCTATTAGATTTTTCCCTGTTAAAGACTAACGATAATTTGTTCTGTATTATCTTAGTCATAATATTCTTTACTGGGCTAGTTGAGCTCACCCTTTTCCTTTTTGTTCCATTTTTCTCAGGAGGCGAGAATGTAGCGAGTACTAGTCGGGGTATGGAATGATGGTTCTAGAAGTTACTTTAGTAGTCCTCACCATTTTTGTGAAATAATGTATCACTAATTGTAATGAGGACTTATTTGAGTATGGATATTGTCTAAATGACAATATTTGTATTTAAACTCACAGTTCTTGTGTTGTAATAATAAAGATGTAGTTGTTTCTGTACCATGTATTTTGGCGACTCAGAATGGGTGTTGTATACCTATTTTGGGGGCGTCACAGTTGGTATCAGAGCTTAGGGATATGATCTCTGGCGGAGATCGGAGAATAGAACTAGGAGGGGAGAGACGAATAAATCCTTCGCTAGTGTGTCCTACCTAAGCTTATTTATTGGTCAGTCATAATATAGGGGTATTATGTGATTTGTTAATTTATTTAATTAACCCTTGTTTTATGGCAGTATTTGAGAATGTCGACTGAGAATATTAACAGTGGAGTAAATGAGACCGTGGAGACACCGGTGCTTACCAACGAGGAGAACGTGCAACAGGCTGGCAATGTTCCTCCTGTGAACAACACCAATGAGCAGATGATGAATGATGGAATGTTTAGAAGTTTTTTGCAATTCATGCAAAACCAGACGAGGGAGACTCGTGTTCAAAATACAGGAGGAAATGATAGCAATTCACGGTTTGTCACAGCCAAACAGTTTAAAGAATTGGGACCACCAGAATTTAAGGGAAAGCCGGATTCGATCATGGCGGAAACGTGGGTCAAGCAAATTACCAAGATATTCGATGTCTTGGGATGCACGGAGGAACAGAAGGTTCCATTCGCCACCTTTATGTTCCGTGGCGAGGCAGATTACTGGTGGGAGTCTATGAAGCGTACCCATCCAACCGCACTCAGCATGTCTTGGGAGACATTTCAGAAACTGTTCAATGACAAGTACTTTCCTGAAAGTATTCGTCATATGAAGGAGGTAGAGTTTATTAGACTGGAGCAGAATAACATGACGGTGTCTCAGTACGAGGCGATGTTTGCAGAGTTGTCCAGGTTTGCACCTCATTTGGTGGAGAATGAGGAACGTATGACGAGGATGTTTTTGAGAGGTTTGAAACCTGGCATACGTCAATATCTCATTTCTCATAAATTTTCTCTCTATTCAGATGTTGTCAACATGGCTCAATTATTAGAGCGAGATAATGAGTACGGCCAACTGAGGGACCACAACCAGGATCATATCGGTGACAGCAGTCATCAGAACAATGATAACCAGCGGAGAAAGAAAAATACAGACAAGAACGGCAACCACTCTGGTGGTAATCGTGGCTATGAAAATAGAAGAAGCGAGTCGGGAGTAGATTTTAAAAAGAGGAGATTCAACAATGACAATACGAAGACATCAGCACCAGCAGCAACTGGTTCCAAGGGAGGAGAACGACCACCGATTATATGCTATAAGTGCGGAAAAGAAGGATATATCAGCCCAAACTGCCCACAACAGTTTAAGGTATGTTATAATTGTGGAAAGGAAGGACATATCGCTCGAGATTGCACTATAGCAAAACCAAGTCCAGCGGGGATGGTGACTCAAAAAGTTGTCCCAGAAAAGATAAAGTCAACGGTTCCTGGAAGAGCGTTTGTCGTGACTGGTCAACATGCGAGGAACCCAAACGAGGTGATCACGGGTAAGCTAATCATAAATTCATGCGAAGTTTATACCTTATTAGATACCGGTTCTACCCATTCTTTTATCTCTCCTGCTTGTGCTCAACGTTTAAACTTGACTCCGGAGAAGTTAGACTTTGATTTATCTGTGGAGACTCCGTTAGGAGAAACTTTCATCACATCCACTTTTTATAAATCTTGTGTGATCCAAGTTGGCACCATCACCTTACCTGTTGACCTTATCTCTTTAAAGATACTTGCTTTTGATGTGATTTTAGGGATTGATTGGCTAACTACTCATCATGCCAAAATTGATTGTTTTCGTAAGGTTGTTAGTTTTCATATTCCTAACCAACCTGTTGTACGAATTCAAACAACTAAGTCATTAAAATCAATCACTGTTATATCAAGCCATAAAGCCATTCGTTTATTAAAAAATGGATGTCAAGCTTTCTTAGCCCATGTTATGGATTTGAATAAAGACACGTCAAATTTGAATAATATTCCTGTTGTTATTGACTTTCCTGACGTATTTCCTGAAGAACTTCCCGGTCTACCCCCGGAACAAGAAATTGAATTCTTTATTGATCTTGAACCTGGTACAAAGCCCATTTCTAAAACCCCATATCGAATGGCTCCTATTGAACTTCAGGAGTTAAAGGTCCAACTACAAGAGTTGTTGGACATCGGTTTCATTCGTCCTAGTACATCTCCTTGGGGTGCTCCTGTTTTATTTGTAAAGAAGAAAGACGAGAGTATGCGACTTTGTATTGATTACCGGGAATTAAACCATGTCACTATTAAGAATAGGTATCCGCTACCTCGTATTGATGACCTGTTTGACCAGTTACAAGGAGCACAATTCTTTTCAAAGATCGATCTTCGTTCTGGATATCATCAGCTGAAGGTTAAAACTGAGGATATTCCAAAGACTGCCTTCAGAACTCGGTACGGGCATTATGAATTCCTAGTCATGTCTTTTGGATTGACTAATGCTCCTGCGGCTTTCATGGATATGATGAACCGAGTATTCAAAGATTATTTGGATCAGTTCGTTGTTGTCTTTATTGATGACATCCTCATATATTCCAAAAGCCGTGAAGATCATGAGCATCATTTGAAGCTGGTACTCCAAAGGCTGCGTGAAAACAAGTTATATGCTAAGTTGAAGAAATGCGAGTTCTGGCTTGAGGAAGTAGCTTTCCTAGGGCACGTGGTATCAAAACATGGAGTATCTGTTGACCCGGTGAAGATTGAAGCAATACAAAGTTGGGAGCAACCAAAGACGGTGACCGAAGTACGCAGCTTTCTAGGCTTAGCTGGTTATTATCGAATTTTCGTGGAAGGGTTTTCTCGAATCGCTACCCCATTAACTCAGCTGACTCGGAAAGATATCAAATTCGTATGGAGCGAGGAATGCGAGAAGAGTTTTCAAGAGCTTAAGAGGAGACTCATTTCGGCACCTGTTCTGACAATACCATCTGGTTCGGATGGATTTGTTATCTACAGTGATGCTTCAGGCAAAGGGTTAGGATGTGTTCTCATGCAACATGGGAAAGTCATAGCCTATGCCTCGCGACAACTCAAAGAATATGAGAGGAATTATCCTACTCATGATTTGGAGTTGGCAGTAGTAGTTTTCGCGTTGAAAATCTGGAGACGCTACCTGTATGGGGAGAAAGTGGAGATCTATACAGATCATAAAAGCCTCAAATATTTCTTCACCCAAAAGGAACTCAACATGCGGCAGCGACGTTGGCTCGAGCTGTTGAAAGATTACGATCATACCATCCAATATCATCCTGGAAAAGCAAACGTAGTAGCTGACGCATTGAGTAGAAGATCATATGCGGGTACGAGTGCAATGTTGTTAACACAAAGGCCCATTTTGTATGACTTGCAAAGGATGGAGATAGAGATGAAGGCTCCAAGTACCCACATGATGATATCAAATATACGAGTAGAACCGACTTTAATCGATAAAGTTAAAGCTGCTCAAGCTACGGACATAGAGCTGATGCGTATGAAGAAGAAAGTGCAAGAAGGTTCTATTCCAGAAGCAAGAATCGATGAAGAAGGAATACTTCGAGTCCACTCTAGACTCTGTGTTCCTAACAATTCTGATTTGAAGTACAAGATCATGATGGAAGCACACAATACACCATTTGCAATCCATCCTGGAAGTACCAAAATGTATCGTGATCTACGACATACATTTTAGTGGAATAATATGAAGAGAGAGATTGCAAAGTTTATCTCGAGGTGTTTAACTTGTCAACGTGTAAAGGCGGAACATCAAGTACCAAAGGGTCCATTGCAACCACTTGAGATTCTAAAATGGAAGTGGGAACACATTACCATGGATTTCGTTACGGGTCTTTCCACGGTTTCTCAAGACATAAATGCTATTTGGGTTATTGTTGATAGATTAACCAAGTCTGCTCATTTCTTGCCGATACGGGAGACTTATTCCCTTGAACGTCTTGCTCGTATATACGTAGATGAGATTGTGAGACTGCATGGCATGCCAGTATCCATAGTTTCGGATCGTGACCCAAGATTCACTTCAAGATTTTGGGTTAGCTTGCAAAAAGCTATGGGCACAGATTTACGATTTAGTTCGGCATACCATCCTCAAACGGACGGACAATCAGAGAGGACTATTCAAACTCTTGAAGATCTATTAAGACTTTGTGTCCTAGATTTCAAAGGGAGTTGGGATAAGTACCTACCATTGGTGGAATTCTCTTACAATAACAGTTATCAGGCAAGTATAGGTGTGGCGCCATTTGAAGCATTATATGGACGAAAGTGTCGCTCTCCAGTATACTGGGACGAGGTGGGTGAAGCAACATTGTTGGGACCAGAGTTGGTACGCATGACTACAGAGAAGATCCAAACGATTCGACAACGTATACAAACGGCACAGGATCGACAAAAGAGTTATGCGGATCTTCATCGAAAGGACGTGGAATTTGACATTGGGGATCATGTATTGTTGCGTGTGTCTCCATGGAAAGGAGTTACAAGATTTGGGAAGAGAGGAAAGCTCAATCCACGATTTATTGGTCCATTTCAGATTCTTGACCGAGTAGAAAATGTGGCCTATAGACTCGCGTTACCTCCAAGTATGTCTCGTGTTCATAATGTTTTTCATATATCTGTGTTACGTAAATATGTGAAAGACCCAGACCACGTTATTGAGTTAGAACTGGACGAGATAGCTGAAGACTTAACGTACGAAGAGGTACCTGTCAAGATCTTGGATAGAAAGGAGCATGTCCTACGCACGAAGGTCATACCACAAGTTAAAGTTTTGTGGAGAAACCATGCTATTGAGGAAATGACCTGGGAGTTGGAAACGAAAATGAAAGCGAGGTATCCTCATCTTTTCGAAACGCCAGGTACGTACGTCAATTTCGAGGACGAAATTTCATAAGGAGGGGAGGTTGTAAGACCCCAAATTATTAATAAATGAAATTTAAATTCCCTCTATTTATTATTTTGAAATAGTAAGTGTTAAATTGATTAATGAGGTTAGTTATGGGTAAAATGCGTAAATATTTCAAATAAGCAGGTGGTTATAAAATATTTATTGTTGTCGGGGAATATTCGTTTGGTCGTGGAATATTCTTCCTGTCGGGGAATATTCTTACGACGGCGCAGTCTTTTGTGGGCCCCATAACGGAAAGCGATTGGATGAAGAAAACGACAAGTATATGTTTTTTATTAATAACGGCGTAGTTGTTACCGTTAATACTGTTGGAATACCCGGTGGTTAAAACACAGTAATACGCGTTGTTACACAGTAGCACACTGTATTGCAACAATTATTGATTCTTACGTAAGAAGGCACTACTCAATAATGGTTACAGTAATTACTGTTCAGTATTTTATTTTATTGATTCAATAATTGCTGCGTTGATATTTTATATTACTGTTGTTTCAATAATTGTCACTACACAGTATTTCCCATTATCAGATCAATAATTCATATTATTTGAATAATATTATTAGATAACATTATTGGCAATGTCTAGAAAGTTCTGTCTAAGGAGAGGTTTGGTCATCTAATTGCGCGCCAGTGAGGAGAAATCCTTATTGGAAAGCCCCCTCTTTCCTGGGAACGGCCTGGTTGTCATAAATGTGATTCTGTAATATTATTTGTGAATAATTAATTATTGATTCATATGATAAGGAAATATTTATTTTTGTGGATATAAATGAGGGATATATTTTTGTGGTTAAAACTGAAGGAGTTAATGTTGAGGTTTTTATCAGTATTTTTGTCGGAATGGAGGTATTAAAAATCAGGGTTTTTGAGATATTTTGCGGGGGTTATAATTTTTAATCCGACCGTTGGATCGTGGTAATTTTTGGATATGTTATACATATATAAGTTGAGTATATGTCCACAAATTTTGAACCGTTAAAAATGAACGTATGATTTATTATGAATTTTACGAGATGACTGGTTCAGAAATTATTGAATTTTCGGAGTTAATCATTTTGGTAGAAAATTCTAGAATTGGTGGGCCCCACTCTTGGTTGGTGAAGAAATGTGCTGAGATTTTTATTCAATTGTGGTGGGTGGGAATAGTAGCAGGTAAAGCGATCAGGTTGCAGGTTAAGTCTGCTTCGGCGTGCTAACATTTTCCTATAAATAGAGGGCTAAGTTAGAATTGAAAATCACACCAGAAACAAGTTTTCTCTCTTTCTCTCTCTAGATTATTGAGTGTATTTTGTGAGTATTTAGATACTTTGAGAGTTTCTGTGAGACCCCAGATTTTATGAATAAATATTTAATTTTTCTCGAAATAATTTTTTTTTTATATTATGGTGTGGATTTGATATAATAGTTATGGGTAGTATTTATAAATTTTGCAAAGTAAGCAAGTTGTTATAAAAGATTCGTTTGGTCGGAGAATATTCTTTTTGTCGGGGAATATTCGTACGACGGCACAATCATTGGTGGACCCCACAACGGAATTATTGTCGGATTGAGAAAACGACAAAAATATTTTATTAAAAATAACGGCTGAAGTGTTACCGTTAAAACCGTTAAAACTGTTGAACTACTCGGTAGTAAAAGTACAGTAATACGCGTGGTTGCATAGTAGCACACGGTATTGATTATTGATGCTTACGTGAGAAGTCACTCAGCTATACTCAATTATTGCTATAGTAATTGCTGCATCATATCTCTTAAATTATTGTCATAGTATCGTCTGTATAATATGTTATATTATTAAATCAATAATTGAGACGTTGTGGTAAGTTTGGTTATTTTATGGGGGGCCATATGTCATCATCTAAGCGTCTCTTCGTCAATAGTAATTACCGTCGTCAATAGTAATTACCGTCGTCAATAGTAATTACCGTCGTCAATAGTAATTACCGTCGTCAATAGTATTTACCTTGGTCAATAGTAATTACCTTCGTCAATAGTATTTACCTTGGTCAATAGTATTTACCTTGGTCAATAGTAATTACCTTCGTCAATAGTATTTACCTTGGTCAATAGTAATTACTTTCGTCAATAGTAGTTGTCCCTTCAATATTACCAAGAGTCATTTGACCCTTCGTTAAGACCAAGAGTCATTTGACCCTTCGTTAAGACCAAGAGCCACCCTCAGTTTTTCTATAAATAGAGGCCTAGGGCTTCATTATTTTTCACGAATTCATTCAAGCTATAGAGAGAGAAAGTATAGAGAGAATAAGAGAGAGAGAATAAAAGTATTCTGCTACATCACTTTTCCAATATCCAGTTCTTTTAAGGTAGGGAATATTATTTCTTTTATATTCATGAAGAGAACTTCTGTTATTCCATTCGTTATTATTCTGTTGGAATAACCAGTATACGCGGTCTACCCTATACTTGGTGACATTATTCTATTATTCTGTTGGAACATCCTGTCTGTGTGTTTTACACCGGACCTGGTTCCGTTTATTATTCTGTTGGAACATCCTGTCTGTGTGTTTTACACCGGACCTGGTTCCGTTTATTATTCTGTTGGAACATCCTGTCTGTGTGTTTTACACCGGACCTGGTTCCGTTTTTATTATTATTCTGTTGGAATATCCTGTCTGTGTGTTTTACACCGGACCTGGTTCCATTATTTATTATTCTGTCGGAATATCCTGTCTGTGCGTTTACGCCGGACCTGGTTCCATTATTTATTATTCTATTGGAATAACCTGTCTGTGCGGTCTATCGCATGCATGGTGATTTCTTTTGTTATTCCATTCTTTATTGTACTCAGTTGGTTAAGTTTTGACTTCTATACTCCATGAAATTTGTGGAATATCCTTGATAGTTGCGTTTCATCCAGTATCTTTTCAAGAAAATATTCTTCTAAGCATTCTTGAATTTTACTCCACAATGCAGTATCATGTTGACAATATGGACGTTGTTAATTCCTGGATAAATTAATTCTTGAACTTGTTTTATTGAATTCTTATATCATTGTCATCATCCTCATGTTTATAAAATGTTGAAAGTCATCTGTGGCCTGTATTGCATAGATGGACTTGGTATGATTATGACCAGGGATTATTCGGTATAATCATGACCGTAATGTTACAAATGATGTGGTAAAAGTCCTCATTGGCCCGTAGTGCATTGATGGACAGTTGTTGGCATGATCATGACCATTAATGAATATACGAATATCCTTGGCCGTAGTGCAGGGGTGATTCGATGATGTGAATTATTTTATTAAGCTGAGTCTCAGCGATCGCAGTGTTGAAAAACCTTTTAAATCATAAAAGATAGTAGAGTTTATTTTCTACTTGACTCTTTTAATGGATTGCTTGTTCCGCTACAGTTAAACTTGATGTCTATTATATTTTATCAGTTTAACATTGTTGAAGGCTAATGATAATTTATTCTGCATTATCTTAGTCATAATATTTCTTACTGGGCTAGTTGAGCTCACCCTTTCTTTCACTGTTCTCTTCAGGAAATGAGAACGTAGCTGGGACAAGTCGGGGTACGGAGTGATGGTCCGAATGATAGTATTAGTTAGTAGTCCTCACTATTCTATGTAATGGTGTGTTAATAAATGTAATGAGGACTCCTTTTGAGTATGAATACTCTCTAGAAGATAATATTTGTATTCAAACTCACAGTTTATGTTTTGTCGTATTGTACACGACAGTTGTATTATTAAGTTGTATTTGTATTCTGTACTATGTATCTGACGACTCAAGATGGGTGATGTATACCTAATTTTGGGGGCGTCACAGTTGGTATCAGAGCTTAGGGATATGATCCCTGGCTAAGATGTGAGAATAGAACTAGGAGGGGAGCGACGGGGAATTCCTTCGCTAGTATGACCTACCTAAGTTTATTTGGTATTTGATTGGTCGGTCAAAGTATATGGATAATATGTTATATGTTAATTAACCCTTGTTTTGTGGCAGTATTTGAAAATGGCAGCTGAAAATGTCAACAATGGAGTGAGTGAGACCGTGACACCTCTAATAACCAACCAAGATAATGTAATATCAGCCGAAGAAGAAATTAGAGATATCTACGTGGTAAGTGAAGAACTAATAGTTGCACCCGAGCTAGTGGCAGAGGTATCAGCTGAGAGTGAGGAAGAAGAGGAAGAAGAGGAACCTGAGGAGAATTGGTTAGAAGAAATCTATGATCAAAACTTAGAATTACAAAATCGTGTTCATGAGTTAGAAGAGCAGGCTGAAGAACGGCAGGCAGTCGTTGAGCAAAGAGATGTAACGATTCAAAATTGTGTTACCGATATGTGATGCTCGAACAAAATCACGCTTTGGCAGAGTGTAAGATATTAAAGTTGGAATCTGAGAATTCAAATATCAAGGATCAGCTGAAAGAAGAAACAACTGAACGAATGAGAATGCAGGATGCGTGGGTAAAAGCCGCACGACGTGTTGATATTATAGAAAGAGATGTCCGATTAAAAAAGGCTAAAATAGATGATATACATTTCTCTTTTTGGACAGCAATTGGGAGAACCCAACATCGAGTTTTGAATTACCCTGTACAGAGCGGTCAATCTGAACTCGATATGGATCGAAGATTGATGATTCAGATCATGAAGCAGGAGTACGATGAAGCAGTTGAGGGTGGAATATGCCCTATATTAAAGTCAATTCCAACGATAGAGATGACATCAAATGCTACCCCAGACAAGTCAAAGCCGGGTAGTTCAAGGGAGAGCTGTTGTCATGACTTCCCAACAAGTGAGGAAACCAAATGAAGTTATCGCGGGTAAGCTAATCATAAACCCTTGCGAAGTTTGTACCTTATTCGATACCGGTTCTACTCACTCTTTTATTTCACCTAGTTATGTTCAATGTTTGAAGTTAACTCCGGAGAACTTAGACTTTGATATGTCTGTTTAAAGTCAATTGGGAGAAATCTTCATTACCTCCACTATTTATAAATCTTGTTCAAATCAACACTTTCACGTTACCTGTCGATCTTATCTCTTTGAAAATACTTGCCTTTGATGTGATTTTTGGAAACGATTGGTTAACTGCTCATCATGCTTTTCGTAAGGTTGTTAGCTTTCATATTCCTAACCAACCTATTATGCGAATTCAAGTAACCAAATCACTAAAGTCAATCATTGTCGTATCAAGCCATAAGTAAAAATTCCCGTTCCTTTCGTTGTTGACTTCCTGGTGTAGAATGCACCGAAGCTAGACTTTCCGTAGGAGACGTTGTAAATGACGATGGCAAGTTGATAGGTATCAATGTGACGTGTTATCCAAGTCTTGGATGAGGGTCACAGTTTTGAACGATATTTCTATTGTTAATAAATTTCTTGACGTATTCTTGAAGACTTCTTAGCCTACCCCAGAGCGTAAAATTGAATTTTGTATTGACCCCAGTACAAAACCCATTTCTTAAACCCTCAAATATTTCTTCAACTAAAACGAACGTATTATGCGCCAAAGACATTGGCTCGAGCTGTTGAATATTACGATCGTACCATTCAATAATATCGTGGAAAAGCGAACGTGGTAGCTGACGCGTTGTGTAGAAGATCGTATACGGTTACAAGTGCGAATATACGAACCCACGTGAAGATAACGAATATACGATTAAAATCGACTTTAATCGATAAAGTTAAAGCCGCTCAAGCTACATACTCAGAGCTGATAAATGTGAAGAAGAAGGTTCAAGAGGGCGTTATTCTAGAAGCAAGAATCGACGAAGAGAGGAAATCTCAACTCTCGATTTAATTGGCCCATTTGAAATCCTCGATGAAGTAGGAACTGTGGCCTAAAGACTCATTTTACCGCCAAGTATGTTGCGTGTTCAGAACATTTTTTTACA
Organism: Panax notoginseng; assembly: GCA_016801055.1. Lineage (NCBI taxonomy): Eukaryota > Viridiplantae > Streptophyta > Magnoliopsida > Apiales > Araliaceae > Panax > Panax notoginseng. The sequence continues at coordinate 141,684,941 of CM029021.1, forward strand.
TATCGATGTTACGTAAATATGTGGACGACCCGAACCACATTATTAATTTAGAACCGAACGAGATAGCGAAATATTTAACGTATGAGGAGATACGTGTTAACATCTTGGATAAGAAGGATCATATTCGATGCTTAAAGGTTATACCTCAAGAGTTAGAATTTGAAGTGAAGTCAAGGTATCCTCACATGTTTGGCATACCAAGTACGTACGTAAATTTCGAGGGCGAAATTCCATAAGGAGGGGAGATTGTGAGACCCCAGATTTTATGAATAAATATTTAATTTTTCTCGAAATAATTTTTTTTTTATATTATGGTGTGGATTTGATATAATAGTTATGGGTAGTATTTATAAATTTTGCAAAGTAAGCAAGTTGTTATAAAAGATTCGTTTGGTCGGAGAATATTCTTTTTGTCGGGGAATATTCGTACGACGGCACAATCATTGGTGGACCCCACAACGGAATTATTGTCGGATTGAGAAAACGACAAAAATATTTTATTAAAAATAACGGCTGAAGTGTTACCGTTAAAACCGTTAAAACTGTTGAACTACTCGGTAGTAAAAGTACAGTAATACGCGTGGTTGCATAGTAGCACACGGTATTGATTATTGATGCTTACGTGAGAAGTCACTCAGCTATACTCAATTATTGCTATAGTAATTGCTGCATCATATCTCTTAAATTATTGTCATAGTATCGTCTGTATAATATGTTATATTATTAAATCAATAATTGAGACGTTGTGGTAAGTTTGGTTATTTTATGGGGGGCCATATGTCATCATCTAAGAGTCTCTTCGTCAATAGTAATTACCGTCGTCAATAGTAATTACCGTCGTCAATAGTAATTACCGTCGTCAATAGTAATTACCGTCGTCAATAGTATTTACCTTGGTCAATAGTAATTACCTTCGTCAATAGTATTTACCTTGGTCAATAGTATTTACCTTGGTCAATAGTAATTACCTTCGTCAATAGTATTTACCTTGGTCAATAGTAATTACTTTCGTCAATAGTAGTTGTCCCTTCAATATTACCAAGAGTCATTTGACCCTTCGTTAAGACCAAGAGTCATTTGACCCTTCGTTAAGACCAAGAGCCACCCTCAGTTTTTCTATAAATAGAGGCCTAGGGCTTCATTATTTTTCACGAATTCATTCAAGCTATAGAGAGAGAAAGTATAGAGAGAATAAGAGAGAGAGAATAAAAGTATTCTGCTACATCACTTTTCCAATATCCAGTTCTTTTAAGGTAGGGAATATTATTTCTTTTATATTCATGAAGAGAACTTCTGTTATTCCATTCGTTATTATTCTGTTGGAATAACCAGTATACGCGGTCTACCCTATACTTGGTGACATTATTCTATTATTCTGTTGGAACATCCTGTCTGTGTGTTTTACACCGGACCTGGTTCCGTTTATTATTCTGTTGGAACATCCTGTCTGTGTGTTTTACACCGGACCTGGTTCCGTTTATTATTCTGTTGGAACATCCTGTCTGTGTGTTTTACACCGGACCTGGTTCCGTTTTTATTATTATTCTGTTGGAATATCCTGTCTGTGTGTTTTACACCGGACCTGGTTCCATTATTTATTATTCTGTCGGAATATCCTGTCTGTGCGTTTACGCCGGACCTGGTTCCATTATTTATTATTCTATTGGAATAACCTGTCTGTGCGGTCTATCGCATGCATGGTGATTTCTTTTGTTATTCCATTCTTTATTGTACTCAGTTGGTTAAGTTTTGACTTCTATACTCCATGAAATTTGTGGAATATCCTTGATAGTTGCGTTTCATCCAGTATCTTTTCAAGAAAATATTCTTCTAAGCATTCTTGAATTTTACTCCACAATGCAGTATCATGTTGACAATATGGACGTTGTTAATTCCTGGATAAATTAATTCTTGAACTTGTTTTATTGAATTCTTATATCATTGTCATCATCCTCATGTTTATAAAATGTTGAAAGTCATCTGTGGCCTGTATTGCATAGATGGACTTGGTATGATTATGACCAGGGATTATTCGGTATAATCATGACCGTAATGTTACAAATGATGTGGTAAAAGTCCTCATTGGCCCGTAGTGCATTGATGGACAGTTGTTGGCATGATCATGACCATTAATGAATATACGAATATCCTTGGCCGTAGTGCAGGGGTGATTCGATGATGTGAATTATTTTATTAAGCTGAGTCTCAGCGATCGCAGTGTTGAAAAACCTTTTAAATCATAAAAGATAGTAGAGTTTATTTTCTACTTGACTCTTTTAATGGATTGCTTGTTCCGCTACAGTTAAACTTGATGTCTATTATATTTTATCAGTTTAACATTGTTGAAGGCTAATGATAATTTATTCTGCATTATCTTAGTCATAATATTTCTTACTGGGCTAGTTGAGCTCACCCTTTCTTTCACTGTTCTCTTCAGGAAATGAGAACGTAGCTGGGACAAGTCGGGGTACGGAGTGATGGTCCGAATGATAGTATTAGTTAGTAGTCCTCACTATTCTATGTAATGGTGTGTTAATAAATGTAATGAGGACTCCTTTTGAGTATGAATACTCTCTAGAAGATAATATTTGTATTCAAACTCACAGTTTATGTTTTGTCGTATTGTACACGACAGTTGTATTATTAAGTTGTATTTGTATTCTGTACTATGTATCTGACGACTCAAGATGGGTGATGTATACCTAATTTTGGGGGCGTCACAGTTTCTATTCATCAGAGCAAGTGTCTTTCAGCCTTATACCGGTATTCCGACCAGAAGTACTGTCTTTACGAGGTAAGGGATTGTATTTTGTTCAAAAATGATATTATTTCTTCAATATCATTATGCCGAAATATTGGTTGGAAATTTTTATCAAATTTGAAACTTTTCACGTCGGGGTTACTATTCATGAGTTACTATTCACGAGTTACTATTCACGAGTTACTATTCACCGAAAAATAAAATTTTCTTCTTTTCGTCCAAAATATCTATTTTGGGTACTAGCTTTGATTGTATCCATGTTTTGATTATTCTTGAATTCTACTTCACTATGAATAATTATAAGGTATTTTTGGACATGGATAAATCGAAATACGAATCCTTAATATTTGTTATTTTGTTTCACTGGATTCGTTTTCTTTAAGATATTTTTCATCATCCTCAGTCCTAAATGATGATATTACTGAATATCTTTGGCCCGTAGTGCAAAGATGAATGATTAACTGATGAATATCTTTGGCCCGTAGTGCAAAGATGAACAGGTGTTGAGATGAACATGACCGACTGGTGATACAAATGAATATCTTTGGCCTGTAGTGCAAAGATGAATATTTGATTAAAGATGGTTATTGATTGTTGTTACAGGGATAAAATATTGATGATGGACTTTTAAATCTTAGAAGATAGTAGAACTCATTCTCTACTTGACTCTTCTAATGGTTTGTTGTTTCCGCTGCAGTTATTAATTTGAAACTTGTTGTCTATTGTATTCTATTAGATTTTTCCCTGTTGAAGACTAACGATAATTTGTTCTGTATTATCTTAGTCATAATGTTCTTTACTGGGCTAGTTGAGCTCACCCTTTTCCTTTTTGTTCCATTTTTCTCAGGAGGCGATAATGTAGCGAGTACTAGTCGGGGTATGGAATGATGGTTCTAGAAGTTACTTTAGTAGTCCTCACCATTTTTGTGAAATAATGTATCACTAATTGTAATGAGGACTTATTTGAGTATGAATATTGTCTAAATGACAATATTTGTATTTAAACTCACAGTTCTTGTGTTGTAATAATAAAGATGTAGTTGTTTCTGTACCATGTATTTTGGCGACTCAGAATGGGTGTTGTATACCTATTTTGGGGGCGTCACAGCCCGGCCCGGCCAGTGGCCCGTGAGTTTTTTTTTTTTTTTTTTTTAAATAAAATTTTGCTACTTGTAGGGCTTGAACACAAGACTTGTAAGTAAATAAATAAGAGTTCAAACCAACTAAGCTAGAACAACTATTTATTTTTAATACAATCTTCAATAAATTGTAACTATATTTGAAAATTATAATTAAGATATGTAGTTAATATAGGTAATTAATTAATAATACTAATTTATAATACTATTAAAATTTTAATTGATTGAGATATGTAGTTAATAATTTCAAAGTATAAAACTATTAAACTAACAATTATTAGTTTAAGTTAGATAATATAATTATAAAAATTTAAAATTATCTATATATTAGTATTAATTACAATATTTATTATTTTGAAAAGTTAAATAAATTATATTAATTTTAAAGAATCAAATTTGATTATATACTTTGAATTACTAACAATATATAATCCGAATCAACCACTAATTTTTTAGATTGCAACTTTGCAAGTTCAAAATCTATACACAATAATATAGATAATTTTATCCCTTAATTATGCAATCCCCTTACTTATTGTAGTACATTTGGAAAGTAAATCAATCATTATCCCTTAATTATGCATTCCCCTTACTTATTTGGAAAGTAAATCAATCATTATCCCAAATCATGCCTTTATTTTAATATCAAAAATTATAATACTATTAAAATTTTAATTGATTGAGATATGTAGTTAATTTAAGTAATTAAAATTATTATTATTATTATTTTTGGTGTATCAAGATTTTACAAAAAAAAAAAAAATAGAAAAAAGCCCGCGGGCCGACCCGGCCCGGCCAACCTGGGCCACGGGCCTCACTTTTTCGGCCCGCTAAAACCCGGGCCGTTTTTGACCCGCCCACGCTCGGCTCGGCCCGGCCCGGCCCGAGCCCGCCCGCCCGTTTGCCAGGTGTAATGATGATTACTCACCCCGATCTGTTTCTTCGGGACCGATTTCGATTCATGGGATCCTTTTCATTAATTAAATCACTACATTTTACTAGTATTATATAAGAAATCCATTTTATGTTTCATTTTCATTCCCATGGGTTGTTGGTAAATTTTCCCAAATTTCCATTACGCCCCGCAAAATATAATTTGCATTCATACTGAGAAAAATAAAAATAAATAAAAGAGAGTAAATTTTTTTAAAATTTATCCTTACTTGAAAGATTATATAAAAAATAAATATTTTTATATTTTTATACTAATGGACTGTATAATTATATATATATATATATATATATATATATATATATATATATATATATATATATATAAAAGAAAAAAGAAATATGGTTATTACCTGTATTAACTGTTCTATCAACATCCACGCAATTAATAGCAGAAGCAACAATCACCTCATTAAAACGTCGTCGTAAACTTGTATTCCATTCCCATCATCATCATCCACAACAACGATCTTCATCTCACTCTCTCTCTAACAACAAAACCCATCAAAAAGAATAATGGAAAGACACATTCAAGTCTTCCTTAACAGAATCTCATTCGCATCAGTGGCCATAGCCACTCTCACCCTCTTATTTCTCTTCCTCAAAACCCCAGAAACTTGCTTTGTTCATGATGATCCGAATATAATTCTCAAACCTCACCAAAAATTCCCCAAATCATCCTGCGAAGCTTCACACAGATCTCTCACCTCCATTTCCAAGAAAAACCGCCGGTTATGGTCCAGCAAGGCCTGGAAAAACGCCGTCGCTTCGTTCGCCTCTCTTTTCCAGAACCTCCGGACCTCAGGCTACCTCAATAACAACTCCCATGTCCTCTGTGTGTCCGCAGGCGCCGGCCACCCCGTTATGGCTCTCAACGAGATGGGTATCTCTGAAGTCACCGGCGTCGAGCTGGTCGACTCGCCACCGCTGGTAAGTCAGGCGGATCCGCATAATTTGCCCTTTTTTGATAGTGTGTTTGATTTTGGGTTTAGCGGCTTCTTTGATCGGGCGTTGTTTCCTGATCGGTATGCGGCGGAGATGGAGCGAACGGTTCGGGTCGGAGGAGCGTGTGCTGTGGCGGTGGAAGAGTGTGGGAATGGTGAGGTTACGGAGATCGTAAACCTGTTTCGGAAATCGAGGTTGGTTAATGCTAAGAATGTTACTTTGACAGGGTCCAAAATGACCATAATTGTAATGAAAGTTACAGTTCCTCCATAGAAATTCTCTTGCTTTGAATGTATGGTGAGTTTCAATTGTTGTTATATGTTGATTCTAGTTTGTACATATAGCATGGTGGAATTAAATTTGGAGCTTGCATCTTGTACTTTATTAACTATATTGCTGATCATCGAAATGTAAGTAGTTTTGGATTGATTCTGGTTCTGAATCAAAATTGACGTATATTCCAGAATGTTGTTTGGCTGTATGATTTGTTTGTGAATACAATTTTCTTTCTGAGAGTAACATTTTCCGCAAAGAACTATGAACACTTGTAGCCGGTGCTTATTGAAAGACTCAGACTTAACTTTTTTTTTTTGAGGAGTTTGAATCCCATAGGAGAAGCTGACCCAATTTGGTCACTAGATGAACTGAACGTGAAGGTATGTATGGATGTTTAGTTCTTTTTATAAATTTTCCTGTTTATTCAGCATATAATATGAGGTTATTAGAAAATTAACTAGGAAGATCCCCAGTTTCTTCAGAAATAACACAAGCTTGTCACCCTTGCTAATCTGTGTGCACTATGTTGCTCCCATGGGAAAAGTTTCTCAGCTCTTTTTATATATCTTGGCCCTGAGCTCCTAATTATTTACTTGTTCTGGTAGCTGGACCATGGTCTTATTTGAACTCTAAATTGATATTGTGCTGCGTGCAATAGGTTGTTATGTGACCAGAATCAAGATGTTTTTAGATGGAAGTTACAGCTATATGTTAGCCTGTTAGGGATGATGGTTTAGGATTGTGAAGAGGCAGTATACTTTAATCTTCTGTTCACATCATGAAAAAATTTCTTCTGGCTGTTGGCTGTGCTTTGGTCAGGAATCTTGGCACTTGGAAAATTAGCGATTTTTCTGGTTATTAAATCAATTCCTGTAGTTAATTCTTACTCTTTCAGATTGCACGGGAGAGACAAATTATGAGGGGTAGAATCCCTTGAAATTTATTATTAAAAAAAATCACTTTGGGATATATGGTTGTTTTGATCTGTGATATAGGACACAGAGAATGACTTAGGTTTCATTTTAATCCCTTAACCTTATCAGCAATGGCTATTTTGGGGATGAAACTATACCATGCATGAATCATGTATATCTATATATCATTCATGTGAACTTTGATGTGTTTAACTTTCGAAAATGCTTTAATTAAATTTAGACAAACCAGGGTACCAAGTTGAATGTCAAGCCCATCAAAGCTGAATTAGTTGATCATATTTATACCTTTATGCTACGTTTGGATTGAGGGAATAGAATAGAGGAATTAATGAAATAAAAATAGTGTATTTGATGATCATTTTGGAGAATAAATCATTCCAATGGAATGAAAATTCATTCCATCCCTTTAGCTTTTTATTCCACGTGTAGAAGGTGGAATAAAATTCATTCCAATGAAATTGTTATATGTGATAATTTTGCTATTATATGACAACACCCACCACCACCAACCAAACATATACTTAAAATACCTTAAAATCATTTCATTCCGTCCTTCATTCTATTCCTTCAATCCAAACGTATCATTAGAAATAATGAAGAGAGGGCATAAATAATAATACTTGATTGTTTTAATTATGCATATCCCTTCTCAGTGTTATTCATTGACCAGTGTTATGTTTTTGTTCACACATCTGTGACGCATTGATTACTAGTAAAGAATTACTTACCTTAGCTGTGGATATGAGTATTAAGTATGGATCTATGAGCACATCTGGGGTCTGGATTTGTATTCGATGACAGAATATCCTTTAAAAAAGTTGTTCTTATGATATTTTAGGTCCTCGGAAAGGGGTGGCTTCACGTCCATCTTTATTTCAGCTGAACTAATATCTCAACTCTCATAGCATACTGCAACCTGTTTTTTGATGCCAGTCTGATCTCTTATTTTACACCTTTTGATACTTTATTGGGGAGTTGAAATATTGGATGCTTTAGTATTCACAAAACCTAACAGATTGTCTTGAATTTGACCATTACTATTTTTGTTTTGTTATTCTGTTTATTGTTTTCACTGTGTGGTTCGAACAACAGTGTTTCATATCTTCTTGCCTGGCAATGTGACTACTTTGGATTGTTGCTGCATTTTGTAAAACTACATTTTGAAGCTCATTTTCTTCACTTTCTTCTTTTATGCATTTCACTTTTTAGTTGTTTACACGAACTATGTTATACAATTTAATGATGCTTTTTATGCAAACACTAAATGTGCAAAATATGTGTTTCTACAATCTTTGGGGAGTAATTATGTTAGGAATGTATCCTTCTTAAGGGAAACCCATTCTCTCCCCTGGTTTTCAACACGGAATACATGTATCTTTTGTCAAGTCTATTAGAGTTGTGAAGTCCATAAACTGCAAATGCTTTTAAATGAGTTTAGCATTGTTAATTGATGGTTCTATTATAGGGGAATGCTGTGGCAGGTCTATTACCTTGGAAGAAAAACAAAAGATTTTTAGAAATACGTCATGCATGAATTGAGAAGACAGGAATAATAAGTAGATCTTTCCTTTGCGTTAGGTTTCTTATGCAAAATAGCAAAGAATAATTCTCAAGTAAGGAAGCATACTTCATTATGGGCTTTAGTATTATTTATTCAGACTTTTGCCCCTAAAACACAAAAACTATTGACATTCCTTTAATTTGATGTCATTTTTATGCGTACGGGATGTACTAAAAGTATCTTACTCTTGATCTAGTTTATCATTTTTAGCTATTTAACTTTCTTGCACACAGTAAGGTTTGTTTATGACACATTTAAATTTACCCTATCAAAATCCATTCTTTCATCCAGAAAGTATGTTTAGTTAAAGAGGAGTTGTAAGATATTCTTGAGCAGTTAGAATTTGTTGTGGCAATGTATCAAGAAGATGAGGCAGTTGTTTGCTATGTGCTGGACTTCACAATCTATGATTGTACATGTAAGGGTTCTTCTATCTTTTCTCTTGAAGCAAAATCTAATGCATTTGCACACATACACACAAATTGACATAGTAGTAAGATCCTTGTATTGTGCCTTCTCTTTAATTTTGGTGCAAGTGTATTAATGATTGCAGGGCAGGTTTTGTTGTTGCTGGATATCACTGGCTCTCCTTTCCGGAGGAATCATCAGGAATAATGAACTGTGTTCGTAATTTAGGTGTAAGGTTTTCTAATATTGTTGTGTCCAGTAGTGCTGATGTTGGTACAGAGGGCATAACTCTTTTCTTTTTTTCCTTGTTTTGATACACAGTAAGAGGGCATAGAGCTCTCTGTCTCTCTTTTTGGTTGTACTAAAATTTATAGTGTGTTCTATATATTTATACTCCCTCTGCCAAAATGAAATTCCTACCATTGTTTTTTAGTATTCTGATCTGAATTAACAGTTTTGTCTTATCCTAATATCTTCTCATCTGAGCAAATAGTTTAATAAATAAATCTACTATCACATACAATCACTCACATACCGTTAACATGCATATTTTGATAGATATGCATGTGAGTGTACGTGAACAATATGTGTGAGCCATCAAAATATACATGTAAGTGTATGTGAACTGTTGTATGCGATAGTAAACTTATTGTAGTTTTATTAGTGGAATAATAAAGCATCACCTTTATTAAGTTTCCTTTAAAGTTTAACCTTCCTTGCATCTTAAGGATCTATAAAATTCTTCTTAAGTTTCGTGTCCAAGTCTTCTACGTTAAGCAAAATAACTTACAATAATAGAGATCATCATCCATTCAATTAGAATATTGTATATTCTGAAATATCAGTACTATTTTTTTCCCTTCATATTTATTATTTTTTTATTCCCAATTACCATCAGAGTCTCTCATTTATTTTTTAATGACGATAATGCAATGATATCAAGTTTATAATTATTATATTAAAATTAAATACTTGATAACTTTAAGGATTTTGTAGAATAAAATATAATAACATAAATTCTTAAAATTTGTAATTTTATAAAAGGAAAATAGAGGGGCGCATAATTGACTTCTATATTTTATATACTAAATAAAAAATTTAAAGACAAATTATGTTTAAAATAAAATAAAGAGACGGTGAGAAGAGAAGGGCTTTAATAATGTGAGAGAGATTAGTAAAGATAAAATAAGAGTAGAGAGATTAAGAGCATGTTCAACCGTCTTTTCGGGATACTTAAATCTGTAACATCATTTTCTCTCTTCAAAATATTTCTAAAAATATTTATGAAAAATTAAGAATATTTATTTTACTTGAGCGGATGTTTAATATAAAATTTATTAAATTGAAGAGATTGACTAAACACAAAATATGAATAGTAGTCAATAATGATCATTTGTGTAATAGTGGTACCTCTATACGAGAACAGATCTCCTGTCTCTAATTTCTGTCCCTTTGTGTCGTCTCACTTAAATTTTGATACATATTTTTTTAATTAATTTTAAAATTAATTAATACTCCTTCCGTCCCAAATTAATTGCTCAATTTTGACTTTTTTAAGTCAATTTGACTATTTTTAGAATTAATAATTAAGCATATATTAATATATTTCTAAAATTATAAAAATTAGGGTTAATAATAAATTGTATATACTTTCTTTTGATTATAATATCTTCATCTATATTTTAGCAAAAATAATAAAAAGATTAGTTTTAAAAATGGTCAATTTGACTTTAAAAAGTCAAAACTGAATAATTAATTTGAGACGGAGGAAGTATTAAGTAAGAGATTAAGTATCAAAATTTAACTGGAGACATGAAGGGCCAGGGAAATTGGGGAGAGAGGATCTGCTCTCCCCCTATACATACATAATATAGATATAGATATTGATAGACCGACTTTGGTGTTAATAGAGTTTTTTAGTTGGGCAGTTTTCAAATTTTAACCCTACATTTCCTTCCCGTTTAAGCTTCCATGGCAGAGCCAAACACTAACGAAAGGATGATGAACGTCAATGACTTTCCAGACCATCTTCTCGTCTGTATCATCTCTTTCCTCCCCACCCTCGACGCCGTACGAACATCCTTTCTCTCCCGCAAATGGCGAAACCTCTGGACCTCCTTAACTTCTCTCACCTTCGATTTCCCTCTCTTTCCTGCCTCCGGTCACCCCTCCTCCACTCGCCGCCGCTTCGCCGACTTCGTTGACCGAACCCTAATCCTCCGCCCTCACACCCCTCTCTCCAAATTCCGCTTCCAATTCCACTTCTACGAATTTCTCTACTGCTGTCACATTGATTCTTGGATTCAATACGCTGTTAAACACAATGCTACCGAGCTCGATATCGATTTCTTTATTGATCGGAGTTATCACATCGGAGTCGAAGCCGATAACGAGTGTTGCTATGAGTTCCCGTTTTATTTACTGAAAGATAGTTGTGTTAGGGTTTTGAAACTCTGTCGCCAGGATTTGATTTTGCCTCTTAATATGGCGTCAACGAAATTCGTCTCGATTACCTCTATGAGTTTAGATAACATTTTTATGCCGGATGTGATGGTTACGGATTTGATTTCTGCTTGCATTAATCTTGAACTTTTGTATCTTGAGGATTGTTACGGGATGAATAATTTTAGAATTTGCTCTCCGAAACTCAAGGAGTTGATACTTGTTCATTTGTATACTGAAAATGAGGAAGAAGGAGAATCGTTAGAGATATCTGCACCGAATCTTAGATCTATCACCTTAAATATCTTAAAGATGGATAAATACACCATCAATAATTCCTCTTCATTGGTTGAAGCTCATGTGAGTTTTCCTCACGAATTAGAGTATTACAAGTATTGGAGTAAGATTGTGAGGCTATTCAGTGGTGTCAAGCGTCTTAGCGTGCAAAATTGGTGGTTTAAGGTATGTATGGCTACTAATTATTTACTTGGTTGTTGGTTGGACTTGTCAAAACATTTTCAATTTTTACTTGGTTGGACTAGTCAAAATATTTTCTCTTTTATGATGATGAGTGACATATATTTATAAACTTGAAATTGATAAACATAATTTTGTATGTATTGTGAGATATTGAAACTTAATGTTAGTATTGATACCTCACTATAGATTCTTTGTAATACTTGAATCCAATTAGTGTTATAGTTGTTAGTCAGATAGCAACTTCGCCTCTAGCAGAGTTGATTTTGTTCATATAATATCATAGTTGGGTTTTTGGCAGAATTTATGTTGTATCTGCTTGCTCTATTATGGTGTAAAACAAATGCAACTCATGTTGGAGTAAGTGGTTCCTATATTACTGTCATTGCTAATTCAGTTGGCTTTGTGATTCATGCTTTCATTTTCTTGTTTATGTTCTAAGCTTGTGGGACAAAAGGATGTTTCCTCGGAACGGTATGCCCTAAACAATCTCAATCATTTGGAGCTAAAAACAGGCTATACAAAATATGATTTGCTTGGTATTGCTGCACTGCTCGACATCGCTCCAAACCTCAACACCATGGTCCTAAATTATCTTCCCAAGATAGAAAAAGATGTGAGTATAACATGTTTTTAGCTTTCCATCCGTTGCTATGGTGACCGTATACTCTATATCTTGTCACAACTTGATTGTTTTCTTGTTTGATTTCAGGAAAGCATATCAGAGGAGCATTTGAACAAACCTATACATTTAAGCATGCCAAATCTCAAGCTAGTCAAGATGCAAATTTTTGATCTATCAGAGAATGTATCACAATTTTTGCTGCTTTTGCAAAAGCTAGGAGTGGTCTTGGAGAGAGTTGTCATTGTTCCTGCACAAGTTGGTGAGACCTTAATTCGGTCTTTAGTTCTGACTAAACAATGTCAAGAGGACATATTTCTCCAAGGACCACCTCATTTCGAAGTTTCAGAGAATTGAATCTGAATCGACATATAGTTGGAAGGAGGGGTCCTTATTCTTATTTGTGCTTCTTTTCAATGAAATTGCACATTCCAAGAAGCATGTTTTTTTTTTAAAAAAAACGTCCAGTATTTTCTAGAATGCAAGTGTGTCCTTCATTTGATCCATATTGTCATGGAGAGCAAGCTATTGTGAACATTTATCAAAACTTGGAACAGTAATCTTAGATTGTAACCTCAACTAAATGAGGTGAGTTCGATATCCTAATTGTAGGCTAGGCTTGTAGCACTGCATGTTTATTCTTGTTATTCACTTCTTAGTATCATTTAGTTTCTTTACATTTGCTAAAACTTTTATTCATCAAGCAACTATTTCAAGTGCAGGAAGTTCTGTTTTTGGTAGAAAGGATATATTTACTGTTTGAACAAACTAGCTGATTGCTACTAAGACCCATGTTAATATTTTATTGGGCAAATAACATATGATTATATGTATGTCAGTATGAATAACCTACGGTCACCTTTATGAGTTCGTGTGAGTTTTACCCATTAAAAAAAGAATATTTTTTTTTACTGGGCTAACAATGTTCTGTATTGCTGGTTATGAACAAAGATAAAAAGGATTTGACTTGTTGGGACTAGCAAGAGTCCAATTGGTCAGAGTCAGACTTCAAAGTAGGATCGATCCAATATTTAAGGCCTATGGATTGAGTTTGTTAGATCACACTAAAAAACAATAATTATTCAATTTTTTGTATCAAAATAATACTCTTTCTTTTTTATTATACAAGTTTTACATATATTTAGGATTAATTTTTTCCTATTTTACCCCTAAAATAGATTAATTGAGAGAGAGGAAAAAAAGTAATTAATTAGTGCATGTATGGTTAATAATAAAATTTTAAATTAACATTAATTACTTAACATTAGAATTAATGATATTTTGTGATTATGTCTTAAACAACTTATATATAATGGAAAGGAGGGAGTAATATATTTGTTAAAATCTTGGAAATAATGATTAATAAATTTGAAATAATGAATTTAAATAAGTAATAAGCAAAATAGTAATCAAAATAATGTCAAAAATTCATCTTTCCCGGTACTTCAAGTCCAAGTAAAACTCTAACTCACTCATTATCTACAATAAATTAATAATAATCTATAAAATAAAAATTATAAACCGTGCAGAAGTCTTGCTCGTTTATTTAGCAAGTGGATCTTGAACGAGTCTATAAGACTACTACTTTATAACCCTTTTAATTTTTATATACAATATATAATTCATCAATTAATATATTTCTCCCTATGACTAGAAATTAAGCGCGCAGCCTATAACGCTTGGCACACCAGATTATCTCCTCTCCCTCATGATCTCTCTCCATTGTTTGAATTGAAAATATTAATCAAAACAAACTCGAGGCGCTGTTCACGTACACTAGTTGAAACTTTCAAACCCTAATATGTAATCCAAAAGTCGTAGCCACAGGCAGACAGGCATGCAACTGACAACAATGGAAACAAGATCTGCCAAGAGGAAGAAACTTTTGCACGTACAATATGAATTATCAGAAATAGGCGAAGACCGAATCACCGATCTCCCAGATGCCGTTCTTCATCACATCCTGTTTCTCCTCCCTATCAGATCCATCGCACAAACCAGCCTCTTATCAAAACGGTGGAGACATATTTGGTATTCCTTCCCGGATCTCGACTTCACCACCGTCAAACCAATCGAAAAATCTGTAACAACTTCTCCGTCATGCCATAATAAAGGAATGGAATACATCAGCCAAGTATTATCTCTCCGCGGAAAGAATTCATATATAAGAATCCTTCGCCTAGACGCTACGTTGAGCTTTTCGCAGCTAAATGTGTTAATGCGCAACGCAGTTAAGCATAATGTTCAAGAACTTGACATTAAAGTCTATACCAATGATTCCTTCAACTTCCCACGTTGCATTTTGAGCAGCAATTCATTAAGGGCTTTTAAATTAAAGTCGCGAAATATGGGATTTAGGTTGCCTCCTTCGAGCATTATGAAAGATGGGTTTCAATCATTGCAGACATTGTCACTCTCAGTTGTCAGTTTGTACCAACAAGCCCATCTTCTTGATTTGTTTACGGATTCATCGTTCCCTCTTCTTAGGAAGTTGGAGCTGGATTGGTGTTACGGGTTGAAGAAACTTGGTGTTAGTTGTCGCACACTTGCAGAGTTTACACTAGAGAATTGTTTTGACCTAGATAATTTGGATGTTTGTTGCCCAAAGTTGGAGGGAATGAGAGTATCGGGCTGTTTAAATGCTAATTATAATAATAGCGTAAAGATTGAAGCTCCAAAACTCCGAAACATTATTTGGAATGATAATTCTGTTACGGACCATATTTCTCTACACAACTTAACTTTCCTGCAGGAGGCCTCTGTTGATTTTGTTGTAGACAAGGATCATATGATTACAAAAAAGCTTCAAGGCATATCTGATTTCCTATGGGGATTGTCTTATTCTCGGTGTTTAATACTTGAAAGGAAATTGGTTGAGGTACCCAACAAATATTGTGTGTGTGTGTGTATATATATATATATATATATATATATATATATATATATATATATATATATATATATATATGATACTAATTGTATTATTTATTTAGTTAGATTGACGATTTAATTTATTTAGTTGGGATACGATACTAATTGTATGGAAGTTTACATAATAAATTGTCTACGTTAGGATGGTATTTTTTCAGCTTCACATGATTACATCGTTCATCTTATGGTTTAATTTACAAATTATTTAGAAAGGTATAGAAAATTAATTACCAAATGCAGCAGTACAGTTCTTGGTTAAATCAATGATCTATCGAAGTAGTTTGAAAAATTAAAAGAAAAAGCATTGCTTTATGTTATTCTCCTGTTTTTCTTTCCCTAAAATTTCACGGGTAGAATTATATATCTTCAATTAGCCAAGTAATGTTGCCTCAATATATGGAAGCTAAAAGTACTGTTGAGCATTACAATAATGTTAATGTTGTTCTTATTGTCTCATTGCGTAATTATACAAGGAAATTGGAGATATTAACCAAATTAATTGAGTTATTTTAGTTAGTCGAGTTAGTCCCGAGTTCATCATGTATTTAATAATTAAGATACAATGCAAGCCGCGTTTATAATTACAACCAAAATTTCTGTATCCTTTATTGTATTATTCTAAGGATGTGCATGCATGTTTTAAAAGCCATATACAATAATTTTGATATGCATTAGACTCTTCAAACACCACAATTTTAGATTATACTATACTATTTATTCTCAAATTATAATTGATACCAAATATTAAACACCACAATTTTAGATTATATTATGGATACTAACACGTGACTTCATGAAACCTTAAACTTTTGGTGTTACAATTAGATTATTAACTTTGTAATGCTAAATAAATGCTGCATGCATTTGGGTAGGCAGGTAGCTCTTTTCATATATTATGCTTCATGCGATGCATGAAAGCAATTTATAATTAATGAATTGGAGCATTAATTTTTTTGTTTGCCACCAAATTAAATTAATCCCATGATTATTAAGCATGCATTAATTTTGTTTTGCCAATGGGTGCAGATTCTGTCAACAAACAATAAAATTGCCGGTGCTATCCTCCAACCTTTCGCCAACCTCAAATCGTTGGAACTGCGGACCGCTAACAATATTCCAGGATTAACAAGCTTGTTGAGGAGGAGTACTTGTCTTAGCCTACACACACTCATTATAAAAATAATTACTAATTACAAGCTCCAAAGGAACTCAAATGTAAGCATATATATATATAAATGAATTTTTGTTGCAATATTTCAATAAGAATTTGAATTATTATTATTTTTTTTTGTCAGCAACAGGATCGGGATCGGGATCCGGAGTTGAGGGGTTTTGAGGAAGAGCAGTATTCGGAATCCCTAAAGGTGGTGAAGATTGATGGGGTGTCAGAATGTAAGGATGAAATAAGTCTAGTGAAATTTTTAGTAAGGTATGCTAGGAATTTGCAAGAGATGGTAATTATCTGCTCAGGGCACGCCAATTCTAGAGCCTCCTCCTCCTCCTCCTCCGCTCGACTTGAAAGAATAAAGTCGCAGGTGATGGGATTCTCACCGGCTTCTTCTGATGCTAAAATTGTCTTCTTTTAGATATCATCGTCACTACTGTAACATTTTCTTAGCTTTCTGATTGATTATATGTTGCTAATTAATTAAACTCTATTTTATTTATATTATATTATATATTTTAACTGCAAATTGTCTATACATCCAATTATCTATACAGTATATTTATTTAATTTGTCTAGTTTACCTGGATATATATATATATATATATATATATATATATATATATATATATATATATATAATGGGATTTTTTTTAGATCAATTCACACGATCCCAGATGAATAATGTATAGAATAGGTATTATTGAGTCTCACTATATCCTCACCTCACGGATAGGCGGCTAGCTAGCTAGTTTCTAATTATTAATGATTATATATATATATATATATATATAGATATATATGATGTAATACACGAAAAAAAAATTTAATAAATAAATAAATAACATTTAAATTTATATTTTAAATATATTAGTTAGACTTTGTCATTTATTTGTGTCAAACTAGTCATTTAAGTTATATGGGTTGATAAGTATTAATAATGATGGATATTAATTTGTTAAAATTGGGCCTTAAAACTAATTGAATTTAATTTAGGGTCCTTTACATAAGTATACAACAAATAGAAAGTAATTACAAGAAAAGTGCATCAACCAAATAATTACAAAAAGTGTAATTATGACCCATATTATAAAAAATAGTATAATTCACATTAATAAAGAAACCTAAAATCAAGGACAAATAATTGCCATAATTAATAATTCAAATATTTGGATCTAACATGTGACGCCCCCAAAATAGGTATACAACACCCATTCTGAGTAGTCAAAATATATGGTACAGAAACAACTACATATTTATTATTACAACACAAGAACTGTGAGTTTAAATACAAATATTGTCATTTAGACAATATCCACACTCAAATAAGTCCTCATTACAATTATTGATACATTATTTCACAAAAATGGTGAGGACTACTAAAGTAACTTCTAGAACCATCATTCCATACCCCGACTAGTACTCGCTACATTCTCGCCTCCTGAGAAAAATGGAACAAAAAGGAAAAGGGTGAGCTCAACTAGCCCAGTAAAGAACATTATGACTAAGATAATACAGAACAAATTATCGTTAGTCTTCAACAGGAAAAAATCTAATAGAATACAATAGACAACAAGTTTTAAATCAATAACTGCAGCGGAAATAGCAAACCATTAGAAGAGTCAAGTAGAGAATGAGTTCTACTATCTTCTAAGATTTAAAAGTCCATCATCAATATTTTATCCCTGTAACAACAATCAATAACCATCTTTAATCAAATATTCATCTTTGCACTACAGGCCAAAGATATTCATTTGTATCACCAGTCGGTCATGTTCATCTCAACACCTGTTCATCTTTGCACTACGGGCCAAAGATATTCATCAGTTAATCATTCATCTTTGCACTACGGGCCAAAGATATTCAGTAATATCATCATTTAGAACTGAGGATGATGAAAAATATCTTAAAGAAAACGAATCCAGTGAAACAAAATAACAAATATTAAGGATTCGTATTTCGATTTATCCATGTCCAAAAATACCTTATAATTATTCATAGTGAAGTAGAATTCAAGAATGATCAAAACATGGATACAATCAAAGCTAGTACCCAGAATAGATATTTTGGACGAAAAGAAGAAAATTTTATTTTTCGGTGAATAGTAACTCGTGAATAGTAACTCGTGAATAGTAACTCATGAATAGTAACCCCGACGTGAAAAGTTCCAAATTTGATAAAAATTTCCAACCAATATTTCGACATAATGATATTGAAGAAATAATATCATTTTCGAATAAAATAACATCCCTTACCTCGTAAAGACAGTACTTCTGGTCGGAATACCGGTATAAGGCTGAAAGAAACTTGCTCTGATGAATAGAAACTCTCAAAGTATCTAAATACTCACAAAATACACTCAATAATCTAGAGAGAGAAAGAGAGAAAACTTGTTTCTGGTGTGATTTTCAATTCTAACTTAGCCCTCTATTTATAGGAAAATGTTAGCACGCCGAAGCAGACTTAACCTGCAACCAGATGGCTTTACCTGCTACTATTCCCACCCACCACATTTGAATAAAAATCTCAGCACATTTCTTCACCAACCAAGAGTGGGGCCCACCAATTCTAGAATTTTCTACCAAAATGATTAACTCCGAAAATTCAACAATTTCTGAACCAGTCATCTCGTAAAATTCATAATAAATCATACATTCATTTTTAACGGTTCAAAATTTGTGGACATATACTTAACTTATATATGTATAATATATCCAAAAATTACCACGATCCAACGGTCGGATTAAAAATTATAACCCCCGCAAAATATCTCAAAAACCCTGATTTTTAATACCTCAATTCCGACAAAAATACTGATAAAAACCTCAACATTAACTCCTTCATTTTTAACCACAAAAATATATCCCTCATTTATATCCACAAAAATAAATATTTCCTTATCATATGAATCAATAATTAATTATTCAAAAATAATATTACAGAATCACATTTATGACAACCAGGCCGTTCCCAGGAAAGAGGGGGCTTTCCAATAAGGATTTCTCCTTACTGGCGCGCAATTAGATGACCAAACCTCTCCTTAGACAGAACTTTCTAGACATTGCCAATAATGTTATCTAATAATATTATTCAAATAATATGAATTATTGATCTGATAATGGGAAATACTGTGTAGTGACAATTATTGAAACAACAGTAATATAAAATATCAACGCAGCAATTATTGAATCAATAAAATAAAATACTGAACAGTAATTACTGTAACCATTATTGAGTAGTGCCTTCTTACGTAAGAATTAATAATTGATGCAATACAGTGTGCTACTGTGTAACAACGCGTATTACTGTGTTTTAACCACCGGGTATTCCAACAGTATTAACGGTAACAACTACGCCGTTATTAATAAACAACATATACTTGTCGTTTTCTTCATCCAATCGCTTTCCGTTATGGGGCCCACAAAAGACTGCGCCGTCGTACGAATATTCCCCGACAAGAAGAATATTCCACGACCAAACGAATATTCCCCGACAACAATAAATATTTTATAACCACCTGCTTATTTGAAATATTTGCGCATTTTACCCATAACTAACCTCATTAATCAATTTAACACTTACTATTTCAAAATAATAAATAGAGGAAATTTAAATTTCATTTATTAATAATTTGGGGTCTTACAACCTCCCCTTCTTATGAAATTTCGTCCTCGAAATTGACGTATGTACTTGGTGTTTCGAAAAGATGAGGATACCTCGCTTTCATTTCCGTTTCTAACTCCCAGGTCATTTCCTCAATAGCATGGTTTCTCCACAAAACTTTAACTTGTGGTATGACCTTCGTGCGTAGGACATGCTCCTTTCTATCCAAGATCTTGACAGGTACCTCTTCGTACGTTAAGTTTTCAGCTATCTCGTCCGGTTCTAACTCAATAACATGGTCTGGGTCTTTCACATATTTACGTAACACAGATATATGAAAAACATTATGAACACGAGAAATACTTGGAGGTAACGCGAGTCTATAGGCCACATTTCCTACTCGGTCAAGAATCTGAAATGGACCAATAAATCGTGGATTGAGCTTTCCTCTCTTCCCAAATCTTGTAACTCCTTTCCATGGAGCCACACGCAACAATACATGATCCCCAATGTCAAATTCCACGTCTTTTCGATGAAGATCCGCATAACTCTTTTGTCGATCCTGTGCCGTTTGTATACGTTGTCGAATCGTTTGGATCTTCTCTGTAGTCATGCGTACCAACTCTGGTCCCAACAATGTTGCTTCACCCACCTCGTCCCAGCATACTGGAGAGCGACACTTTCGTCCATATAATGCTTCAAATGGGGCCACACCTATACTTGCCTGATAACTGTTATTGTAAGAGAATTCCACCAATGGTAGGTGCTTATCCCAACTCCCTTTGAAATCTAGGACACAAAGTCTTAATAGATCTTCAAGAGTTTGAATAGTCCTCTCTGATTGTCCGTCCGTTTGAGGATGGTATGCCGAACTAAATCGTAAATCTGTGCCCATAGCTTTTTGCAAGCTAACCCAAAATCTTGAAGTGAATCTTGGGTCACGATCCGAAACTATGGATACTGGCATGCCATGCAGTCTCACAATCTCATCTACGTATATACGAGCAAGACGTTCAAGGGAATAAGTCTCCCGTATCAGCAAGAAATGAGCAGACTTGGTTAATCTATCAACAATAACCCAAATAGCATTTATGCCTTGAGAAACAGTGGGAAGACCCGTAACGAAATCCATGGTAATGTGTTCCCACTTCCATTTCGGAATCTCAAGTGGTTGCAATGGACCCTTTGGCACTTGATGTTCCGCCTTTACACGTTGACAAGTTAAACACCTCGAGATAAACTTTGCAATCTCTCTCTTCATATTATTCCACCAAAATGTATGTCGAAGATCACGATACATTTTGGTACTTTCAGGATGGATTGCAAATGGTGTATTGTGTGCTTCCATCATGATCTTGTACTTCAAATCAGAATCGTTAGGAACACAAAGTCTGGAGTGGACTCGAAGTATTTCTTCTTCATCGATTCTTGCTTCTGGAATAGAACCTTCTTGCACTTTCTTCTTCATATGCATCAGCTCTATGTCCGTAGCTTGAGCAGCTTTAACTTTATCGATTAAAGTCGGTTCTACTCGTATATTTGATATCATCATGTGGGTACTTGGAGCCTTCATCTCTATCTCCATCCTTTGCAAGTCATACAAAATGGGCCTTTGTGTTAACAACATTGCACTCGTACCCGCATATGATCTTCTACTCAATGCGTCAGCTACTACGTTTGCTTTTCCAGGATGATATTGGATGGTATGATCGTAATCTTTCAACAGCTCGAGCCAACGTCGCTGCCGCATGTTGAGTTCCTTTTGGGTGAAGAAATATTTGAGGCTTTTATGATCTGTATAGATCTCCACTTTCTCCCCATACAGGTAGTGTCTCCAGATCTTCAACGCGAAAACTACTGTTGCCAACTCCAAATCATGAGTAGGATAATTCCTCTCATATTCTTTGAGTTGTCGCGAGGCATAGGCTATGACTTTCCCATGTTGCATGAGAACACATCCTAACCCTTTGCCTGAAGCATCACTGTAGATAACAAATCCATCCGAACCAGATGGTATTGTCAGAACAGGTGCCGAAATGAGTCTCCTCTTAAGCTCTTGAAAACTCTTCTCGCATTCCTCGCTCCATACGAATTTGATATCTTTCCGAGTCAGCTGAGTTAACGGGGTAGCGATTCGAGAAAACCCTTCCACGAATCTTCGATAATAACCAGCTAAGCCTAGAAAGCTACGTACTTCGGTCACCGTCTTTGGTTGCTCCCAACTTTGTATTGCTTCAATCTTCGCCGGGTCAACAGATACTCCATGTTTTGACACCACGTGCCCTAGGAAAGCTACTTCCTCAAGCCAGAACTCGCATTTCTTCAACTTAGCATATAACTTGTTTTCACGCAGCCTTTGGAGTACCAGCTTCAAATGATGCTCATGATCTTCACGGCTTTTGGAATATATGAGGATGTCATCAATAAAGACAACAACGAACTGATCCAAATAATCCTTGAATACTCGGTTCATCATATCCATGAAAGCCGCAGGAGCATTAGTCAATCCAAAAGACATGACTAGGAACTCATAATGCCCGTACCGAGTTCTGAAGGCAGTCTTTGGAATATCCTCAGTTTTAACCTTCAGCTGATGATATCCAGAACGAAGATCGATCTTTGAAAAGAATTGTGCTCCTTGTAACTGGTCAAACAGGTCATCAATACGAGGTAGCGGATACCTATTCTTAATAGTGACATGGTTTAATTCCCGGTAATCAATACAAAGTCGCATACTCCCGTCTTTCTTCTTTACAAATAAAACAGGAGCACCCCAAGGAGATGTACTAGGACGAATGAAACCGATGTCCAACAACTCTTGTAGTTGGACCTTTAACTCCTGAAGTTCAATAGGAGCCATTCGATATGGGGTTTTAGAAATGGGCTTTGTACCAGGTTCAAGATCAATAAAGAATTCAATTTCTCGTTCGGGGGTAGACCGGGAAGTTCTTCAGGAAATACGTCAGGAAAGTCAATAACAACAGGAATATTATTCAAATTTGACGTGTCTTTATTCAAATCCATAACATGGGCTAAGAAAGCTTGACATCCGTTTTTTAATAAACGAATGGCTTTATGGCTTGATATAACAGTGATTGATTTTAATGGCTTAGTTGTTTGAATTCGTACAACAGGTTGGTTAGGAATATGAAAACTAACAACCTTACGAAAATAATCAATTTTGGCATGATGAGTAGTTAGCCAATCAATCCCTAAAATCACATCAAAAGCAAGTATCTTTAAAGAGATAAGGTCAACAGGTTAGGTGATGGTGCCAACTTGGATCACACAAGATTTATAAACAGTGGATGTGATGAAAGTTTCTCCTAACGGAGTCTCCACAGATAAATCAAAGTCTAACTTCTCCGGAGTCAAGTTTAAACGTTGAGCACAAGCAGGAGAGATAAAAGAATGGGTAGAACTGGTATCTAATAAGGTATAAACTTCGCATGAATTTATGATTAGCTTACCCGTGATCACCTCGTTTGGGTTCCTCGCATGTTGACCAGTCACGACAAACGCTCTTCCAGGAACCGTTGACTTTATCTTTTTTGGGACAGCTTTTTGAGTCACCATCCCCGCTGGACTTGGTTTTGCCATAGTGCAATCTCGAGCGATATGTCCTTTCTTTCCACAATTATAACATACCTTAAACTGTTGTGGGCAGTTTGGGCTGATATGTCCTTCTTTTCCGCACTTATAGCATATAATCGGTGGTCGTTCTCCTCCCTTGGAACCAGTTGCTGCTGGTGCTGACGTCTTCGTATTGTCATTGTTGAATCTCCTCTTTTTAAAATCTCCTCCCGACTCGCTTCTTCTATTTTCATAGCCACGATTACCACCAGAGTGGTTGCCGTTCTTGTCTGTATTTTTCTTTCTCCGCTGGTTATCATTGTTCTGATGACTGCTGTCACCGATATGATCCTGGTTGTGGTCCCTCAGTTGACCGTACTCATTATCTCGCTCTAATAATTGAGCCCTGTTGACAACATCTGAATAGAGAGAAAATTTATGAGAAATGAGATATTGACGTATGCCGGGTTTCAAACCTCTCAAAAACATCCTCGTCATACGTTCCTCATTCTCCACCAAATGAGGTGCAAACCTGGACAACTCTGCAAACCTCGCCTCGTACTGAGACACCGTCATGTTATTCTGCTCCAGTCTAATAAACTCTACCTCCTTCATATGACGAATACTTTCAGGAAAGTACTTGTCATTGAACAGTTTCTGAAATGTCTCCCAAGACATGCTGAGTGCGGTTGGATGGGTACGCTTCACAGACTCCCACCAGTAATCTGCCTCGCCACGGAACATAAAGGTGGCGAATGGAACCTTCTGTTCCTCCGTGCATTCCAAGACATCGAATATCTTGGTAATTTGCTTGACCCACGTTTCCGTCATGATCGGATCCGGCTTTCCCTTAAATTCTGGTGGTCCCAATTCTTTGAACTGTTTGGCTGTGACAAACCGTGAATTGCTATCATTTCCTCCTGTATTTTGAACACGAGTCTCCCTCGTCTGGTTTTGCATGAATTGCAAAAAACTTCTAAACATTCCATCATTCATCATCTGCTCATTGGTGTTGTTCACAGGACGAACATTGCCAGCCTGTTGCACGTTCTCCTCGTTGGTCAGCACCGGTGTCTCCACGGTCTCATTTACTCCACTGTTAACATTCTCAGTCGACATTCTCAAATACTGCCATAAAACAAGGGTTAATTAAATAAATTAACAAATCACATAATACCCCTATATTATGACTGACCAATAAATAAGCTTAGGTAGGACATACTAGCGAAGGATTTATTCGTCTCTCCCCTCCTAGTTCTATTCCCCGATCTCCGCCAGAGATCATATCCCTAAGCTCTGATACCAACTGTGACGCCCCCAAAATAGGTATACAACACCCATTCTGAGTCGCCAAAATACATGGTACAGAAATAACTACATATTTATTATTACAACACAAGAACTGTGAGTTTAAATACAAATATTGTCATTTAGACAATATCCACACTCAAATAAGTCCTCATTACAATTATTGATACATTATTTCACAAAAATGGTGAGGACTACTAAAGTAACTTCTAGAACCATCATTCCATACCCCGACTAGTACTCGCTACATTCTCGCCTCCTGAGAAAAATGGAACAAAAAGGAAAAGGGTGAGCTCAACTAGCCCAGTAAAGAACATTATGACTAAGATAATACAGAACAAATTATCGTTAGTCTTCAACAGGGAAAAATCTAATAGAATACAATAGACAACAAGTTTTAAATCAATAACTGCAGCGGAAACAGCAAACCATTAGAAGAGTCAAGTAGAGAATGAGTTCTACTATCTTCTAAGATTTAAAAGTCCATCATCAATATTTTATCCCTGTAACAACAATCAATAACCATCTTTAATCAAATATTCATCTTTGCACTACAGGCCAAAGATATTCATTTGTATCACCAGTCGGTCATGTTCATCTCAACACCTGTTCATCTTTGCACTACGGGCCAAAGATATTCATCAGTTAATCATTCATCTTTGCACTACGGGCCAAAGATATTCAGTAATATCATCATTTAGAACTGAGGATGATGAAAAATATCTTAAAGAAAACGAATCCAGTGAAACAAAATAACAAATATTAAGGATTCGTATTTCGATTTATCCATGTCCAAAAATACCTTATAATTATTCATAGTGAAGTAGAATTCAAGAATGATCAAAACATGGATACAATCAAAGCTAGTACCCAGAATAGATATTTTGGACGAAAAGAAGAAAATTTTATTTTTCGGTGAATAGTAACTCGTGAATAGTAACTCATGAATAGTAACTCATGAATAGTAACTCATGAATAGTAACCCCGACGTGAAAAGTTTCAAATTTGATAAAAATTTCCAACCAATATTTCGGCATAATGATATTGAAGAAATAATATCATTTTCGAATAAAATAACATCCCTTACCTCGTAAAGACAGTACTTCTGGTCGGAATACCGGTATAAGGCTGAAAGAAACTTGCTCTGATGAATAGAAACTCTCAAAGTATCTAAATACTCACAAAATACACTCAATAATCTAGAGAGAGAAAGAGAGAAAACTTGTTTCTGGTGTGATTTTCAATTCTAACTTAGCCCTCTATTTATAAGAAAATGTTAGCACGCCGAAGCAGACTTAACCTGCAACCTGATGGCTTTACCTGCTACTATTCCCACCCACCACATTTGAATAAAAATCTCAGCACATTTCTTCACCAACCAAGAGTGGGGCCCACCAATTCTAGAATTTTCTACCAAAATGATTAACTCCGAAAATTCAACAATTTCTGAACCAGTCATCTCGTAAAATTCATAATAAATCATACATTCATTTTTAACGGTTCAAAATTTGTGGACATATACTCAACTTATATATGTATAACATATCCAAAAATTACCACGATCCAACGGTCGGATTAAAAATTATAACCCCCGCAAAATATCTCAAAAACCCTGATTTTTAATACCTCAATTTCGACAAAAATACTGATAAAAACCTCAACATTAACTCCTTCATTTTTAACCACAAAAATATATCCCTCATTTATATCCACAAAAATAAATATTTCCTTATCATATGAATCAATAATTAATTATTCAAAAATAATATTACAGAATCACATTTATGACAACCAGGCCGTTCCCAGGAAAGAGGGGGCTTTCCAATAAGGATTTCTCCTTACTGGCGCGCAATTAGATGACCAAACCTCTCCTTAGACAGAACTTTCTAGACATTACCAATAATGTTATCTAATAATATTATTTAAATAATATGAATTATTGATCTGATAATGGGAAATACTGTGTAGTGACAATTATTGAAACAACAGTAATATAAAATATCAGCGCAACAATTATTGAATCAATAAAATAAAATACTGAACAGTAATTACTGTAACCATTATTGAGTAGTGCCTTCTTACGTAAGAATCAATAATTGATGCAATACAGTGTGCTACTGTGTAACAACGCGTATTACTGTGTTTTAACCACCGGGTATTCCAACAGTATTAACGGTAACAACTACGCCGTTATTAATAAACAACATATACTTGTCGTTTTCTTCATCCAATCGCTTTCCGTTATGGGGTCCACAAAAGACTGCGCCGTCGTACGAATATTCCCCGACAGGAAGAATATTCCACGACCAAACGAATATTTCCCGACAAAAATGAATATTTTATAACCACCTGCTTATTTAAAATATTTGTGCATTTTACCCATAACTAACCTCATTAATCAATTTAACACTTACTATTTCAAAATAATAAATAGAGGGAATTTAAATTTTATTTATTAATAATTTGGGGTCTTACATAACAACAAAAACAAATTCAAATTCAAAATAATAATTCAAATTTAAATATTCAAATTCAAATCTTCATCTCCCTCACATACACTTTGAATTAATAGTCCGCCGCTACACCGCCGCGAATCTCCGTTGTCCAAAATGTCAATGAGAATAAGAAGAAGATTCGCCCGACAAAAAATTTAAAAATAAATAGATGTAACTTTAAATGTTCTGAAATTTTTTTATAACTATTTTGTTACTCATAAATAATAAAATGGTTACCTTTGTATAAATGGTTGGCTACCAACTGCATCACATTCAAAACGAAATTGGTAACTTAATAAAATTGAATTGGTTACTTTGGTCTGAAGGTTTGGCTACCAACTGTACTATGAAAAAACTGCAGGTGTGGATGTGAATTAGTTAATTTGGTATGAAGGTTTTTTTACCTTGGTACGAAGGTTTGCTTACCTTGGTACGAAGGTTTGATAACCAACTGTACTAAGAAAAAATTTAAAGTGTGGAGGTTGATTGATTACTTTGATATGACAGTTTGGTTATCGTGGTATGAAGGTTTGGTTACCATCATCCAGTATTCATATCCACCGCCACCACCGCCTGAATCTTCATACCCACCTCCCAACTTCTTTACCGATCATGTCCTTCCTTTTGTCTCTGAATCCCCTCGAGATATATCTCGTTCGTGGTAAAACCAATCATACCATGAAAATTATGCATGACATTGCCAAATGCAATGGAAAGCAACTGCCTGATTATGTTTTTCTTGGATGACGAACCACGTGATAGTACTACCAACAATACCGCTCACTCTCATCTTTACCCAACATGTACAATACCACTCACTCCTTTGTTTTGGTATTGCCGATCTATTATATATATATATATATATATATATATATATATATATAAAGAATACGTTTAATGAAGGGTAATGCTCTCTTTCTTTTTTATTATTAATGTTAAATTTGTTAAATAACTTGAGGAGAGAGAGAAGAAACTATAACTAATCCCTAAATTAAGGATCTAATTGAATTATAATTTCCTAAATTAAGGAATCCTAATTACACTAGAATATGTAAATAAATATGAAAGTGTATTAGTTATGTAAATATTATATGAGTGCACTATTGATGTAATTATTTTTAAAAATATATTAGAATATGTAAATCTTTCAATTTAATTTATATGTGGATAATAATAAATTCTATTAAAAGTAAGAGAATAAATAAAATATATTAATTAATAAATAAATAAGTACTAAACCTAATCATATGAGCACGTCCAATACGAATTGAAAAGGAAAAAAAAGGAAAACTAACGGCTGCCTTGCAAAAAGGAGGAAGAGAATTATAAATTTTATCTTTATCAAGTAAGTTAGTAATTTAACAATACATTTGTAGTGGTTTTGTATTATGATGATCGATGAATACACTTTAACTGATTTAGTTTCATTTGATAGGAATCATATATTCGGTTAATTCTTTTTAAAGTATTATTATATAAGTAGTATGAATTGGACTTTAAGTTGTTATTAATTAATCAATATGCATATCCTAGATAAATAATAATCATAGGCAATGAACTTAGGCTGTTTACCTATCTGCTAGGATAAGGAGCGTTAGTGTATATATATATATATATATATATATATATATATATATATATATATATATATATATAATATTTTAGTAGGTAATTAACTGTAATGTTAAATTAATAAACTGTATTGAGATTTTGTATATTAATTTAAACTAATTAATTCTACCTTTAAATTTATAAATTTTATTTAATAATAAATTTAACAGTATTATGTTATTAATGACTAAATTTGTAATAAAATCTTATTTTATTTTATTAGATCGAATTGAAGGAGATTAGTATAGTCTTATTTAAATTTCGGGTATTACATTGCTTATTACATGTATGAATTATGTACTCTTTCAGCGAGACTCTTTTAATTTTAATTTGTTCGTTTATTTATTCGTTTCGAAAATTAGTATTGCCTCTCATAATTATTTTTTGTCAATTTATTATGATAGTTTCGTTTTGGCGTTGATATTGAAACTCATATTTGTACTCTTTAGACGAGTGCATCATGTTTAAAATTTAATTTTATATTCGTAGTATTTTGCATGTTAATATATTTTTTTTGGAGACTTTGTATTCATGATTCGTTTCAGTTTAACATGTACATATTAGAATCCCTTTTGTTTTGATATTGTGTCGCATGTACCGTAGGGTATATGTAAGACCCCAAATTATTAATAAATAAAATTTAAATTCCCTCTATTTATTATTTTGAAATAGTAAGTGTTAAATTGATTAATCAGGTTAGTTATGGGTAAAATGCGCAAATATTTCAAATAAGCAGGTGGTTATAAAATATTCATTGTTGTCGGGAAATATTCGTTTGGTCGTGGAATATTCTTCCTGTCGGGGAATATTCGTACGACGGCGCAGTCTTTTGTGGGCCCCATAACGGAAAGCGATTGGATGAAGAAAACGACAAGTATATGTTTTTTATTAATAACGGCGTAGTTATTACCGTTAATACTGTTGGAATACCCGGTGGTTAAAACACAGTAATACGCGTTGTTACACAGTAGCACACTGTATTGCATCAATTATTGATTCTTACGTAAGAAGGCACTACTCAATAATGGTTACAGTAATTACTGTTCAGTATTTTATTTTATTGATTCAATAATTGCTGCGTTGATATTTTATATTACTGTTTTTTCAATAATTGTCACTACACAGTATTTTTCATTATCAGATCAATAATTCATATTATTTGAATAATATTATTAGATAACATTATTGGCAATGTCTAGAAAGTTCTGTTTAAGGAGAGGTTTGGTCATCTAATTGCGCGCCAGTAAGGAGAAATCCTTATTGGAAAGCCCCCTCTTTCCTGGGAACGGCCTGGTTGTCATAAATGTGATTCTGTAATATTATTTGTGAATAATTAATTATTGATTCATATGATAAGGAAATATTTATTTTTGTGGATATAAATGAGGGATATATTTTTGTGGTTAAAAATGAAGGAGTTAATGTTGAGGTTTTTATCAGTATTTTTATCGAAATTGAGGTATTAAAAATCAGGGTTTTTGAGATATTTTGCGGGGGTTATAATTTTTAATCCGACCGTTGGATCGTGGTAATTTTTGGATATGTTATACATATATAAGTTGAGTATATGTCCACAAATTTTGAACCGTTAAAAATGAATGTATGATTTATTATGAATTTTACGAGATGACTGGTTCAGAAATTGTTGAATTTTCGGAGTTAAACATTTTGGTAGAAAATTCTAGAATTGGTGGGCCCCACTCTTGGTTGGTGAAGAAATGTGCTGAGATTTTTATTCAAATATGGTGGGTGAGAATAGTAGCAGGTAAAGCCATCAGGTTGCAGGTTAAGTCTGCTTCGGCGTGCTAACATTTTCCTATAAATAGAGGGCTAAGTTAGAATTGAAAATCACGTCAGAAACAAGTTTTCTCTCTTTCTCTCTCTAGATTATTGAGTGTATTTTGTGAGTATTTAGATACTTTGAGAGTTTCTATTCATCAGAGCAAGTGTCTTTCAGCCTTATACCGGTATTCCGACCAGAAGTACTGTCTTTACGAGGTAAGGGATGTTATTTTATTCAAAAATGATATTATTTCTTCAATATCATTATGTCGAAATATTGGTTAGAAATTTTTATCAAATTTGGAACTTTTCACGTCGGAGTTACTATTCACGAGTTACTATTCATGAGTTACTATTCACCGAAAAATAAAATTTTCTTCTTTTCGTCCAAAATATCTATTCTGGGTACTAGCTTTGATTGTATCCATGTTTTGATCATTCTTGAATTCTACTTCACTATGAATAATTATAAGGTATTTTTGGACATGGATAAATCGAAATACGAATCCTTAATATTTGTTATTTTGTTTCACTGGATTCGTTTTCTTTAATATATTTTTCATCATCCTCAGTCCTAAATGATGATATTACTGAATATCTTTGGCCCGTAGTGCAAAGATGAATGATTAACTGATGAATATCTTTGGCCCGTAGTGTAAAGATGAACATGTGTTGAGATGAACATGACCGACTGGTGATACAAATGAATATCTTTGGCCTGTAGTGCAAAGATGAATATTTGATTAAAGATGGTTATTGATTGTTGTTACAGGGATAAAATATTGATGATAGACTTTTAAATCTTAGAAGATAGTAGAACTCATTCTCTACTTGACTCTTCTAATGGTTTGCTGTTTCCGCTGCAGTTATTGATTTAAAACTTGTTGTCTATTGTATTCTATTAGATTTTTCCCTGTTGAAGACTAACGATAATTTGTTCTGTATTATCTTAGTCATAATGTTCTTTACTGGGCTAGTTGAGCTCACCCTTTTCCTTTTTGTTCCATTTTTCTCAGGAGGCGAGAATGTAGCGAGTACTAGTCGAGGTATGGAATGATGGTTCTAGAAGTTACTTTAATAGTCCTCACCATTTTTGTGAAATAATGTATCAATAATTGTAATGAGGACTTATTTGAGTGTGGATATTGTCTAAATGACAATATTTGTATTTAAACTCACAGTTCTTGTGTTGTAATAATAAAGATGTAGTTGTTTCTGTACCATGTATTTTGGCGACTCAGAATGGGTGTTGTATACCTATTTTGGGGGCGTCACAGTTGGTATCAGAGCTTAGGGATATGATCTCTGGCGGAGATCGGGGAATAGAACTAGGAGGGGAGAGACGAATCCTTCGCTAGTGTGTCCTACCTAAGCTTATTTATTGGTCAGTCATAATATAGGGGTATTATGTGATTTGTTAATTTATTTAATTAACCCTTGTTTTATGGCAGTATTTGAGAATGTCGACTGAGAATGTTAACAGTGGAGTAAATGAGACCGTGGAGACACCGGTGCTGACCAACGAGGAGAACGTGCAACAGGCTGGCAATGTTCCTCCTGTGAACAACACCAATGAGTAGATGATGAATGATGGAATGTTTAGAAGTTTTTTGCAATTCATGCAAAACCAGACACGGGAGACTCGTGTTCAAAATACAGGAGGAAATGATAGCAATTCACGGTTTGTCACAGCCAAACAGTTCAAAGAATTGGGACCACCAGAATTTAAGGGAAAGCCGGATCCGATCATGGCAGAAACGTGGGTCAAGCAAATTACCAAGATATTCGATGTCTTGGGATGCACGGAGGAACAGAAGGTTCCATTCGCCACCTTTATGTTCCGTGGCGAGGCAGATTACTGGTGGGAGTCTGTGAAGCGTACCCATCCAACCGCACTCAGCATGTCTTGGGAGACATTTCAGAAACTGTTCAATGACAAGTACTTTCCTGAAAGTATTCGTCATATGAAGGAGGTAGAGTTTATTAGACTGGAGCAGAATAACATGACGGTGTCTCAGTACGAGGCGAGGTTTGCAGAGTTGTCCAGGTTTACACCTTATTTGGTGGAGAATGAGGAACGTATGACGAGGATGTTTTTGAGAGGTTTAAAACCCGGCATACGTCAATATCTCATTTCTCATAAATTTTCTCTCTATTCAGATGTTGTCAACAGGGCTCAATTATTAGAGCGAGATAATGAGTACGGTCAACTGAGGGACCACAACCAGGATCATATCGGTGACAGCAGTCATCAGAACAATGATAACCAGCGGAGAAAGAAAAATACAGACAAGAACGGCAACCACTCTAGTGGTAATCGTGGCTATGAAAATAGAAGAAGCGAGTCGGGAGGAGATTTTAAAAAGAGGAGATTCAACAATGAAAATACGAAGACGTCAGCACCAGCAGCAACTGGTTCCAAGGGAGGAGAACGACCACCGATTATATGCTATAAGTGCGGAAAAGAAGGACATATCAGCCCAAACTGCCCACAACAGTTTAAGGTATGTTATAATTGTGGAAAGGAAGGACATATCGCTCGAGATTGCACTATGGCAAAATCAAGTCCAGCGGGGATGGTGACTCAAAAAGCTGTCTCAGAAAAGATAAAGTCAACGGTTCCTGGAAGAGCGTTTGTCGTGACTGGTCAACATGCGAGGAACCCAAACGAGGTGATCATGGGTAAGCTAATCATAAATTCATACGAAATTTATACCTTATTAGATACCAGTTCTACCCATTCTTTTATCTCTCCTGCTTGTGCTCAACGTTTAAACTTGACTCCGGAGAAGTTAGACTTTGATTTATCTGTGGAGACTCCGTTAGGAGAAACTTTCATCACATCCACTGTTTATAAATCTTGTGTGATCCAAGTTGGCACCATCACCTTACCTGTTGACCTTATCTCTTTAAAGATACTTGCTTTTGATGTGATTTTAGGGATTGATTGGCTAACTACTCATCATGCCAAAATTGATTATTTTCGTAAGGTTGTTAGTTTTCATATTCCTAACCAACCTGTTGTACGAATTCAAACAACTAAGCCATTAAAATCAATCACTGTTATATCAAGCCATAAAGCCATTCGTTTATTAAAAAACGGATGTCAAGCTTTCTTAGCCCATGTTATGGATTTGAATAAAGACACGTCAAATTTGAATAATATTCCTGTTGTTATTGACTTTCCTGACGTATTTCCTGAAGAACTTCCCGGTCTACCCCCGGAACGAGAAATTGAATTCTTTATTGATCTTGAACCTGGTACAAAGCCCATTTCTAAAACCCCATATCGAATGGCTCCTATTGAACTTCAGGAGTTAAAGGTCCAACTACAAGAGTTGTTGGACATCGGTTTCATTCGTCCTAGTACATCTCCTTGGGGTGCTCCTGTTTTATTTGTAAAGAAGAAAGACGGGAGTATGCGACTTTGTATTGATTACCGGGAATTAAACCATGTCACTATTAAGAATAGGTATCCGCTACCTCGTATTGATGACCTGTTTGACCAGTTACAAGGAGCACAATTCTTTTCAAAGATCGATCTTCGTTCTGGATATCATCAGCTGAAGGTTAAAACTGAGGATATTCCAAAGACTGCCTTCAGAACTCGGTACGGGCATTATGAGTTCCTAGTCATGTCTTTTGGATTGACTAATGCTCCTGCGGCTTTCATGGATATGATGAACCGAGTATTCAAGGATTATTTGGATCAGTTCGTTGTTGTCTTTATTGATGACATCCTCATATATTCCAAAAGCCGTGAAGATCATGAGCATCATTTGAAGCTGGTACTCCAAAGGCTGCGTGAAAATAAGTTATATGCTAAGTTGAAGAAATGCGAGTTCTGGCTTGAGGAAGTAGCTTTCCTAGGGCACGTGGTGTCAAAACATGGAGTATCTGTTGACCCGGCAAAGATTGAAGCAATACAAAGTTGGGAGCAACCAAAGACGGTGACTGAAGTACGTAGCTTTCTGGGCTTAGCTGGTTATTATCGAAGATTCGTGGAAGGGTTTTCTCGAATCGCTACCCCGTTAACTCAACTGACTCGGAAAGATATCAAATTCGTATGGAGCGAGGAATGCGAGAAGAGTTTTCAAGAGCTTAAGAGGAGACTATTTCGGCACCTGTTCTGACAATACCATCTGGTTCGGATGGATTTGTTATCTACAGTGATGCTTCAGGCAAAGGGTTAGGATGTGTTCTCATGCAACATGGGAAAGTCATAGCCTATGCCTCGCGACAACTCAAAGAATATGAGAGGAATTATCCTACTCATGATTTGGAGTTGGCAGCAGTAGTTTTCGCGTTGAAGATCTGGAGACACTACCTGTATGGGGAGAAAGTGGAGATCTATACAGATCATAAAAGCCTCAAATATTTCTTCACCCAAAAGGAACTCAACATGCGGCAGCGACGTTGGCTCGAGCTGTTGAAAGATTACGATCATACCATCCAATATCATCCTGAAAAAGCAAACGTAGTAGCTGACGCATTGAGTAGAAGATCATATGCGGGTACGAGTGCAATGTTGTTAACACAAAGGCCCATTTTGTATGACTTGCAAAGGATGGAGATAGAGATGAAGGCTCCAAGTACCCACATGATGATATCAAATATACGAGTAGAACCGACTTTAATCGATAAAGTTAAAGCTGCTCAAGCTACGGACATAGAGCTGATGCATATGAAGAAGAAAGTGCAAGAAGGTTCTATTCCAGAAGCAAGAATCGATGAAGAAGGAATACTTCGAGTCCACTCCAGACTTTGTGTTCCTAACGACTCTGATTTGAAGTACAAGATCATGATAGATGCACACAATACACCATTTGCAATCCATCCTGGAAGTACCAAAATGTATCGTGATCTTCGACATATATTTTGGTGGAATAATATGAAGAGAGAGATTGCAAAGTTTATCTCGAGGTGTTTAACTTGTCAACGTGTAAAGGCGGAACATCAAGTACCAAAGGGTCCATTGCAACCACTTGAGATTCCGAAATGGAAGTGGGAACACATTACCATAGATTTCGTTACGGGTCTTCCCACGGTTTCTCAAGGCATAAATACTATTTGGGTTATTGTTGATAGATTAACCAAGTCTGCTCATTTTTTGTCGATACGGGAGACTTATTCCCTTGAACGTCTTGCTCGTATATACGTAGATGAGATTGTGAGACTGCATGGCATGCCAGTATCCATAGTTTCGGATCGTGACCCAAGATTCACTTCAAGATTTTGGGTTAGCTTGCAAAAAGCTATGGGCACAGATTTACGATTTAGTTCGGCATACCATCCTCAAACGGACGGACAATCAGAGAGGACTATTCAAACTCTTGAAGATCTATTAAGACTTTGTGTCCTAGATTTCAAAGGGAGTTGGGATAAGTACCTACCATTGGTGGAATTCTCTTACAATAACAGTTATCAGGCAAGTATAGGTGTGGCCCCATTTGAAGCATTATATGGACGAAAGTGTCGCTCTCCAGTATGCTGGGACGAGGTGGGTGAAGCAACATTGTTGGGACCAGAGTTGGTACGCATGACTACAGAGAAGATCCAAACGATTCGACAACGTATACAAACGGCACAGGATCGACAAAAGAGTTATGCGGATCTTCATCGAAAAGACGTGGAATTTGACATTGGGGATCATGTATTGTTGCGTGTGGCTCCATGGAAAGGAGTTACAAGATTTGGAAAGAGAGGAAAGTTCAATCCACGATATATTGGTCCATTTCAGATTCTTGACCGAGTAGGAAATGTGGCCTATAGACTCGCGTTACCTCCAAGTATGTCTCGTGTTCATAATATTTTTCATATATCTATGTTACGTAAATATGTGAAAGACCCAGACCACGTTATTGAGTTAGAACCGGACGAGATAGCTGAAGACTTAACGTACGAAGAGGTACCTGTCAAGATTTTAGATAGAAAGGAGCATGTCCTACGCACGAAGGTCATACCACAAGTAAAAGTTTTGTGGAGAAGCTATGCTATTGAGGAAATGACCTGGGAGTTAGAAACGGAAATGAAAGCGAGGTATCCTCATCTTTTCGAAATACCAGGTACGTACGTCAATTTCGAGGACGAAATTTCATAAGAAGGGGAGGTTGTAAGACCCCAAATTATTAATAAATAAAATTTAAATTCCCTCTATTTATTATTTTGAAATAGTAAGTGTTAAATTGATTAATGAGGTTAGTTATGGGTAAAATGCGCAAATATTTCAAATAAGCAGGTGGTTATAAAATATTCATTGTTGTCGAGAAATATTCGTTTGGTCGTGGAATATTCTTCCTGTCGGGGAATATTCGTACGACGGCGCAGTCTTTTGTGGGCCCCATAACGGAAAGCGATTGGATGAAGAAAATGACAAGTATATGTTTTTTATTAATAACGGCGTAGTTATTACCGTTAATACTGTTGGAATACCCGGTGGTTAAAACACAGTAATACGCGTTGTTACACAGTAGCACACTGTATTGCATCAATTATTGATTCTTACGTAAGAAGGCACTACTCAATAATGGTTACAGTAATTACTGTTCAGTATTTTATTTTATTGATTCAATAATTGCTGCGTTGATATTTTATATTACTGTTGTTTCAATAATTGTCACTACACAGTATTTTTCATTATCAGATCAATAATTCATATTATTTGAATAATATTATTAGATAACATTATTGGCAATGTCTAGAATGTTCTGTCTAAGGAGAGGTTTGGTCATCTAATTGCGCGCCAGTAAGGAGAAATCCTTATTGGAAAGCCCCCTCTTTCTTGGGAACGGCCTGGTTGTCATAAATGTGATTCTGTAATATTATTTGTGAATAATTAATTATTAATTCATATGATAAGGAAATATTTATTTTTGTGGATATAAATGAGGGATATATTTTTGTGGTTAAAAATGAAGGAGTTAATGTTGAGATTTTTATCAGTATTTTTGTCGGAATTGAGGTATTAAAAATCAGGGTTTTTGAGATATTTTGCGGGGGTTATAATTTTTAATCCGACCGTTGGATCGTGGTAATTTTTGGATATGTTATACATATATAAGTTGAGTATATGTCCACAAATTTTGAACCGTTAAAAATGAATGTATGATTTATTATGAATTTTACGAGATGACTGGTTCAGAAATTGTTGAATTTTCGGAGTTAATTATTTTGGTAGAAAATTCTAGAATTGGTGGGCCCCACTCTTGGTTGGTGAAGAAATGTGCTGAGATTTTTATTCAAATGTGGTGGGTGGGAATAGTAGCAGGTAAAGCCATCAGGTTGCATGTTAAGTCTGCTTCGGCGTGCTAACATTTTCCTATAAATAGAGGGCTAAGTTAGAATTGAAAATCACACCAGAAACAAGTTTTCTCTCTTTCTCTCTTTCTCTCTCTAGATTATTGAGTGTATTTTGTGAGTATTTAGATACTTTGAGAGTTTCTATTCATCAGAGCAAGTGTCTTTCAGCCTTATACCGGTATTCCGACTAGAAGTACTGTCTTTACGAGGTAAGGGATGTTATTTTATTCAAAAATGATATTATTTCTTCAATATCATTATGCCGAAATATTGGTTGGAAATTTTTATCAAATTTGGAACTTTTCACGTCGGGATTACTATTCATGAGTTACTATTCACGAGTTACTATTCACGAGTTACTATTCACCGAAAAATAAAATTTTCTTATTTTCGTCCAAAATATCTATTCTGGGTACTAGCTTTGATTGTATCCATGTTTTGATCATTCTTGAATTCTACTTCACTATGAATAATTATAAGGTATTTTTGGACATGGATAAATCGAAATACGAATCCTTAATATTTGTTATTTTGTTTCACTGGATTCGTTTTCTTTAAGATATTTTTCATCATCCTCAGTCCTAAATGATGATATTACTGAATATCTTTGGCCCGTAGTGCAAAGATGAATGATTAACTGATGAATATCTTTGGCCCGTAGTGCAAAGATGAACAGGTGTTGAGATGAACATGACCGGCTGGTGATACAAATGAATATCTTTGGCCTGTAGTGCAAAGATGAATATTTGATTAAAGATGGTTATTGATTGTTGTTACAGGGATAAAATATTGATGATTGACTTTTAAATCTTAGAAGATAGTAGAACTCATTCTCTACTTGACTCTTCTAATGGTTTGCTGTTTCCGCTGCAGTTATTGATTTAAAACTTGTTGTCTATTGTATTCTATTAGATTTTTTCCTGTTGAAGACTAACGATAATTTGTTTTGTATTATCTTAGTCATAATGTTCTTTACTGGGCTAGTTGAGCTCACCCTTTTCCTTTTTGTTCCATTTTTCTCAGGAGGCGAGAATGTAGCGAGTACTAGTCGGGGTATGGAATGATGGTTCTAGAAGTTACTTTAATAGTCCTCACCATTTTTATGAAATAATGTATCAATAATTGTAATGAGGACTTATTTGAGTGTGGATATTGTCTAAATGACAATATTTATATTTAAACTCACAGTTCTTGTGTTGTAATAATAAAGATGTAGTTGTTTCTGTACCATGTATTTTGGCGACTCAGAATGGGTGTTGTATACCTATTTTGGGGGCGTCACAGTATACCTGAGCTATAACCACCTGTGGGGGTACCACATGTATGTTCTCTTGGCACCGAGTCATTACACCTTCCGTGGCGGTATGATCAGTCCACGACGTCTCCGTTTTGTGCTCCGGTGAAAGTTGACCATTTAGTGTTTTGTTGTGGGAGACGTATGGGTCGACCTTAGTTTTTCTGTTTTACTTTGCGGATTAGTGACGTTTGTGTCAAACACGCCTTTCGATTTTACATGTATTGGATTCGCGGTACAATGTGTGTAACTTGCCATTTGACTTGCTTGTATGACATTATTTGACTTGTCTGTGTGACAAGGTATATTTCTGTTTTATTTTGAACTCGGTATGAAATAACACCTTGTCATTTGATTCAGCCTATTATTTTGTTGTGTTAGTTTTGTTCGTTTCAGTTCGGTTCATTAAATTGAATTAGTTATTTCAGTTCATTATTTGTATTCTGTATCTGTATTGGGCATTTGGTTCATGCTGTGTTTTTCTTCCGACAAGTAATCAGGGAGATCAAGGGCAAGTGTGATGAGAGCTCCATTCATTCCAATAGTTTAGAAATATTCTGTTTAGAC
Organism: Panax notoginseng; assembly: GCA_016801055.1. Lineage (NCBI taxonomy): Eukaryota > Viridiplantae > Streptophyta > Magnoliopsida > Apiales > Araliaceae > Panax > Panax notoginseng. The sequence goes on from CM029021.1 coordinate 141,725,086, forward strand.
TTGATATATCAGCTTATTTGGAGTTGTAATAATTATTTTATATTGTCGTTTGAGTCAGTGTGATATTTATTATGATTTGTCTTGTGACATTATTTGGTTATGAGACCATTCTTTTGTGACATAGAGCTTTCATTTCATTTTGTTATATTTTGTGCGTAACCTCTCCTTTTATTTCAGAAAGGAAATGTTACATATATTGTTTTGACAAATTCAATTTCAAACCATATAATTAAAATTGAGTGTTAAATTAAACTTTGGAATTAAATTGTCAAACATGATGTATATTGAAAGTGGAATATATATCCTCCCCACTAAGTCAATGACGAATCTCTGTCAATCGTTTCTAATAGAGAAAGAAGAACTCTGGTGAAACATGTGTGTGTATGTGAGTCACAATTACGTGATATTAACATCATTTAAATTGAATATGTCAGGAGAGGTCTATGTGGTCATGTCACAACAAAACAAAGAAACTCGAGTTATCTATCAAGTTTAAATTGAATATGTCAGGAGAGGTCTATGTGGTCATGTCACAACAAAACAAAGAAACTCGAGTTATCTATCAAGCTATATATTGTCTTGAATACTGAAGCATAAGGGGTCAGCATACGTACGTGTGACATTCGTTAAGAGGAAGAGAGACTGTCTGTACTGTTTGAAATCAATCAATCGGACGTATATATGTTTTCAAAATATCTAACAAACATCCAAACAAATTTAAAATTTTCTTCAACAATTCAAGTTTGTAATTTCATTGAATTTGATATATGTATATATATATATATATATATATATATATATATATATATATATATATATAACAGTGGAGTAGTCCATTAAAACTGCTAGCTAGCTAGCTGCTTCTTGGCGGGATGGTCAGTTTGGAGTAGAAGAAGGTTTAAGGGCTGCCATACATAAAATTGCATGACATGGACTAAATATCACAAAGAAATATTGAATTGTTCAATTACTTGTTTTGTTTTGCTTTTCGTACGTACTCAAATACAAGTACGTAATTTTCACCAGCTTTAAGAATCTTGTTCTCTCTCTCTCTATCTAATTCATTATATTGATTGCCTTTCTGAAGGGCTATTATCTATTTATATACAAGGGAAGGGACTAAATAAAGTAAGTTCCCCCCTCCCCCTCCCCCTCTCCCTCTTTAGTAATTCCCTTGGTCTTCTTCCTCTCGATGTACGTATTGTCACTCTCTTTGATCCTCCATACGGGACAAACAACATTGACAGACAATATCTACAAAATCTAGGATGACGGGAGCTCTCTCTCTCTCTCTTTCAATATTCTTGGAGCCACTCATGAGTCATGCGTACACACGGTCTTACACGCAAGTTAGTGATTATAATTAAAATGAAACTAATTTTAGAGATGTTGACCTTTCTATATACTACTACTAGCTAGCTAGTAGTATATTATAAATTTATTTATTCACAAAATTAAAAATAAGTTTTGTTTTGTTTTGTTGTGTTTCTTTATCATGAAATGCAAACGTTGAACAGTAGTAGTTTATATTATTCCATTCCATTACTTAATTATATGAATCAATCGTGTCTACACACCATCCACTCTACTCAAAATCAACTCTCTAATTGGAGTGGAGTGGCATATATATATATATATATATATATATATATATATATATATATATATATATATATATATATCAGTGATACCACATGTTCAAACAAAATATATATGAAACATCAAGTAATTAAATAATAGCTAGGATACATTATTATTATTATTATTATTATTATTATTATTATTATTATTATTACTTACGTTCCATATATATAAATTGAGCAACGCATGAATTATTGGGATGTGACACAATACAAAATTCCAAAAGTGCTGAATCAGTCAAAAATATAAATAATTGAAGTTTAAATATATTTATATTTAATTTTTATGTCAACGTAAAATTTTTGGTGTTAAATTTGTAGGACAAAGGAGTGAACTAATTTAATGTAGATAGAAGATGCCTACTCTTTCTAATTAATTGGTTTCGTAAATTGTATTTTTTTTATTATTTAATTATGTTAAATTTAGTTAACTCGCATGTGAGACCCAATCGAACAAGCAGATATATATATATATATATATATATATATATATATATATATAGAGTTCATGTAGTACATTAGATATATCCTATTATTATTTGAAAATTAATAAAATAATTTAATTAAAGTCTGTTTAAGGTGGATGGAAAAGGACATCCTTAGAGCAAATCTAATGGTAATGTCAAAATGGCTATAGACATTGCTATATTTTGGCACCAAAAAGTACTTTTTAGTGTTAAAATCGAACCCAGCCTCCAGTGATTGGTTCTATTTTAGCACCAAATTGTTTCAAATTTAACTAACTTTCCCTCCATCTCATTGTTAATTACTTTTTGAACTCCAATTCAACTATCTACGTTATTTTTCAATCCATAATTATAGCACCCCCATTCCACCGTTTTCAACCACCATTTAACCCAGATATTTTTATTATCTAACTTTATCATCTAACTTTCCTCAACCATCATTCTATCCAACTTTCTCATCTAACTTTCTTCAACCACCATTCTATCCAACTTTTCTATAAATACACATTCAACCTCAATAAGCCACCACACCCGTCTCAGATCAGCATCCTCATTCATGGCTAAGTTGTAATCGGCATCTCTATCTCTCTACCTCTCATCTCAGATCGACTTCAAGGTCTTTCATGGCTTCTTTCTTTAGACCTACATAGCTGGTGAAGGATTTTGTCATCAGATCATTCATTTTGTACGAGAGAGAAGGTACATGCAATCGATCAAAGCTAGCTACCAGGGTCCCAAATTTCGGCGGGTTCTGTGACGCCCCCAAAATTAGGTATACATCACCCATCTTGGATCGTCAGATACATGGTACAGAATACAAATATAACTTATTAATACAACTGTCGTGTACAATACGACAAAACATAACTGTGAGTTTGAATACAATTATTGTCTACTAGAGACTATACAAACTCAAAAGGAGTCCTCATTATAATTATTGTCACACTATTTAACATAATAGTGAGGACTACTAATACTATTATCTGGTCAATCACTCCATTCCCCGACTCGTCCCAGCTATATTCTCATTTCCTGAAGAGAACAGTGAAAGAAAGGGTGAGCTCAACTAGCCCAGTAAGAAATATTATGACTAAGATAATGCATAATAAATTATCATTAGCCTTCAACAGTGTTAAACTGACAAAATATAACGAACATCAAGTTTAACTGCAGCGGAACAAGCAATCCATTAAAAGAGTCAAGTAGAGAATAAAATCTACTATCTTCTATGATTTAAAAGGTTTTTCAACACTGTTATCGCTGGGACTCAGCTTAACAAAATAATCCACATCATCGAATCACCCCTGCACTACGGCCAAGGATATTCTTTAGTATCACGACCACAATTATCCATGCACTACGGGCCAAGAATATTTGTGTATTCATTAATGGTCATGATCATGCCAACAACTGTCCATCAATGCACTACGGGCCAATGAGGACTTTTACCACATCATCTGTAACATTACGGTCATGATTATACCGAATAATCTCTGGTCATAATCATACCAAGTCCATCTATGCACTACAGGCCACAGATGACTTTTAAAATTTTATAAACATGAGGATGATGACAATGATATAAGAATTCAATAAAACAAGTTCAAGAATTAATTTATCCAAGAATTAACAACGTCCAAATTTTCAACATGATACTGCTTTGTGAAGTAAAATTCAAGAATGCTTAGAATAATATTTTCATGAAAAGATACTTGATGAAACGCAATTATCAAGGATATTCTACTAATTTCATGGAGTATAGAAGTTAAAACTTAACCAACTGAGTATAATAAAGAATGGAATAACAAAAGAAATCATCCGACATGCGATAGACCGCACAGACATGTTATTCTAACAGAATAATAAATAATAGAACCAGGTCCGGCGTAAACGCATAGACAGGATATTCCGACAGAATAATAAATAATGGAATCAGGTCCGGCGTAAACGCACAGACAAGATATTCCGATAGAATAATAAATAATGGAACCAGGTCCGGTGTAAAACACACAGACAGGATGTTCCAACAGAATAATAACAAGACGGAACCAGGTCCGGTGTAAAACACACAGACAGGATGTTCCAACAGAATATGTAACGCCCCCAAAACAGGTTCAATCCATCCAACCCATTCTGAGTCGCCAAATATATGGTACAGAAAATAACTACAACTTTATTATTACAATTGTCGTGCAAAATACGACAACACATATACTGTGAGTTTAAATACAAATATTGTCATCTAGACAGTATTCATACTCAATTAAGTCCTCATTATACTTATTGATACACTATTTTACAAAATAGTGAGGACTACTGAAACAACTGTCTTGAACCATCATTCCACACCCCGACTAGTACTCGCTACATTCTCGCCTCCTGAGAAGAAAATAGAACAACAAGGAAAAGGATGAGCTCAACTAGCCCAGTAAAGAATATTATGACTAAGATAATATACAACAAATTATCGTTAGTCTTCAACAGGAAAAAATCTAATAGAATACAATAGACAACAAGTTTTAAATCAATAACTGCAGCGGAAACAGCAAACCCTTAGAAGAGTCAAGTAGAGAATGAGTTCTACTATCTTCTAAGATTTAAAAGTCCATCATCAATATTTTATCCCTGTAACAACAATCAATAACCATCTTTAATCAAATATTTATCTTTGCACTACAGGCCAAAGATATTCATTTGTATCACCAGTCGATCATGTTCATCTCAACACCTGTTCATCTTTGCACTACGGGCCAAAGATATTCATCAGAAATCATTCATCTTTGCACTACAGGCCAAAGATATTCATCAGAAATCATTCATCTTTGCACTACAGGCCAAAGATATTCAGTTATATCATCATTTAAGACTGAGGATGATGAAAAATATTTTAAAGAAACGAATCCAGTGAAACAAAAGAACAAATATTAAGGATTCGTATTTCAACTATTCCATGTCCAAAAATACCTCATAAATAATCATAGTGGAGTAAAATTCAAGAATGATCAAAACATGGATACAATCAAAGCTAGTATCCAGAATAGATATTTTGGACGAAAAGAAGAAAATTTCATTTTTCGGTGAATAGTAACTCGTGAATAGTAACTCATGAATAGTAACTCATGAATAGTAATCCCGACATGAAAAGTTTTAAATTTGATAAAAAGTTCAGATCAATACTTCGGCATAATGATATTGAAGAAAATAATATCATTTAAGAAGAAATAACTTCCCTTACGACAATATCCCTTACCTCAAAAGAGTAGTACTCCTGACTGGAATAACGCTGAACGAACTTGCACCGTATAGCAACACTCAAGATATCAAAATACTCACAAGAATACACTCGATATATAGAGAGAGAAATAGAGAGAAAACTTCAGTTTCTGGTGTGATTTTCAATTCTAACCTAAGCACCCTATTTATAGGAAATTGCTTAGAACACCAAAGTAGAAAATTGAATATAATAATATATTTATAACCAAATTTTCCTTAGCCCACCACATCAAAAACATATTTTTCACACAAATGCACCAAAAATGCAAAACATGTTTTAAACAATTTTTGTAACAAAAATCAATTCAGACTCAATAATTCAGAACTTCAATAATTCGTAATAAATAGCCCTTTTATCAGAAAATTCGAATCTCGCGAGTTTTTATAGGAAATTCAATTCTCTACAACTTTGTAGAAGAAAGTTTTTCCAAATTCCAAACAAAAATTGACCGAAATCCATAAACGGACGATTTTGCAGTCTATAATAAATTTTCGGTCAAGAATTGTGTCCACCAACACACAAAACATGGGTTAAACATTTAATCCAACAAAAATACTCTTCCTCCTCATATACTCATATATCCCACATTCATTGTAAAAAGATCATCGTTAATATATTATTAAAATATTATATTTAAATGAATTATTTTATCAGAAAAAGATAAAATATTAATTTTCAACAATTGTCACATTTAAAAATTTTCTCCATAAAATCAATATTTTCCTCATCATATAAATCAATAATTAATTATTCACAAATAATATTACAGAATCACAATACCGACAACCAGGCAATTCTCAGGAAAGAGGGGGCTTTCCAATAAGGATCTCTCCTTACTGGCGCGCAATTAGATGACCAAACCTCTCCTTAGACAGAACTTTCTAGACATTGTCAATAATATTATCTAATAATATTATTCAGATAATATGAATTATTGCTCCGATAATAGAAAATACTGTGTAGTGACAATTATTAAAACAACAGTAATATAAAATATCAACGCAGCAAGTATTGAATCAATATAATACAATATTGAACAGTAATTACTGTAAAAATTATTGAGTAGTGCCTTCTTACGTAAGAATCAATAATTGGTGCAATATCGTGTGCTACTGTGCAACAACGCGTATTACTGTGCTTTAACCACCGGGTATTCTAACAGTATTTATAAACAACTTGTTTTTGTCATTTTCTTCATCCAATCGCTTTCCGTTATGGGGCCCACACAAGATTGCGCCGTCGTACGAATATTCTCCGACAGTAAGAATATTCCACGACCAAGCGAATATTCCCCGACAACAATGAATATTTTATAACCACTTGCTTATTTTTGAAAAAAATTCATATATCACCCTTAACTTTAACTTTTTATCAATTTAACCATTTACTAAATAGAAAAATTGAATACTTTTATTTCATAAAATTCGGGGTCTTACAATCTCCCCTCCTTATAAAATTTCGTCCTCGAAATTTACGTACCTGGTGTTTCGAAAAGATGAGGATACCTCGCTTTCATTTTCGTTTCCAACTCTCAGGTCATTTCCTCAATAGCATGGTTTCTCCACAAAACTTTTACTTGTGGTAAGACCTTCGTGCGTAGGACATGCTCCTTCCTATCCAAGATCTTGACAGGTACCTCTTCGTACGTTAAGTCTTCAGCTATCTCGTTTGGTTCTAACTCAATAACGTGGTTCGGGTCGTCCACATATTTACGTAACATCGATACGTAAATAACGTTATGAACACGTGACATACTTAGCGTTAAGGCGAGTCTATAGGCCACAGTTCCTACTCGATCGAGGATTTCAAATAAATTGAAGGCTTGAGCTTTCTTCTCTTCATCGACTCTTACTTCTAGAATAACACATTCTTGCACCTTCTTCTTTATATTCATCAGCTCCAGGTCTGTAGCTTGAGTGGCTTTAACGTTATCGATTAAAGTCGATTTTACTCGTATATCATCACGTGGGTCCCTAGAGTCATTAACTCTATCTCTATCATTTATAAATTATACAAAATAGGTCTTTGTGTTCAACAATATTGCACTCGTACTCGCATACGATCAATGCGTCAGCTACCACGTTTACTTTTCTAGGATAGTATTGGATGGTGTGATCGAAATCTTTCAACAGCTCGAGCCAACGTCGGTGTCGCATGTTGAATTCTTGGAAGCTCTTCTCGCATTCCTCGGTCCATTCGAAGTTTGTATCTTTTCGAGTCAGCTGAGTTAATGGAGTAGCGATTCAAAAAAATCCTTTTACGAATCTCCGATAATAACTAGAAAGCTACGTATTTCGATTACTGACTTAGGTTGCTCTCAACTGTGACTCATATCCCAATCTTGGATAGCATGTCACAATGACACCTATCAGTTTACTACCACACGAATATGGTATCCCCTACGGAGAGTCTGGCTTCAGTGCATTCCACAAAGGAAGTCACCAGATAGAGGCTCGGTTATCAACTTCTATAGTTGAATTTTTAACTCCTGAAGTTCAATAGAAGCCATTCGATATGAGATTTTAGAAATGGGTTTTGTACGGGTTAAAAGTCGATACAAAATTCAATATCACGCTCTGGGAGTAAGCCAAGAAATTCTTCAGGAAATACGTCAAAAATTTTACTAACAACAGAAATATCATTCAAATCTGACGTATTTTTGTTCAAGTCCATGACATGGCTAAGAAAGCTTGACATCCGTTTTTCAATAAATGAATGACTTTACGACTTGATATGAAAGAGTTTGACTTCAATGGTTTGGTTGCTTGAATTTGAATAACAGGTTACTTAGGAATATGAAGACTAACAACCTTACGAAAGCAATCAATTTTGACATGATGAGTAGTTAACCAATCAATTTCTAAAATCACATCAAAAGCAAGTATCTTTAAAGAGATAAGGTCAACAGGTAATGTGATGGTGCCAACTTGGATCAAACAAAATTTATAAACAATGGATGTGATGAAAATTTCTCCTAACAGAGTTTCAACAGATAAGTCAAAGTCTAATTTCTCCGGAGTCAAGTTTAAACGTTGAACGCAAGTAAGAGAAATAAATGAATGGGTAGAACCGGTATCTAATAAGGTATAGACTTCGCAAAAATTTATAATTAACTAACCCGTGCTAACTTCGTTCGGGTTCCTCGCATTCTGACCAGTCACGAAAAACGCTCTTCCAGGAACCGTTGACTTTGACTTTTCTAGGATAACTTTTTGAGTCACCGTCCCCGCTGAACTTGGTTTTGCATAAATTGCAAAAAGCTTCTAAACATCTCATCGTTCATCGTCTGCTCAGTGGTGTTGTTCACAGGAGGAACATTGCCAGCCTGTTGCACGTTCTCCTCGTTGGTGAGTATAGGCATCTCCACCGTCTCATTTACTCCACTGTTAACATTCTCAGTCGACATTCTAAAATACTGCCATAAACAAGGGTTAATTTAACAAATTAACAAATCACATAATATCCCTATATTATGACTGACCAACAAATAAGCTTAGGTAGGACACACTAGCGAAGGATTTACTCGTCTCTCCTCTCCTAGTTCTATTCCCCGATCTCCGCCAGAGATCATATCCCTAAGCTCTGATACCAACTGTAACGCCCCCAAAACAGGTTCAATCCATCCAACCCATTCTGAGTCGCCAAATACATGGTACAGAAAATAACTACAACTTTATTATTACAATTGTCGTGCAAAATACGACAACACATATACTGTGAGTTTAAATACAAATATTGTCATCTAGACAGTATTCATACTCAATTAAGTCCTCATTATACTTATTGATACACTATTTTACAAAATAGTGAGGACTACTAAAACAACTGTCTTGAACCATCATTCCACACCCCGACTAGTACTCGCTACATTCTCGCCTCCTGAGAAGAAAATGGAACAATAAGGAAAAGGATGAGCTCAACTAGTTCAGTAAAGAATATTATGACTAAGATAATATACAACAAATTATCGTTAGTCTTCAACAGAGAAAAATCTAATAGAATACAATAGACAACAAGTTTTAAATCAATAACTGCAGCGGAAACAGCAAACCCTTAGAAGAGTCAAGTAGAGAATGAGTTCTACTATCTTCTAAGATTTAAAAGTCCATCATCAATATTTTATCCCTGTAACAACAATCAATAACCATCTTTAATCAAATATTCATCTTTGCACTACAGGCCAAAGATATTCATTTGTATCACCAGTCGATCATGTTCATCTCAACACCTGTTCATCTTTACACTACGGGCCAAAGATATTCATCAGAAATCATTCATCTTTGCACTACAGGCCAAAGATATTCATCAGAAATCATTCATCTTTGCACTACAGGCCAAAGATATTCAGTTATATCATCATTTAAGACTGAGGATGATGAAAAATATTTTAAAGAAACGAATCCAGTGAAACAAAAGAACAAATATTAAGGATTCGTATTTCAACTATTCCATGTCCAAAAATACCTCATAAATAATCATAGTGGAGTAAAATTCAAGAATGATCAAAACATGGATACAATCAAAGCTAGTATCCAGAATAGATATTTTGGACGAAAAGAAGAAAATTTCATTTTTCGGTGAATAGTAACTCGTGAATAGTAACTCGTGAATAGTAACTCATGAATAGTAACTCATGAATAGTAATCCCGACATGAAAAGTTTCAAATTTGATAAAAAGTTCAGATCAATACTTCGGCATAATGATATTGAAGAAAATAATATCATTTAAGAAGAAATAACATCCCTTACGACAATATCCCTTACTATCCTTTACCTCAAAAGAGCAGTACTCCTGACTGGAATAACGCTGAACGAACTTGCACCGTATAGCAACACTCAAGATATCAAAATACTCACAAGAATACACTCGATATATAGAGAGAGAAATAGAGAGAAAACTTCAGTTTCTGGTGTGATTTTCAATTCTAACCTAAGCACCCTATTTATAGAAAATTGCTTAGAACACCAAAGTAGAAAATTGAATATAATAATATATTTATAACCAAATTTTCCTTAGCCCACCACATCAAAAACATATTTTTCACACAAATGCACCAAAAATGCAAAACATGTTTTAAACAATTTTTGTAACAAAAATCAATTCAGACTCAATAATTCAGAACTTCAATAATTCGTAATAAATAGCCCTTTTATCAGAAAATTCGAATCTCGCGAGTTTTTATAGGAAATTCAATTCTCTACAACTTTGCAGAAGAAAGTTTTTCCAAATTCCAAACAATAATTGACCGAAATCCATAAACGGACGATTTTACAGTCTATAATAAATTTTCGGTCAAGAATTGTGTCCACCAACACACAAAACATGTGTTAAATATTTAATCCAACAAAAATACTCTTCCTCCTCATATACTCATATATCCCACATTCATTGTAAAAAGATCATCGTTAATATATTATTAAAATATTATATTTAAATGAATTATTTTATCAGAAAAAGATAAAATATTAATTTTCAACAATTGTCACATTTAAAAATTTTCTCCATAAAATCAATATTTTCCTCATCATATAAATCAATAATTAATTATTCACAAATAATATTACAGAATCACAATACCGACAACCAGGCAATTCCCAGGAAAGAGGGGGCTTTCCAATAAGGATCTCTCCTTACTGGCGCGCAATTAGATGACCAAACCTCTCCTTAGACAGAACTTTCTAGACATTTCCAATAATATTATCTAATAATATTATTCAGATAATATGAATTATTGCTCCGATAATAGAAAATACTGTGTAGTGACAATTATTAAAACAACAGTAATATAAAATATCAACGCAGCAAGTATTGAATCAATAAAATACAATATTGAACAGTAATTACTGTAAAAATTATTGAGTAGTGCCTTCTTACGTAAGAATCAATAATTGGTGCAATATCGTGTGCTACTGTGCAACAACGCGTATTACTGTGCTTTAACCACCGGGTATTCTAACAGTATTTATAAACAACTTGTTTTTGTCATTTTCTTCATCCAATCGCTTTCCGTTATGGGGCCCACACAAGATTGCGCCGTCGTACGAATATTCTCCGATAGTAAGAATATTCCACGACCAAGCGAATATTCCCCGACAACAATGAATATTTTATAACCACTTGCTTATTTTTGAAAAAAATTCATATATCACCCTTAACTTTAACTTTTTATCAATTTAACCATTTACTAAATAGAAAAATTGAATACTTTTATTTCATAAAATTCGGGGTCTTACAATCTCCCCTCCTTATGAAATTTCGTCCTCGAAATTTACGTACCTGGTGTTTCGAAAAGATGAGGATACCTCGCTTTCATTTCCGTTTCCAACTCTCAGGTCATTTCCTCAATAGCATGGTTTCTCCACAAAACTTTAACTTGTGGTAAGACCTTCGTGCGTAGGACATGCTCCTTCCTATCCAAGATCTTGACAGGTACCTCTTCGTACGTTAAGTCTTCAGCTATCTCGTTTGGTTCTAACTCAATAACGTGGTTCGGGTCGTCCACATATTTACGTAACATCGATACATAAATAACGTTATGAACACGTGACATAGTTAGCGTTAAGGCGAGTCTATAGGCCACAGTTCCTACTCGATCGAGGATTTCAAATAAATTGAAGGCTTGAGCTTTCTTCTCTTCATCGACTCTTACTTCTAGAATAACACATTCTTGCACCTTCTTCTTTATATTCATCAGCTCCAGGTCTGTAGCTTGAGTGGCTTTAACGTTATCGATTAAAGTCGATTTTACTCGTATATCATCACGTGGGTCCCTAGAGTCATTAACTCTATCTCTATCATTTATAAATTATACAAAATAGGTCTTTGTGTTCAACAATATTGCACTCGTACTCGCATACGATCAATGCGTCAGCTACCACGTTTACTTTTCTAGGATAGTATTGGATGGTGTGATCGAAATCTTTCAACAGCTCGAGCCAACGTCGGTGTCGCATGTTGAATTCTTGGAAGCTCTTCTCGCATTCCTCGGTCCATTCGAAGTTTGTATCTTTTCGAGTCAGCTGAGTTAATGGAGTAGCGATTCGAAAAAATCCTTTTACGAATCTCCGATAATAATTAGAAAGCTACGTATTTCGATTACTGACTTAGGTTGCTCTCAACTGTGACTCATATCCCAATCTTGGATAGCATGTCACAATGACACCTATCAGTTTACTACCACACGAATATGGTATCCCCTACGGAGAGTCTGGCTTCAGTGCATTCCACAAAGGAAGTCACCAGATAGAGGCTCGGTTATCAACTTCTATAGTTGAATTTTTAACTCCTGAAGTTCAATAGAAGCCATTCGATATGAGATTTTAGAAATGGGTTTTGTACCGGGTTAAAAGTCGATACAAAATTCAATATCACGCTCTGGGAGTAAGCCAAGAAATTCTTCAGGAAATACGTCAAAAATTTTACTAACAACAGAAATATCATTCAAATCTGACGTATTTTTGTTCAAGTCCATGACATGGCTAAGAAAGCTTGACATCCGTTTTTCAATAAATGAATGACTTTACGACTTGATATGAAAGAGTTTGACTTCAATGGTTTGGTTGCTTGAATTTGAATAACAGGTTACTTAGGAATATGAAGACTAACAACCTTACGAAAGCAATCAATTTTGACATGATGAGTAGTTAACCAATCAATTTCTAAAATCACATCAAAAGCAAGTATCTTTAAAGAGATAAGGTCAACAGGTAATGTGATGGTGCCAACTTGGATCAAACAAAATTTATAAACAATGGATGTGATGAAAATTTCTCCTAACAGAGTTTCAACAGATAAGTCAAAGTCTAATTTCTCCGGAGTCAAGTTTAAACGTTGAACGCAAGTAAGAGAAATAAATGAATGGGTAGAACCGGTATCTAATAAGGTATAGACTTCGCAAAAATTTATAATTAACTAACCCGTGCTAACTTCGTTCGGGTTCCTCGCATTCTGACCAGTCACGAAAAACGCTCTTCCAGGAACCGTTGACTTTGACTTTTCTAGGATAACTTTTTGAGTCACCGTCCCCGCTGAACTTGGTTTTGCATAAATTGCAAAAAGCTTCTAAACATCTCATCGTTCATCGTCTGCTCAGTGGTGTTGTTCACAGGAGGAACATTGCCAGCCTGTTGCACGTTCTCCTCGTTGGTGAGTATAGGCATCTCCACCGTCTCATTTACTCCACTGTTAACATTCTCAGTCGACATTCTAAAATACTGCCATAAACAAGGGTTAATTTAACAAATTAACAAATCACATAATATCCCTATATTATGACTGACCAACAAATAAGCTTAGGTAGGACACACTAGCGAAGGATTTACTCGTCTCTCCTCTCCTAGTTCTATTCCCCGATCTCCGCCAGAGATCATATCCCTAAGCTCTGATACCAACTGTAACGCCCCCAAAACAGGTTCAATCCATCCAACCCATTCTGAGTCGCCAAATACATGGTACAGAAAATAACTACAACTTTATTATTACAATTGTCGTGCAAAATACGACAACACATATACTGTGAGTTTAAATACAAATATTGTCATCTAGACAGTATTCATACTCAATTAAGTCCTCATTATACTTATTGATACACTATTTTACAAAATAGTGAGGACTACTAAAACAACTGTCTTGAACCATCATTCCACACCCCGACTAGTACTCGCTACATTCTCGCCTCCTGAGAAGAAAATGGAACAACAAGGAAAAGGATGAGCTCAACTAGTTCAGTAAAGAATATTATGACTAAGATAATATACAACAAATTATCGTTAGTCTTCAACAGGGAAAAATCTAATAGAATACAATAGACAACAAGTTTTAAATCAATAACTGCAGCGGAAACAGCAAACCCTTAGAAGAGTCAAGTAGAGAATGAGTTCTACTATCTTCTAAGATTTAAAAGTCCATCATTAATATTTTATCCCTGTAACAACAATCAATAACCATCTTTAATCAAATATTCATCTTTGCACTACAGGCCAAAGATATTCATTTGTATCACCAGTCGATCATGTTCATCTCAACACCTGTTCATCTTTACACTACGGGCCAAAGATATTCATCAGAAATCATTCATCTTTGCACTACAGGCCAAAGATATTCATCAGAAATCATTCATCTTTGCACTACAGGCCAAAGATATTCAGTTATATCATCATTTAAGACTGAGGATGATGAAAAATATTTTAAAGAAACGAATCCAGTGAAACAAAAGAACAAATATTAAGGATTCGTATTTCAACTATTCCATGTCCAAAAATACCTCATAAATAATCATAGTGGAGTAAAATTCAAGAATGATCAAAACATGGATACAATCAAAGCTAGTATCCAGAATAGATATTTTGGACGAAAAGAAGAAAATTTCATTTTTCGGTGAATAGTAACTCGTGAATAGTAACTCATGAATAGTAACTCATGAATAGTAATCCCGACATGAAAAGTTTCAAATTTGATAAAAAGTTCAGATCAATACTTCGGCATAATGATATTGAAGAAAATAATATCATTTAAGAAGAAATAACATCCCTTACGACAATATCCCTTACTATCCCTTACCTCAAAAGAGCAGTACTCCTGACTAGAATAACGCTGAACGAACTTGCACCGTATAGCAACACTCAAGATATCAAAATACTCACAAGAATACACTCGATATATAGAGAGAGAAATAGAGAGAAAACTTCAGTTTCTGGTGTGATTTTCAATTCTAACCTAAGCACCCTATTTATAGGAAATTGCTTAGAACACCAAAGTAGAAAATTGAATATAATAATATATTTATAACCAAATTTTCCTTAGCCCACCACATCAAAAACATATTTTTCACACAAATGCACCAAAAATGCAAAACATGTTTTAAACAATTTTTGTAACAAAAATCAATTCAGACTCAATAATTCAGAACTTCAATAATTCGTAATAAATAGCCCTTTTATCAGAAAATTCGAATCTCGCGAGTTTTTATAGGAAATTCAATTCTCTACAACTTTGCAGAAGAAAGTTTTTCCAAATTCCAAACAAAAATTGACCGAAATCCATAAACGGACGATTTTACAGTCTATAATAAATTTTCGGTCAAGAATTGTGTCCACCAACACACAAAACATGTGTTAAACATTTAATCCAACAAAAATACTCTTCCTCCTCATATACTCATATATCCCACATTCATTGTAAAAAGATCATCGTTAATATATTATTAAAATAATATATTTAAATGAATTATTTTATCAGAAAAAGATAAAATATTAATTTTCAACAATTGTCACATTTAAAAATTTTCTCCATAAAATCAATATTTTCCTCATCATATAAATCAATAATTAATTATTCACAAATAATATTACAGAATCACAATACCGACAACCAGGCAATTCCCAGGAAAGAGGGGGCTTTCCAATAAGGATCTCTCCTTACTGGCGCGCAATTAGATGACCAAACCTCTCCTTAGACAGAACTTTCTAGACATTGCCAATAATATTATCTAATAATATTATTCAGATAATATGAATTATTGCTCCGATAATAGAAAATACTGTGTAGTGACAATTATTAAAATAACAGTAATATAAAATATCAACGCAGCAAGTATTGAATCAATAAAATACAATATTGAACAGTAATTACTGTAAAAATTATTGAGTAGTGCCTTCTTACGTAAGAATCAATAATTGGTGCAATATCGTGTGCTACTGTGCAACAACGCGTATTACTGTGCTTTAACCACCGGGTATTCTAACAGTATTTATAAACAACTTGTTTTTGTCATTTTCTTCATCCAATCGCTTTCCGTTATGGGGCCCACACAAGATTGCGCCGTCGTACGAATATTCTCCGATAGTAAGAATATTCCACGACCAAGCGAATATTCCCCGACAACAATGAATATTTTATAACCACTTGCTTATTTTTGAAAAAAATTCATATATCACCCTTAACTTTAACTTTTTATCAATTTAACCATTTACTAAATAGAAAAATTGAATACTTTTATTTCATAAAATTCGGGGTCTTACAATCTCCCCTCCTTATGAAATTTCGTCCTCGAAATTTACGTACCTGGTGTTTCGAAAAGATGAGGATACCTCGCTTTCATTTCCGTTTCCAACTCTCAGGTCATTTCCTCAATAGCATGGTTTCTCCACAAAACTTTAACTTGTGGTAAGACCTTCGTGCGTAGGACATGCTCCTTCCTATCCAAGATCTTGACAGGTACCTCTTCGTACGTTAAGTCTTCAGCTATCTCGTTTGGTTCTAACTCAATAACGTGGTTCGGGTCGTCCACATATTTACGTAACATCGATACATAAATAACGTTATGAACACGTGACATAGTTAGCGTTAAGGCGAGTCTATAGGCCACAGTTCCTACTCGATCGAGGATTTCAAATAAATTGAAGGCTTGAGCTTTCTTCTCTTCATCGACTCTTACTTCTAGAATAACATATTCTTGCACCTTCTTCTTTATATTCATCAGCTCCAGGTCTGTAGCTTGAGTGGCTTTAACGTTATCGATTAAAGTCGATTTTACTCGTATATCATCACGTGGGTCCCTAGAGTCATTAACTCTATCTCTATCATTTATAAATTATACAAAATAGGTCTTTGTGTTCAACAATATTGCACTCGTACTCGCATACGATCAATGCGTCAGCTACCACGTTTACTTTTCTAGGATAGTATTGGATGGTGTGATCGAAATCTTTCAACAGCTCGAGCCAACGTCGGTGTCGCATGTTGAATTCTTGGAAGCTCTTCTCGCATTCCTCGGTCCATTCGAAGTTTGTATCTTTTCGAGTCAGCTGAGTTAATGGAGTAGCGATTCGAAAAAATCCTTTTACGAATCTCCGATAATAATTAGAAAGCTACGTATTTCGATTACTGACTTAGGTTGCTCTCAACTGTGACTCATATCCCAATCTTGGATAGCATGTCACAATGACACCTATCAGTTTACTACCACACGAATATGGTATCCCCTACGGAGAGTCTGGCTTCAGTGCATTCCACAAAGGAAGTCACCAGATAGAGGCTCGGTTATCAACTTCTATAGTTGAATTTTTAACTCCTGAAGTTCAATAGAAGCCATTCGATATGAGATTTTAGAAATGGGTTTTGTACCGGGTTAAAAGTCGATACAAAATTCAATATCACGCTCTGGGAGTAAGCCAAGAAATTCTTCAGGAAATACGTCAAAAATTTTACTAACAACAGAAATATCATTCAAATCTGACGTATTTTTGTTCAAGTCCATGACATGGCTAAGAAAGCTTGACATCCGTTTTTCAATAAATGAATGACTTTACGACTTGATATGAAAGAGTTTGACTTCAATGGTTTGGTTGCTTGAATTTGAATAACAGGTTACTTAGGAATATGAAGACTAACAACCTTACGAAAGCAATCAATTTTGACATGATGAGTAGTTAACCAATCAATTTCTAAAATCACATCAAAAGCAAGTATCTTTAAAGAGATAAGGTCAACAGGTAATGTGATGGTGCCAACTTGGATCAAACAAAATTTATAAACAATGGATGTGATGAAAATTTCTCCTAACAGAGTTTCAACAGATAAGTCAAAGTCTAATTTCTCCGGAGTCAAGTTTAAACGTTGAACGCAAGTAAGAGAAATAAATGAATGGGTAGAACCGGTATCTAATAAGGTATAGACTTCGCAAAAATTTATAATTAACTAACCCGTGCTAACTTCGTTCGGGTTCCTCGCATTCTGACCAGTCACGAAAAACGCTCTTCCAGGAACCGTTGACTTTGACTTTTCTAGGATAACTTTTTGAGTCACCGTCCCCGCTGAACTTGGTTTTGCATAAATTGCAAAAAGCTTCTAAACATCTCATCGTTCATCGTCTGCTCAGTGGTGTTGTTCACAGGAGGAACATTGCCAGCCTGTTGCACGTTCTCCTCGTTGGTGAGTATAGGCATCTCCACCGTCTCATTTACTCCACTGTTAACATTCTCAGTCGACATTCTAAAATACTGCCATAAACAAGGGTTAATTTAACAAATTAACAAATCACATAATATCCCTATATTATGACTGACCAACAAATAAGCTTAGGTAGGACACACTAGCGAAGGATTTACTCGTCTCTCCTCTCCTAGTTCTATTCCCCGATCTCCGCCAGAGATCATATCCCTAAGCTCTGATACCAACTGTAACGCCCCCAAAACAGGTTCAATCCATCCAACCCATTCTGAGTCGCCAAATACATGGTACAGAAAATAACTACAACTTTATTATTACAATTGTCGTGCAAAATACGACAACACATATACTGTGAGTTTAAATACAAATATTGTCATCTAGACAGTATTCATACTCAATTAAGTCCTCATTATACTTATTGATACACTATTTTACAAAATAGTGAGGACTACTAAAACAACTGTCTTGAACCATCATTCCACACCCCGACTAGTACTCGCTACATTCTCGCCTCCTGAGAAGAAAATGGAACAACAAGGAAAAGGATGAGCTCAACTAGTTCAGTAAAGAATATTATGACTAAGATAATATACAACAAATTATCGTTAGTCTTCAACAGGGAAAAATCTAATAGAATACAATAGACAACAAGTTTTAAATCAATAACTGCAGCGGAAACAGCAAACCCTTAGAAGAGTCAAGTAGAGAATGAGTTCTACTATCTTCTAAGATTTAAAAGTCCATCATCAATATTTTATCCCTGTAACAACAATCAATAACCATCTTTAATCAAATATTCATCTTTGCACTACAGGCCAAAGATATTCATTTGTATCACCAGTCGATCATGTTCATCTCAACACCTGTTCATCTTTACACTACGGGCCAAAGATATTCATCAGAAATCATTCATCTTTGCACTACAGGCCAAAGATATTCATCAGAAATCATTCATCTTTGCACTACAGGCCAAAGATATTCAGTTATATCATCATTTAAGACTGAGGATGATGAAAAATATTTTAAAGAAACGAATCCAGTGAAACAAAAGAACAAATATTAAGGATTCGTATTTCAACTATTCCATGTCCAAAAATACCTCATAAATAATCATAGTGGAGTAAAATTCAAGAATGATCAAAACATGGATACAATCAAAGCTAGTATCCAGAATAGATATTTTGGACGAAAAGAAGAAAATTTTATTTTTCGGTGAATAGTAACTCGTGAATAGTAACTCGTGAATAGTAACTCATGAATAGTAACTCATGAATAGTAATCCCGACATGAAAAGTTTCAAATTTGATAAAAAGTTCAGATCAATACTTCGGCATAATGATATTGAAGAAAATAATATCATTTAAGAAGAAATAACATCCCTTACGACAATATCCCTTACTATCCCTTACCTCAAAAGAGCAGTACTCCTGACTGGAATAACGCTGAACGAACTTGCACCGTATAGCAACACTCAAGATATCAAAATACTCACAAGAATACACTCGATATATAGAGAGAGAAATAGAGAGAAAACTTCAGTTTCTGGTGTGATTTTCAATTCTAACCTAAGCACCCTATTTATAGAAAATTGCTTAGAACACCAAAGTAGAAAATTGAATATAATAATATATTTATAACCAAATTTTCCTTAGCCCACCACATCAAAAACATATTTTTCACACAAATGCACCAAAAATGCAAAACATGTTTTAAACAATTTTTGTAACAAAAATCAATTCAGACTCAATAATTCAGAACTTCAATAATTCGTAATAAATAGCCCTTTTATCAGAAAATTCGAATCTCGCGAGTTTTTATAGGAAATTCAATTCTCTACAACTTTGCAGAAGAAAGTTTTTCCAAATTCCAAACAATAATTGACCGAAATCCATAAACGGACGATTTTACAGTCTATAATAAATTTTCGGTCAAGAATTGTGTCCACCAACACACAAAACATGTGTTAAATATTTAATCCAACAAAAATACTCTTCCTCCTCATATACTCATATATCCCACATTCATTGTAAAAAGATCATCGTTAATATATTATTAAAATATTATATTTAAATGAATTATTTTATCAGAAAAAGATAAAATATTAATTTTCAACAATTGTCACATTTAAAAATTTTCTCCATAAAATCAATATTTTCCTCATCATATAAATCAATAATTAATTATTCACAAATAATATTACAGAATCACAATACCGACAACCAGGCAATTCCCAGGAAAGAGGGGGCTTTCCAATAAGGATCTCTCCTTACTGGCGCGCAATTAGATGACCAAACCTCTCCTTAGACAGAACTTTCTAGACATTGCCAATAATATTATCTAATAATATTATTCAGATAATATGAATTATTGCTCCGATAATAGAAAATACTGTGTAGTGACAATTATTAAAACAACAGTAATATAAAATATCAACGCAGCAAGTATTGAATCAATAAAATACAATATTGAACAGTAATTACTGTAAAAATTATTGAGTAGTGCCTTCTTACGTAAGAATCAATAATTGGTGCAATATCGTGTGCTACTGTGCAACAACGCGTATTACTGTGCTTTAACAACCGGGTATTCTAACAGTATTTATAAACAACTTGTTTTTGTCATTTTCTTCATCCAATCGCTTTCCGTTATGGGGCCCACACAAGATTGCGCCGTCGTACGAATATTCTCCGATAGTAAGAATATTCCACGACCAAGCGAATATTCCCCGACAACAATGAATATTTTATAACCACTTGCTTATTTTTGAAAAAAATTCATATATCACCCTTAACTTTAACTTTTTATCAATTTAACCATTTACTAAATAGAAAAATTGAATACTTTTATTTCATAAAATTCGGGGTCTTACAATCTCCCCTCCTTATGAAATTTCGTCCTCGAAATTTACGTACCTGGTGTTTCGAAAAGATGAGGATACCTCGCTTTCATTTCCGTTTCCAACTCTCAGGTCATTTCCTCAATAGCATGGTTTCTCCACAAAACTTTAACTTGTGGTAAGACCTTCGTGCGTAGGACATGCTCCTTCCTATCCAAGATCTTGACAGGTACCTCTTCGTACGTTAAGTCTTCAGCTATCTCGTTTGGTTCTAACTCAATAACGTGGTTCGGGTCGTCCACATATTTACGTAACATCGATACATAAATAACGTTATGAACACGTGACATAGTTAGCGTTAAGGCGAGTCTATAGGCCACAGTTCCTACTCGATCGAGGATTTCAAATAAATTGAAGGCTTGAGCTTTCTTCTCTTCATCGACTCTTACTTCTAGAATAACACATTCTTGCACCTTCTTCTTTATATTCATCAGCTCCAGGTCTGTAGCTTGAGTGGCTTTAACGTTATCGATTAAAGTCGATTTTACTCGTATATCATCACGTGGGTCCCTAGAGTCATTAACTCTATCTCTATCATTTATAAATTATACAAAATAGGTCTTTGTGTTCAACAATATTGCACTCGTACTCGCATACGATCAATGCGTCAGCTACCACGTTTACTTTTCTAGGATAGTATTGGATGGTGTGATCGAAATCTTTCAACAGCTCGAGCCAACGTCGGTGTCGCATGTTGAATTCTTGGAAGCTCTTCTCGCATTCCTCGGTCCATTCGAAGTTTGTATCTTTTCGAGTCAGCTGAGTTAATGGAGTAGCGATTCGAAAAAATCCTTTTACGAATCTCCGATAATAATTAGAAAGCTACGTATTTCGATTACTGACTTAGGTTGCTCTCAACTGTGACTCATATCCCAATCTTGGATAGCATGTCACAATGACACCTATCAGTTTACTACCACACGAATATGGTATCCCCTACGGAGAGTCTGGCTTCAGTGCATTCCACAAAGGAAGTCACCAGATAGAGGCTCGGTTATCAACTTCTATAGTTGAATTTTTAACTCCTGAAGTTCAATAGAAGCCATTCGATATGAGATTTTAGAAATGGGTTTTGTACCGGGTTAAAAGTCGATACAAAATTCAATATCACGCTCTGGGAGTAAGCCAAGAAATTCTTCAGGAAATACGTCAAAAATTTTACTAACAACAGAAATATCATTCAAATCTGACGTATTTTTGTTCAAGTCCATGACATGGCTAAGAAAGCTTGACATCCGTTTTTCAATAAATGAATGACTTTACGACTTGATATGAAAGAGTTTGACTTCAATGGTTTGGTTGCTTGAATTTGAATAACAGGTTACTTAGGAATATGAAGACTAACAACCTTACGAAAGCAATCAATTTTGACATGATGAGTAGTTAACCAATCAATTTCTAAAATCACATCAAAAGCAAGTATCTTTAAAGAGATAAGGTCAACAGGTAATGTGATGGTGCCAACTTGGATCAAACAAAATTTATAAACAATGGATGTGATGAAAATTTCTCCTAACAGAGTTTCAACAGATAAGTCAAAGTCTAATTTCTCCGGAGTCAAGTTTAAACGTTGAACGCAAGTAAGAGAAATAAATGAATGGGTAGAACCGGTATCTAATAAGGTATAGACTTCGCAAAAATTTATAATTAACTAACCCGTGCTAACTTCGTTCGGGTTCCTCGCATTCTGACCAGTCACGAAAAACGCTCTTCCAGGAACCGTTGACTTTGACTTTTCTAGGATAACTTTTTGAGTCACCGTCCCCGCTGAACTTGGTTTTGCATAAATTGCAAAAAGCTTCTAAACATCTCATCGTTCATCGTCTGCTCAGTGGTGTTGTTCACAGGAGGAACATTGCCAGCCTGTTGCACGTTCTCCTCGTTGGTGAGTATAGGCATCTCCACCGTCTCATTTACTCCACTGTTAACATTCTCAGTCGACATTCTAAAATACTGCCATAAACAAGGGTTAATTTAACAAATTAACAAATCACATAATATCCCTATATTATGACTGACCAACAAATAAGCTTAGGTAGGACACACTAGCGAAGGATTTACTCGTCTCTCCTCTCCTAGTTCTATTCCCCGATCTCCGCCAGAGATCATATCCCTAAGCTCTGATACCAACTGTAACGCCCCCAAAACAGGTTCAATCCATCCAACCCATTCTGAGTCGCCAAATACATGGTACAGAAAATAACTACAACTTTATTATTACAATTGTCGTGCAAAATACGACAACACATATACTGTGAGTTTAAATACAAATATTGTCATCTAGACAGTATTCATACTCAATTAAGTCCTCATTATACTTATTGATACACTATTTTACAAAATAGTGAGGACTACTAAAACAACTGTCTTGAACCATCATTCCACACCCCGACTAGTACTCGCTACATTCTCGCCTCCTGAGAAGAAAATGGAACAACAAGGAAAAGGATGAGCTCAACTAGTTCAGTAAAGAATATTATGACTAAGATAATATACAACAAATTATCGTTAGTCTTCAACAGGGAAAAATCTAATAGAATACAATAGACAACAAGTTTTAAATCAATAACTGCAGCGGAAACAGCAAACCCTTAGAAGAGTCAAGTAGAGAATGAGTTCTACTATCTTCTAAGATTTAAAAGTCCATCATCAATATTTTATCCCTGTAACAACAATCAATAACCATCTTTAATCAAATATTCATCTTTGCACTACAGGCCAAAGATATTCATTTGTATCACCAGTCGATCATGTTCATCTCAACACCTGTTCATCTTTACACTACGGGCCAAAGATATTCATCAGAAATCATTCATCTTTGCACTACAGGCCAAAGATATTCATCAGAAATCATTCATCTTTGCACTACAGGCCAAAGATATTCAGTTATATCATCATTTAAGACTGAGGATGATGAAAAATATTTTAAAGAAACGAATCCAGTGAAACAAAAGAACAAATATTAAGGATTCGTATTTCAACTATTCCATGTCCAAAAATACCTCATAAATAATCATAGTGGAGTAAAATTCAAGAATGATCAAAACATGGATACAATCAAAGCTAGTATCCAGAATAGATATTTTGGACGAAAAGAAAAAATTTCATTTTTCGGTGAATAGTAACTCGTGAATAGTAACTCGTGAATAGTAACTCATGAATAGTAACTCATGAATAGTAATCCCGACATGAAAAGTTTCAAATTTGATAAAAAGTTCAGATCAATACTTCGGCATAATGATATTGAAGAAAATAATATCATTTAAGAAGAAATAACATCCCTTACGACAATATCCCTTACTATCCCTTACCTCAAAAGAGCAGTACTCCTGACTGGAATAACGCTGAACGAACTTGCACCGTATAGCAACACTCAAGATATCAAAATACTCACAAGAATACACTCGATATATAGAGAGAGAAATAGAGAGAAAACTTCAGTTTCTGGTGTGATTTTCAATTCTAACCTAAGCACCCTATTTATAGAAAATTGCTTAGAACACCAAAGTAGAAAATTGAATATAATAATATATTTATAACCAAATTTTCCTTAGCCCACCACATCAAAAACATATTTTTCACACAAATGCACCAAAAATGCAAAACATGTTTTAAACAATTTTTGTAACAAAAATCAATTCAGACTCAATAATTCAGAACTTCAATAATTCGTAATAAATAGCCCTTTTATCAGAAAATTCGAATCTCGCGAGTTTTTATAGGAAATTCAATTCTCTACAACTTTGCAGAAGAAAGTTTTTCCAAATTCCAAACAAAAATTGACCGAAATCCATAAACGGACGATTTTACAGTCTATAATAAATTTTCGGTCAAGAATTGTGTCCACCAACACACAAAACATGTGTTAAACATTTAATCCAACAAAAATACTCTTCCTCCTCATATACTCATATATCCCACATTCATTGTAAAAAGATCATCGTTAATATATTATTAAAATATTATATTTAAATGAATTATTTTATCAGAAAAAGATAAAATATTAATTTTCAACAATTGTCACATTTAAAAATTTTCTCCATAAAATCAATATTTTCCTCATCATATAAATCAATAATTAATTATTCACAAATAATATTACAGAATCACAATACCGACAACCAGGCAATTCCCAGGAAAGAGGGGGCTTTCCAATAAGGATCTCTCCTTACTGGCGCGCAATTAGATGACCAAACCTCTCCTTAGACAGAACTTTCTAGACATTACCAATAATATTATCTAATAATATTATTCAGATAATATGAATTATTGCTCCGATAATAGAAAATACTGTGTAGTGACAATTATTAAAACAACAGTAATATAAAATATCAACGCAGCAAGTATTGAATCAATAAAATACAATATTGAACAGTAATTACTGTAAAAATTATTGAGTAGTGCCTTCTTACGTAAGAATCAATAATTGGTGCAATATCGTGTGCTACTGTGCAACAACGCGTATTACTGTGCTTTAACCACCGGGTATTCTAACAGTATTTATAAACAACTTGTTTTTGTCATTTTCTTCATCCAATCGCTTTCCGTTATGGGGCCCACACAAGATTGCGCCGTCGTACGAATATTCTCCGATAGTAAGAATATTCCACGACCAAGCGAATATTCCCCGACAACAATGAATATTTTATAACCACTTGCTTATTTTTGAAAAAAATTCATATATCACCCTTAACTTTAACTTTTTATCAATTTAACCATTTACTAAATAGAAAAATTGAATACTTTTATTTCATAAAATTCGGGGTCTTACAATCTCCCCTCCTTATGAAATTTCGTCCTCGAAATTTACGTACCTGGTGTTTCGAAAAGATGAGGATACCTCGCTTTCATTTCCGTTTCCAACTCTCAGGTCATTTCCTCAATAGCATGGTTTCTCCACAAAACTTTAACTTGTGGTAAGACCTTCGTGCGTAGGACATGCTCCTTCCTATCCAAGATCTTGACAGGTACCTCTTCGTACGTTAAGTCTTCAGCTATCTCGTTTGGTTCTAACTCAATAACGTGGTTCGGGTCGTCCACATATTTACGTAACATCGATACATAAATAACGTTATGAACACGTGACATAGTTAGCGTTAAGGCGAGTCTATAGGCCACAGTTCCTACTCGATCGAGGATTTCAAATAAATTGAAGGCTTGAGCTTTCTTCTCTTCATCGACTCTTACTTCTAGAATAACACATTCTTGCACCTTCTTCTTTATATTCATCAGCTCCAGGTCTGTAGCTTGAGTGGCTTTAACGTTATCGATTAAAGTCGATTTTACTCGTATATCATCACGTGGGTCCCTAGAGTCATTAACTCTATCTCTATCATTTATAAATTATACAAAATAGGTCTTTGTGTTCAACAATATTGCACTCGTACTCGCATACGATCAATGCGTCAGCTACCACGTTTACTTTTCTAGGATAGTATTGGATGGTGTGATCGAAATCTTTCAACAGCTCGAGCCAACGTCGGTGTCGCATGTTGAATTCTTGGAAGCTCTTCTCGCATTCCTCGGTCCATTCGAAGTTTGTATCTTTTCGAGTCAGCTGAGTTAATGGAGTAGCGATTCGAAAAAATCCTTTTACGAATCTCCGATAATAATTAGAAAGCTACGTATTTCGATTACTGACTTAGGTTGCTCTCAACTGTGACTCATATCCCAATCTTGGATAGCATGTCACAATGACACCTATCAGTTTACTACCACACG
Source organism: Panax notoginseng (assembly GCA_016801055.1). Taxonomy (NCBI): domain Eukaryota; kingdom Viridiplantae; phylum Streptophyta; class Magnoliopsida; order Apiales; family Araliaceae; genus Panax; species Panax notoginseng. Next base: position 141,752,033 of record CM029021.1, read on the forward strand.
AATATGGTATCCCCTACGGAGAGTCTGGCTTCAGTGCATTCCACAAAGGAAGTCACCAGATAGAGGCTCGGTTATCAACTTCTATAGTTGAATTTTTAACTCCTGAAGTTCAATAGAAGCCATTCGATATGAGATTTTAGAAATGGGTTTTGTACCGGGTTAAAAGTCGATACAAAATTCAATATCACGCTCTGGGAGTAAGCCAAGAAATTCTTCAGGAAATACGTCAAAAATTTTACTAACAACAGAAATATCATTCAAATCTGACGTATTTTTGTTCAAGTCCATGACATGGCTAAGAAAGCTTGACATCCGTTTTTCAATAAATGAATGACTTTACGACTTGATATGAAAGAGTTTGACTTCAATGGTTTGGTTGCTTGAATTTGAATAACAGGTTACTTAGGAATATGAAGACTAACAACCTTACGAAAGCAATCAATTTTGACATGATGAGTAGTTAACCAATCAATTTCTAAAATCACATCAAAAGCAAGTATCTTTAAAGAGATAAGGTCAACAGGTAATGTGATGGTGCCAACTTGGATCAAACAAAATTTATAAACAATGGATGTGATGAAAATTTCTCCTAACAGAGTTTCAACAGATAAGTCAAAGTCTAATTTCTCCGGAGTCAAGTTTAAACGTTGAACGCAAGTAAGAGAAATAAATGAATGGGTAGAACCGGTATCTAATAAGGTATAGACTTCGCAAAAATTTATAATTAACTAACCCGTGCTAACTTCGTTCGGGTTCCTCGCATTCTGACCAGTCACGAAAAACGCTCTTCCAGGAACCGTTGACTTTGACTTTTCTAGGATAACTTTTTGAGTCACCGTCCCCGCTGAACTTGGTTTTGCATAAATTGCAAAAAGCTTCTAAACATCTCATCGTTCATCGTCTGCTCAGTGGTGTTGTTCACAGGAGGAACATTGCCAGCCTGTTGCACGTTCTCCTCGTTGGTGAGTATAGGCATCTCCACCGTCTCATTTACTCCACTGTTAACATTCTCAGTCGACATTCTAAAATACTGCCATAAACAAGGGTTAATTTAACAAATTAACAAATCACATAATATCCCTATATTATGACTGACCAACAAATAAGCTTAGGTAGGACACACTAGCGAAGGATTTACTCGTCTCTCCTCTCCTAGTTCTATTCCCCGATCTCCGCCAGAGATCATATCCCTAAGCTCTGATACCAACTGTAACGCCCCCAAAACAGGTTCAATCCATCCAACCCATTCTGAGTCGCCAAATACATGGTACAGAAAATAACTACAACTTTATTATTACAATTGTCGTGCAAAATACGACAACACATATACTGTGAGTTTAAATACAAATATTGTCATCTAGACAGTATTCATACTCAATTAAGTCCTCATTATACTTATTGATACACTATTTTACAAAATAGTGAGGACTACTAAAACAACTGTCTTGAACCATCATTCCACACCCCGACTAGTACTCGCTACATTCTCGCCTCCTGAGAAGAAAATGGAACAACAAGGAAAAGGATGAGCTCAACTAGTTCAGTAAAGAATATTATGACTAAGATAATATACAACAAATTATCGTTAGTCTTCAACAGGGAAAAATCTAATAGAATACAATAGACAACAAGTTTTAAATCAATAACTGCAGCGGAAACAGCAAACCCTTAGAAGAGTCAAGTAGAGAATGAGTTCTACTATCTTCTAAGATTTAAAAGTCCATCATCAATATTTTATCCCTGTAACAACAATCAATAACCATCTTTAATCAAATATTCATCTTTGCACTACAGGCCAAAGATATTCATTTGTATCACCAGTCGATCATGTTCATCTCAACACCTGTTCATCTTTACACTACGGGCCAAAGATATTCATCAGAAATCATTCATCTTTGCACTACAGGCCAAAGATATTCATCAGAAATCATTCATCTTTGCACTACAGGCCAAAGATATTCAGTTATATCATCATTTAAGACTGAGGATGATGAAAAATATTTTAAAGAAACGAATCCAGTGAAACAAAAGAACAAATATTAAGGATTCGTATTTCAACTATTCCATGTCCAAAAATACCTCATAAATAATCATAGTGGAGTAAAATTCAAGAATGATCAAAACATGGATACAATCAAAGCTAGTATCCAGAATAGATATTTTGGACGAAAAGAAAAAAATTTCATTTTTCGGTGAATAGTAACTCGTGAATAGTAACTCGTGAATAGTAACTCATGAATAGTAACTCATGAATAGTAATCCCGACATGAAAAGTTTCAAATTTGATAAAAAGTTCAGATCAATACTTCGGCATAATGATATTGAAGAAAATAATATCATTTAAGAAGAAATAACATCCCTTACGACAATATCCCTTACTATCCCTTACCTCAAAAGAGCAGTACTCCTGACTGGAATAACGCTGAACGAACTTGCACCGTATAGCAACACTCAAGATATCAAAATACTCACAAGAATACACTCGATATATAGAGAGAGAAATAGAGAGAAAACTTCAGTTTCTGGTGTGATTTTCAATTCTAACCTAAGCACCCTATTTATAGAAAATTGCTTAGAACACCAAAGTAGAAAATTGAATATAATAATATATTTATAACCAAATTTTCCTTAGCCCACCACATCAAAAACATATTTTTCACACAAATGCACCAAAAATGCAAAACATGTTTTAAACAATTTTTGTAACAAAAATCAATTCAGACTCAATAATTCAGAACTTCAATAATTCGTAATAAATAGCCCTTTTATCAGAAAATTCGAATCTTGCGAGTTTTTATAGGAAATTCAATTCTCTACAACTTTGCAGAAGAAAGTTTTTCCAAATTCCAAACAATAATTGACCGAAATCCATAAACGGACGATTTTACAGTCTATAATAAATTTTCGGTCAAGAATTGTGTCCACCAACACACAAAACATGTGTTAAATATTTAATCCAACAAAAATACTCTTCCTCCTCATATACTCATATATCCCACATTCATTGTAAAAAGATCATCGTTAATATATTATTAAAATATTATATTTAAATGAATTATTTTATCAGAAAAAGATAAAATATTAATTTTCAACAATTGTCACATTTAAAAATTTTCTCCATAAAATCAATATTTTTCTCATCATATAAATCAATAATTAATTATTCACAAATAATATTACAGAATCACAATACCGACAACCAGGCAATTCCCAGGAAAGAGGGGGCTTTCTAATAAGGATCTCTCCTTACTGGCGCGCAATTAGATGACCAAACCTCTCCTTAGACAGAACTTTCTAGACATTGCCAATAATATTATCTAATAATATTATTCAGATAATATGAATTATTGCTCCGATAATAGAAAATACTGTGTAGTGACAATTATTAAAACAACAGTAATATAAAATATCAACGCAGCAAGTATTGAATCAATAAAATACAATATTGAACAGTAATTACTGTAAAAATTATTGAGTAGTGCCTTCTTACGTAAGAATCAATAATTGGTGCAATATCGTGTGCTACTGTGCAACAACGCGTATTACTGTGCTTTAACCACCGGGTATTCTAACAGTATTTATAACCAACTTGTTTTTGTCATTTTCTTCATCCAATCGCTTTCCGTTATGGGGCCCACACAAGATTGCGCCGTCGTACGAATATTCTCCGACAGTAAGAATATTCCACGACCAAGCGAATATTCCCCGACAACAATGAATATTTTATAACCACTTGCTTATTTTTGAAAAAAATTCATATATCACCCTTAACTTTAACTTTTTATCAATTTAACCATTTACTAAATAGAAAAATTGAATACTTTTATTTCATAAAATTCGAGGTCTTACAGAATAATAGAAGAATGTCACCAAGTATAGGGTAGACCGCGTATACATGTTATTCCAACAAAATAATAAGAAATAGAATAACAAAAGTTCTCTTCATGAATAAGAAAGAATAACACCCCTTACCGTTTTAAAGAAGAACTGAAATAAGGAAGTAGTTAAGTAGCAGAATACTTTTCTTTTCTCTCTCTCTATAGTTTCTCTCTCTAGAGTTCAGTGAATTCGTAAGAAATAATGAAGGAATGAGCTGCTATTTATAGAAAAATAGAATGCATAGTAACTAATCCATGAACGATCCAGATTGATTACTTTAATCTGACGGTTCATATTTAAAGAAAAATCTTTTAAATAAAATATAATATATTCTATTTATAGAATAACTTTAATAAAATATTCTGTTTTATATAAAAAGATGTTTCTGTTTTATTACATTAATAATACGAATAAAATAAAACTTCATTATCGCTAAATAATTCATATTATTAACTGACAATAATTGAATCAAACTGAGTGACTTCTCACATAAGCATTAATAATCAATACCGTGTGCTACTATGCAACCATACGTGTTACTGTACTTTTACTACCGAGTAGTTCAACAGTATCAATGGTAAAACTTCCGCCGTTATTTTTAATAAAATATTTTTGTCGTTTTCTCAATCCGACAATAATTCCGTTGTGGGGTCCACCAATGATTGTGTCGCTGTACGAATATTCCCTGTTAAAATGAATATTTCTCGACCAATCAAATATTATATAACAACTTGCGTACTTTGCAAAATTTATAAATATTACCCACAACTATAACATTATATCAAATTAACTCCATAATATTCAAAAATGATATTTATTGAAAATTCATCTTTATTTATAAAAGTTGGGGTCTTACAACCTCCCCTTCTTATTCAATTTCGCCCTCGAAATTAGGGTACGTACCTGGTATGTCGAAGAGGTAAGGATACCTTGACTTCATTTCAGATTCTAACTCCCAAGTCATTTCCCCAACATCGTGATTTCTCCACAAAACTTTGACTTGAGGTATAACCTTGGAGCGTAGAATATGTTCCTTTTTATCCAAGATTTGAACAGGAACTTCTTCATACGTCAAATCCTCCGCTATTTCGTCCGGTTCTAACTCAATAATGTGGTTCGGGTCTTCCACATATTTACGTAACATGGATATGTGAAAAACGTTATGAACACGAGACATACTTGGCGGTAAAGCGAGTCTATAAGTCACAATTCCTAATCAATTGAGGATTAAAAATGGACCGATGAATCGAGGATTGAGCTTTCCTCTCTTTCCAAATCTCGTAACTCCTTTCCATGGAGTAACACGTAAGAACACATGATCTCCTATATCAAATTCCACGTCCTTTCGATGAAGATCAACATAACTCTTTTGTCGATCTTGTGAGGTTTTTATACGTTGTCGGATCGCTTGAATCTTTTCTGTAGTCATACGTACCAACTCCGGTCCCAACAACGTTGCTTCACCCACCTCATCCCAGCATACTGGAGAACGACACTTTCTTCCATACAACGCTTCGAATGGAGCCATGCCAATACTTGCTTGATAACTGTTGTTGTAGGAAAACTCCACCAATGATAAGAACTTGTCCTAACTTCCCTTGAAGTCAAGGACATAGAGTCTTAATAAATCTTTTAGAGTTTGAATAGTCCTCTCTGATTGTCCTTCCGTCTGAGGATGACATGCCGAACTAAATCGTAAATCCGTGCCCATAGCGTTTTGTAAACTAACCCAAAATTGTGAAGTGAATCTTGGGTCTCGGTCAGAAACTATGGATACTGGCATACCATGCAGTCTTACAATCTCGTTTATGTACATACGAGCAAGACGTTCAAGTGTATAAGTTTCTCGTATCGGTAAGAAATGTGCAGACTTGGTCAATCTATCAACAATGACCCAAATCGCATCTATAACTTGAGAAACCTTAGGAAGACCGGTAACGAAATCCATGGTAATGTGCTCCCACTTCCATTCTGGAATTTTTAAGTGGTTGCAATGGACCTTTTGGTACTTGATGCTTCGCTTTGACTCGTTGACAAGTTAGACACCTTGAGATAAACAGCGCTATCTCTCGCTTCATATTGCTCCACCAAAATGTATGACGAAGATCATGATACATTTTTGTACTCCCATGATGGATTGCAAACGGTGTGTTGTACGCCTCCATCATGATTTCATACTTTAAATCAGGGTTGTTAGGAACACAAAGTCTGGAGTTGACTCGAAGTATTCCTTCTTCATCAATTCTTGCTTCCCGGCATGGCACCTTCTTGCACTTTCTTCCTCATACGCATCAGCTCCAGGTCTGTAGCTTGAGCAGCTTTAACTTTATCGATTAAAGTTGGTTCTACTCGTATATTCTCCATCATCACATGGATCCCTGGAGTCTTTAACTCTATCTCCATCCTTTGCAAGTCACACAAAATGAGCCTTTGTGTTGACAATATCGCACTCATACATGCATATGATCTTCTACTCAATGCGTCAGCTAGCACGTTCGCTTTTCCAGGATGGTATTGAATGGTATGATCATAATCTTTCAACAGTTCAAGCCAACATCGTTGTCGCATGTTAAGTTCCTTTTGAGTGAAGAAATATTTGAGGCTTTTATGATCCGTAAAGATCTCCACCTTCTCCCCATACAAGTAATGCCTCCAAATTTTAAGTGCAAAGACAACAGCTACCAACTCTAGATCATGAGTAGAATAATTTCTCTCATATTTCTTGAGTTATCTTGATGCATAGGCTATGATTTTTTCATGTTGCATGAGAACGCATCTCACCCTTTGCTCGAAGCATCAATGTAGATGATAAATCCCTCCGAGCTAGATGGTATTGTTAGAACAGGTGCTGAAATGAGTCTCCTTTTGAGTTCTTGAAAACTCTTCTCACATTCTTCGGTCCAACCGAACTTTGTATCTTTCCGAGTCAGCTGAGTTAATGGAGTAGCGATTTGAGAAACTCCTTCCACGAATCTTCGATAATAACTAGCTAAACCAAGAAAGCTACGTACTTCGGTCACTGATTTAGGTTGCTCCCAGCTTTGAATAACTTCAATCTTTGTCGGGTCAACAGATATTCCACGACTTGATACTACGTGCCCAAGGAATGCTACCTCCTCCAGCCAGAACTCGTATTTCTTTAACTTGGCATAAAGCTTGTATTCACGAAGCTTTTGGAGTACCAGCCTCAAATGTGACGCCCCCAAAATAGGTATACAACACCCATTCTGAGTCGCCAAATTCATGGTACAAAAAGCAAACTACAACTTCAATAATACAATTATCGTGTAAAATACGACAACACATACTGTGAGTTTAAATACAAATATTGTCTTCTAGACAATATCCACACTCAAATAAGTCCTCATTATAATTATTCCAAACACTATTTTACAGAAATAGTGAGGACTACTAAAATATCTTTCTAGAACCATCACTCCATATCCCGACTAGATCCTGCTATGTTCTCACCTCCTGAGAAGAAAATTGGAACAAAAAGGAAAAGGGTGAGCTCAACTAGCCCAGTAAAGAATAATAAGACTAAGATAATATACAACAAATTATCATTAGTATTCAACAGGGAAAAATCTGATAGAATATAATCGACAACAAGTTTTAGAACAACAACTGCAGCGGAAACAACAAACCATTAGAAGAGTCAAGTAAAAAATGAATTCTACCATCTTCTAAGATTTAAAAGTCCATCATCAATATTTTATCCTGTAACATCAATTAATAATCATCTTTAACCAAATATTCATCTTTGCACTACAGGCCAAAGATATTCATTTGTATCACCAGTCGGTCATGTTCATCTCAATACCTGTTCATCTTTGCACTACAGGCCAAAGATATTCATCAGGTAATCATACATCTTTGCATTACAGGCCAAAGATATTCAGTAATATCATCATTTAGGACTGAGGATGATGAAAAATATCTTAAAGAAAATGAATCCAGTGAGACAGAAGGACAAATAGTAGGGATTCGTATAACAGTTTATTCAAGATCAATAATACTTCATAATAATCAATTGTGAAGCAGAATTCAAAAATAAAGATCAAAACATGGATACAATCAAAGATAGTAACCATAATAGATATCTTGGACAAAAAGAGAAAAAATTTATTTTTCGGTGAATAGTGTCGTATTCGTGAATAGTGCCGTATACGTGAATAGTAACGTATACATGAATAGTAACCCCGACACAAAAAGTTTCAAATTTGATAAAAAGTTTATATCAATATTTCGGCATAATGATATTAAAGAAAATATCATTTAAGAAGAAGAAAATATCCCTTACCTCAAAATATCAGTACTTCTGGTCGGAATACCGGTATAAGACTGAAAGAAACTTGCTCTGATGAATAAAAACTCTTAAAGTATATAAATACACTCAATAATCTAGAGAGAAAAAGAGAGAAAACTTATTTCTGGTGTGATTTTCAATTCTAACTTAGCCCTCTATTTATAGGAAAATGTTAGCACGCCGAAGCACACTTAACCTGCAACCTAATGGCTTTACCTGCAACTATTCAAGCCTACCATATTTGAATAAAAATCTCAGTACATTTATTCACCAACCAAGAGTGGGGCCCACAAATTCTAGAATTTTCTACCAAAATGATAAACTCCGAAAATTTAACAATTTCTGAACCAGTCATCTCGTAAAATTTATGATAAATCATACTTTAATTTTTAACGGTTCAAAATTTGTGGACATATACTCAACTTATATATGTATAACATATCCAAAAATTACCACGATCCAACGGTCGGATTAAAAATTATAACCCCCGCAAAATATCTCAAAAACCCTGATTTTTAATACCTCCATTCGACAAAAATACTGATAAAAACCTCAACATTAACTCCTTCATTTTTAACCACAAAAATATATCCCTCATTTATATCCATATAAAATAAATATTTCCTTATCATATGAATCAATAATTAATTATTTTACAAATAATATTACAGAATCACATTTATGACAACCAGGCCCTTCCCAGGAAAGAGGGGGCTTTTCAATAAGAATTTCTCCTTACTGGCGCGCAATTAGATGACCAAACCTCTCATTCGACAAAACTTTCTAGACATTGTCAATAATGTTATCTAATAATATTATTCAAATAATATGAATTATTGATCTGATAATAAAAAATACTGTGCAGTGACAATTATTGAAACAACAATAATATAAGATATCAATGCAGTAATTATTGAATCAATAAAATAAAATATTGAACAGTAACTACTGTAATAATTATTGAGTAGTGCCTTCCTTCGTAAGAATCAATAATTGGTGCAATACCGTGTGTTACTGTATTTTAACCACCAGGTATTCCAACAGTATTAACGGTAACAACTACGCCATTAATTATAAACAACTTATACTTGTTATTTTCTTCATCCAATCGCTTTCCGTTATGGGGTCCACACAAGGCTGCGCCGTCGTACGAATATTCCCCGACAGCAAGAATATTCCACGACCAAACGAATATTCACCGACCAAAAATGAATATTTTATAACCACTTGCTTATTTGAAATATTTGCGCATTTTACCCATAACAAACCACATTAATCAAATCAACCCTTTCTATTTCAAAATAATAAATAGGGAAAATTTAATTTCATTTATTAATAAGTTGGGGTCTTACAACCTCCCCTCCTTATGAAATTTCGTCCTCAAAATTGACGTACGTACCTGGTGTTTCGAAAAGGTGAGGATACCTTGCTTTCATTTCTGATTCTAACTCCCATGTCATTTCTTCAATAGCATGATTTCTCCACAAAACCTTAACTTGTGGTATAACCTTCGTGCGTAGAACATGCTTTTTCCTATCCAAGATCTTAACAAGTACCTCCTCGTACGTTAAATCTTCGGCTATCTCGTCTGGTTCTAACTCAATAATGTGGTTCGCGTCTTTCACATATTTACGAAGCACAGATACGTAAAAAATATTATGAACACGAGACATGCTTGGAGGTAATGCGAGTCTATAGGCCACATTTCCTATTCGGTCAAGAATCTCAAATGGACCAACAAATCTTGGATTGAGCTTTCCTCTCTTTCCATATCTTGTAACTCCCTTCCATGGTGCAACACGTAACAATACATGATCCCCAACATTAAATTTCACGTCCTTTCGATGAAGATCCGCATAACTCTTTTGTCGATCCTGTGCCGTTTGTATACATTGTCGAATCGTTTGGATCTTTTTTGTAGTTATGCGTACCAACTCTGGTCCCAACAATATTGCTTCACCCACCTCGTCCTAGCATACTGGAGAACGACACTTTCGTCCATATAAGGCTTCAAATGGAGCCATATCTATACTTTTCTGATAACTGTTGTTGTAGGAGAATTCCATTAGTAGCAAGTACTTATCCCAACTTCCTTTGAAATCTAGAACACAAAGTCTAAATAGATCTTCAAGGGTTTGAATAGTCCTCTCTAATTGCCCGTCCGTTTGAGGATGGTATGCTGAACTAAATCGTAAATCCGTGCCCATAGCTTTCTGCAAGCTAACCCAAAATCGTGAAGTGAATATTGGGGTCACGATCCGAAACTATGGATACTGGCATGCCATGCTGTAAGACCCGAATTTTATGAAATAAAAGTATTCAATTTTTCTTATAATTACTATTCAGTAAATGGTTTAAATTGATAAATATTAAAGTTAAGGGTGATATATAATTTTTTTTTTAAAATACACAAGTGGTTATAAAATATTCATTGTTGTTGGGGAATATTCGTTTGGTCGTGGAATATTCTTTCTGTCGGGGAATATTCGTACGACGGCGCAAATATTTGTGGACCCCATAACAGAATAACGGTCGGATGAAGAAAACGACAAATGAGTTTTTATAAATAACGGCGTAGTTATTACCGTTAACACTGTTGGAATACCCGTGGTTAAAATACAGTAATACGCGTTATTGCACAGTAGCACACGGTATTGCACAGTATTTTTGAAATTATTGATTCTTACATAAGAAGGCACTACTCAATAATTGTTATAGTAATTACTGTTCAATATTTTATTTTATTGATTCAATAATTACTGCGTTGATATTTATATTATTGTCGCTCAATAATTGTCACTGCACAGTATTTCCCATTATCAGATCAATAATTCATATTATTTGAATAATATTATTAGATAACATTATTGATAATGTCTAGAAAGTTCTGTATAAGGAGAGGTTTGGTCACCTAATTGCGCGCCAGTAAGGAGAAATCCTTATCGGAAAGCCCCCTCTTTCCTGTGAACGACCTGATTGTCATAAATGTGATTCTGTAATATTATTTGTGAATAATTAATTATTAATTCATATGATAAGGAAATATTTATTTTATATGGATATAAATGAGGGATATATTTTTGTGGTTAAAAATGAAGGAGTTAATGTTGAGGTGTTTTATCTGTATTTTTTGTCGGAACGGAGGTATTGAAAATCAAATTAGGGTTTTTGAGATATTTTAGGGGGTTATAATTTTTAATCCAACCGTTGGATCGTGGTAATTTTTGGATATGTTATACATATATAAGTTGAGTATATGTCCACAAATTTTGAACCGCTAAAAATGAACGTATGATTTGTTATGAATTTTACGAGATGACTGGTTCAGAAATTGTTGAAATTTCAGAGTTTATCATTTGGGTGGTAAATTCTAGAATTGATGGGCTCCACTCTTGGTTGTGAAGAAATGTGCTGAAATTTTTATTCAAATGTGGTGGGTGGGAATAGTAGCAGGTAAACCATCAGGTTGCAGGTTAAGTCTGCTTCGGCGTGCTAACCATTTTCCTATAAATAGAGGGCTAAGTTAGAATTGAAAATCACACCAGAAATATAAGCTTTCTCTCTTTCTCTCTCTATATTATGAAGCATATTTTGTGAGTATTTAGATACTTTGAGAGTTGCTATTCAGTGCAAGTTTCCTTCGGCTTTGCATTCCAGTCAGAAATACTGTACTTTTGAGGTAATGGATAGTAAGGGATAGTAAGGGATATTAAGGGATGTTATATTCTTTATAATGATGTTATTCTTTCAATATCATTATACTGAAATATTGGTATGGATTTTATTGTGAAATTTCTATCTTTTTGAGTCGGGGTTACTATTCATGTATACGGCACTATTCACGTATACGACACGATTCATGTATATGGCTCTATTTACGTATATGACATTATTTACGTATACGGTACTATGTACGAATACGGAGTACTATTCACGAGTTACTATTCATGAGTTACTATTCACGAGTTACTATTCACGAGTTACTATTCACAGGTACTATTTACGATAAAAATTAGTTTCTTTTTTGACAAATTATCGTTAATTTATGATTGTTGCTCTTGAAAATAAATGCAGTTGTTGATAATATTGTTTTTATTATCATATATAATATTTTTTTAACCCTGATATTGATTTCTCTTTAACTTGAGTGTAAAGATGGATAGATTTTTGGTATGAACATGACTATAGATTCTCTTTGGCAGTAGTGCAAAGATGAATTGTTGACTGGTATGATCATGACCATTGAATTTATAAGTGAATATCTTTCGCTAAGTGCAAAGGTGAATTGATCAACATGGTTATAATTATTGTTTATATAAATTCTGAAATGATTATATATTTCTTTGAGATATGATTATATTTGGCCTGTAGTGCAAATATGAACTGTTGACGAATATCTTTGGCCTATAGTGCAAAGATGAATTGTTGACGAATATCTTTGGCCCGTAGTGTAAAGATGACCTGTTGTTGAATATCTTTGGCCAGTAGTGCAAAGATGAACTGTTGACGAATATCGTTGGCCCGTAGTGCAAAGATGAAATTGTTAGTATGATTATAAACAGGAACTGTGATTTGGTATAACCATGATCTTTGATGTTTCAGGTAAAGACATGTGATGAAAATATTCTTCGTCCTAGGTACGAAGAAAAAATTTAGAATCACAATTATGATTATGAGTTATTCGTATGATTGTGGAAGGGAACTGTTGAGTGATGTTACTGGGATAAAATATGTTGGTGGATTTTTAACATGGAGAAGATAATAGACTTTATAGTTTATTTGACTCTTCTAATGAATTGCTCGTTCCGCTGCAACTATGGTTAAAATTTTTATCATCTACCATATGTTCTAAATCTCTGATTTATTACTGATGAAGACTATTGATAATGTATTTATCTTTAGTCATGATATTCTTTACTGGGCTAGTTGTGCTCACCCTTCTGTTTCACAATTCTTTTCAGGTTATAAGAGTGTAGCTGGGTCGAGCGGGGGTAACAAGGGAATAGAACGGTGGTCATCATTTAGTAGTTATATTTGGTGAAGAAAATAGGGTGAGGTGAAACCAACGTTGGAAGGGTGTTTTGTCACTATCTTACAAGATGTCTAATGACATACAACCTCGTGTCATCATAGGACAAGGTTGTGCTCATCCACTGGCTGAGTTCTTTACGAGCAATACCTATATAATCTTGGTGTTTGTTTGAAGTATAATTCTCAATTAGAGACAGTGGAGATAATGATAAGT